>ML788395.1:16985-34923 GCA_009831015.1 Picea engelmannii
TTGTTAGTCTCTCTCTCTCTCTCTCTGCCCCTCTTTCTCTCTTTCTCATTCTACCTCCCTCTCTATCTCTCTCCACCTCACTCTCTACTTCTCTTATTCTCTTTCTATTTCTCTCCCTCTCTCCCCTTCGTTCCCTCCTCCCTCTCTCTCTACCCTATCCTTTCTACCCCCCCTCTCTATGTTTCTATCTCCCCCTCTCACACTTTCACACACTCTCTCTACTGCACTCCTCCCCCTCTCTCTCCACCTCCCTCCCACTATCTCTCCTCTATCTCTCCTACATCTACCCATCTCTCTTACATTTACCTCTCTCTCTACCCCCTTCTCCGTCTTCCTCTCTCTCCCTCTCACACTCTCACACACTCTCTCTACTACCCTTCTATTCCTTCCTCTCTCTCCCTCCCACACTCTTTCTAGCCCCCGTCTATGTCTTCCTTTCTCTCCCTCCCACACTCTCACACACTCACTCTCTACCTACCCTCTTTGTCTTCCTTTCTCTCCTCACACTCTCACACACTAGCGATTTTGGTACATTGCAAGGCAAGGCATGGTAAGACAAGACATGGCCTTGACCTAGACATGGCAAGGCATGTCAAGACCTAGACTTAGACCTAGACCTAGACTTAGACCATGACCTAGACCTAGACCTAGAGACTTAGACCATGACCTAGAAATATAAATTTCCTTTCCATGTCTCACACTCTCACAATGATCTAGGTGGAAATCGGTGGCCACCCATCTATTCCACTGACTAAAAACAAGGGTTTCTACCTTGGCACTTTTTCTACAGTTTTTTGAGTCCTAAATTTCTGGGGCCATTTTAAGGCCCTAAACAATGTTTTTTGTGTGTGGTAGAGTCACACTATGGGATTTAGCTAGAGTGATGAAAACATGTGTAGTCCTCAGATAGACATTTACAACGAGCTATCGTGCGCCCCAAACAAATATCACATGCAAAATTTATGCCCTTGGGAAGTTGACATATCAATTACCCCCATCGGGGCTCGCAAACCTTTTGGCGTTTCATATTTTGGGGTTAGGGTTTTGAATTTTCTTTATGTTAAAAATGCCTTTGGAGCCTCATTGTAAACATCATCATCTTCTTGCGAATGAAAATAGCCATCACATCTCTTCTCAGAGATAAGTTTCCACCATTCTAGCGAGTTCATTCACTCTGTATTTTTACAGTTTCTGTACATTTCTGTCATTAATAAAATTTGTGCATTACTATATCTCCGTGTTTCTAGAAATATATTTGTGTATTTTCTTATTATATTTCTGCCTTCATTTCGTTCTCAAAATAATCTAGATCAGTGGTATCAGAGCAGGCTGCTCCTTTTCGTTTCTTAGTGCATGTCCCCGATGAGGTCAAGGTATAGAGAGTTGGGTCTCGAGCTAGTTTCTCTTGAGGAAAACCACTCTTTCCAACGCAAACGACCTCCCATGGTGGAAGAAAAGAGAGATGGGGTAGAAAAATATCCCATCAAGATGTTTCTCGCGAAATCCCTCATGCAATAGAGGAACAAGATGTTGGAAAAAGTTTCCCAAATCCTTCAATGATTACCGACAATAGCAGGGACGTCTTCTTCAAGAAATCGCTTTGGAGATGCTACCCCATACAAGGTACAAGTTAATTTTGATATTCCCGTATTTGAAGGTCATATTGATGCAGATGTTTTTGAAAAATGGTTAAATTTGCTTGAAATTTATTTCTCTGTTCACAATTTTTTTGATAGAGAAAATATCACCTTTGTGGTCCTTAAGGTTGTCCCCCATGTCAAACATTGGTGGGAAACTTATTGGTAGCAAAATTCCACAAAGTATTCTGGAATATTTGGGGCCAAGACCACTTGGGATTTGTTTATGGATGTGGTCAAGAAGCAATATTACCCTGTGGGAAACTACGACGACCAATACATGAGATGGACCACACTGCATTAAAAGAGGGGCCAAACTGTGCCAAATTTCACAAATACCTTCCATACCTTGCACACCAAGATGGGTATCAAATAATTCGAGTGACATCTAGTTCTAAAATATTGTAGGGCTCTACATAGATACATCCAAACTGAAATGGAATTTATGGACATTTCATCACTGGGAGCCGCTTATTGATATGTTTCAAAATCGAGCATAAATTTAAGCAACAGAACAAGCGGGAGTTCGAGTATGCAAATCTTCAACAACAAAAGTATGGTAAAAGCAACCCTAACTCATAGATCAACCAACCTCAAGACCACCATTCCAAGCCGCATGAAAAGAAGGGTAATGTGAAGATGAAAAATGACATTGGGAAGTGGTGTGACTTCCATGAAAGCCCTTGGCACAACATCGATGAATGTCGCTCAAAACAATCATTGGTGGTCAAGCTCAAAGAAATAGAGCCGAGCCCTAACTCAGAATCTAGTTAATACAATAATAAAATGAGACAGATCATTGATGCACAACCCCTTGCTATCACCGCGACCACAACAATCCAACCAGAAGAACCAGAGGATCCTGAGGAGGGGGAGCGTCTCTTCTATTCACATATGTGAGTGATTGGGACCCCGCTACATTTTATTGTTGATAGCGGAAGCCAGAAGAACCTCATCTCAACAGAGGTAGTCAAGCTATTGGAGTTTTCGACAACACCACACCCACAACCATACAAAATTGGATGGCTTCACCAAGGATGAGATCTTTGTGTCAACCAACAGTTCCATGTGTCATATGACATCAAGCCCTTCAAGGATGAGGTACTGTGTGATGTTTCCCCACTGGAAGTTTGTGATGTTCTATTAGGCCAGTCGTATATGTGGAAGTATCATGCTATTTATGAGTCTCGACCCCACAACATCATTGTTACTCTGGGTGGTCATCTCTACAGGATACCAGAGGTAGTTCCGACTACTATCTCGACAAAACAGTGTTGCAAAGTAATCTTTCATACCACAAAGTTTAGCCTATACACGATCTATTCAGAAAAGGACACTGCAATCACTGCAACCTCGAACCAAGACCCTTATATCCAACAAAAACAAACCAACAAGATTGTAGAAGAGCACCAATATATTCTTACTGTACCTACAAGGGTGCCTCCACACTGTCCAACGAAGCAAAGTTATAAAAAATCCCTTCATACTCTTCATGCTGCATCTTCATTGACATATTCCTCCCACACTAAGGAAGATCATGCAACTATATTGGTTAAACGGATCCAACCCCTCCAACAATAGGTTCATAACAACCTTCAACAAGCTAAGCATGACAACTTCTTCAGCAATGCAAGCAACTCACCAAGGCTCAGATTTAGCAAAATCTTCCCTGAGAACTTGATGCAATGGAGACCATTTCTTCCTAATTGGGGAAGAATAATCTAGGTATAAATTAGTGGCCACCCACCTATTCCACTGGCTCAAAACAAGGGTTTCCACCTTGGCAGTTTTTCTACAGTTTTTCGAGTCCTAAACTTCCAGGGTTGTTTTGAGGCCCTAAAAATATTTTTTTTGGGCATGGAAAAACAAAATTGTAGGCTTTAACTATATTTTGAAGGATAAATGTGTAGTCCTTAGATATACCTTTCCAACGAGCTATCGTGCGCCTCAAATGCAAGTCGTATGCAAAATTTACGCCCTTGGGAAGTTGACGTATCAAGTACCCCCGTTGGGGCCCACAAACCTTTTTGCGTTTCATTTTCCAGGGATTTTATTTATGTTAAAAAAGAATTTGGAGCCTCATTGTAAACATAATCATCTTCTTTCGAATCAACGTAGCCATCACATCTCTTCTCAGAGATAAGTTGCCACCATTCTAGCGAGTTCATTCACTCTGTATTTTTATAGTTTTTGTACATTTCTGTCATTAATAAAAGTTTGCATTACTGTATCTCTGTGTTTATGGAAGTATACCTGTGTATTTGATTATTATATTTCTGCCTTGATTTCTTTCTCAAAATAATCCGGATCACACACCCACTCCCTCTCTATCTCCCCCCTCTTCGACTCTTTCTCTCTCTCTCTCTCTCCATCTATTTCTCTCCCTCCTCCCCTCTCCCCTGTTAAAATTTTGGTATGCTCGTTTAACCATAGAAAATGTCACATCATTGTCACCCAACCATAGGCATTCACTATGCCACCCTCGAGCACACTAACATTTTCTTCGATATAATGATTCCGACAAGTCCACACTAGAACCAACAGATAAACCCTAACCAGAAACACCACTGCTGCAACATGAAAACAATACCAAGAGAATGTACCTCTACTAATATAAGCGTACCTTTACCAAGAGAAGTACACAAGAGAGATACCAGAAAGATTGAGATTACACCACGACAACTGCTGAACCACCCTCTCCATACTTGCGCCTCCTTCTGCTGCAACTGCAGCTACTGCTCCTCAGAATTGCACCCTCCTTCTACTGAGTGAGTGTGAGAGTGTGAAAATGAACTAATGTGTCACCTTATTTATACTTATTCTTGCAGTGAACTTTTCCCACAAGGCCGACCTGTCTTTTCTGGCAAATATAATTTACTTTGACTTTTTCTGGCAGGACCGAATTCTCTTTCTGGGGTTTTCTATTTCTTTATTATTACTCTCCTTGGGCCGAATTATCTTATAGGGTTTCCACACATCTATTTAATGGTCCTCTTACTTCCAAAATATTCCATTCTAAGCACAAAGGGTACACTTGGAGGTTAATACCTCCTGCAACTACCAAAACATCAACACTCCCTCTTAGCTAGGGAGGTATTAACTAAGATGTTCTTCATGTAATGGTTTCAAACACATCCATCCATATCACATGGCATGGGAAAGACTCACATGGTATTGCATTCTAGTCTATAGGTAGCATCACCATAGGCACACATGTTATCTCATGATCAACCGGATCATGTCTCAAGTAGCATGGCCACATGGCCATCTCATGATCAAACATATCATGTAACAAGTAGCATAGCCACACATGCTATCTCATGATCAAACAAATCATGTCACAAGTATTACTATCGTAGCCACACATGATTGGGAATATGCAATGGAGCCAATTTACACAGAATTGTGCTACTACCAAATCCAAGCGGAGTCTGGGAAACTGCAACTCGCCAACTCACACAGAATCTGGAATCTAGTTCATATAGAACTAGTAACTTTTCCAACTCACACATAATCTGACATCTAGTTCATACAAAACTAGTAATTCACCAGCTCAAACAAAATCTGGCATCTAGTTCATACATAACTAGTAACTCGCCAGCTCACACATAATATGGCATCTAGTTCATACATAACTAGTAACATCCATACCAGACAATTTCCCTGGAGTAGCAATATCTCAGCGTACCAAAGTATTTCAATGGAGTATCAATATATTAGCGTACCAAACTATTTCACTAGAGTAGCAATATCTCAGCGTACCAGACTATTTCACTGGAGTAGTTGACGCCCAACACACTAGGTTGGCCCTCTAGTTGTCCCGGAGGCACACCCTCCCCGAAGGAGTATCAATATCTTAGCGTACCTGACTATTTCACTAGAATAGAAATATCTCAGCGTACATGACTATTTCACTGGAGTAGCTGACGTCCAACACACTAGTTTGTCCCTCTAGCTATCCCGGAGGCATGCCATCCCTGAAGGATTTGCATGAAGCCTCCAACCACATAAATTGATTGGGCCTCCTCAGCTAGGTAAACATGCACTCCTCGAAGGATTTGCGTACACATTATCCTGAATGGTGCCACAATCAGTGCTTGGGCATGGCAATCTGATGTCCACATTATACCATGCTGCTATCTCAAGTCACACATATAACTTATCACTCCCTCTTACTAGGGAAGTCCTTCTGGACCACACCAATCTTGTCTCTGACGTACACAAACTTCACACTCATTAGAGGCTTGGTCAACATGTCTTCTATCTGCTCATTTGTAGTGACATACTGAAGCTTCACTGCTCCCTTCTGCACCATATATCTGGTATAATGGTACTTGATCTCGATATGCTTGGACTTGTCATGAAGACCGGGTTCTATGAAAATTTTACACAACTCTGATTGTCACACTAGAGACAAGTCACCTCTAACTCAAGATCAAACAATCCTGAAAGCAGCTTCCGAAGACACACTGCTTCGCTGCTAGCATAAAACACTGCTATATACTTTGGCTCATCTATACTGAGCACCACACTCGTCTGCTTCCTGCTAAACCATGAGATCATAGCTGATCCTAAACTGAAGCAACATCCAGATGTACTCTTCTGGTCCGAAATACTACCGTCCCTATCTGAATCAGTATAAGCTTGCAGGATTATCTCACGATCTAAAACATATCTGAGTCCATAGTCAATTGTTCCTTTCAAGTACTTCATCACATGTTTTGTTGCAATCAAGTAAAAACATCTCGACACAACCATATACTGACTCAATGTGTTTACTGCAAAACATATATATGGCCTTGTGTTTGTTAAGTACATCAACGAACCAATCATATGTCTGTACATGGTTGCATCCACTATCTTTAAAGATGTATCACTAAATAAATTTATATTTGTCACCATCGGTGTAGGAAACCAATCCCAGGCTCATCAAAATAACTGTCTGACATATCCTGCCCTAGGTGCCTGCTTAAGTCCTTACACAACTTTCTTCAATTTACAAACATGAGACTCCTTCTCATGTATATTTTGGCTTCTCTATGTACACTTCTTCTGACTACTGGAGCAAGTGTCTCTTCATAATATTCTCCCTCCTACTGGGAGAATCCTTTGGCCACAAATTAGGATTTGTACATCTCTATGCTGCCATCAACAATTTGTTTGATCTTGTATATCAACTTCGAAGTCACCACTGACTTCCCTTCTAGTCTCGAAACCAAGGAAAAATCCATATCTCAATCCTTCTGACTAACTTCCTCCTCTGTGACTGAAATAAGGGAATCTTCCCAGGAGGTATTGTATCTCCTAGAAGCCTCTGAAGCTTCTATCTAGTCTTCTCAAATCATGGCACTTGTCTGTCAATCCTGGAAGAAGTTGTTGGTTGTGGAGCCTGATTATCTTTCTGTTTCATAGGTCTTTGTTTTCAGCCATGTTTATACCCCATGAAGACTGTGTTGATTTTTATTAAGCAGTAGGTTAAGCATGTAGTTCATTTAAATTTCATCATGTCTTAGCCATAAACAAGAATTGTTGCAACAACCAAGATCACAAGAAGAAACACCATGCACAAGAACACAAAATATATCCTTGGGAAACCCTTCTCAAAAAGGGAAGAAAACCCAACCAAATCCTTTGCTATATTCTTCAAGAGAAAGACCTTTCACCACCAAGAATAACTTAGCACACAAGAGGGTTCTTAAGCCCTAGAAGACTAGCGCCCAAGAGAGGTGCACACCTTTTTCCAAATATAAGTGTTTGCTGAAATTTCCAAACTCACGAGAAAGATATGATTCAACAATGGAGAATCACCTCTTACTTATATTAGACTTGTTCAATCAACAAAGGTGTCTTATTGGCTCAACATGGCTGACCTCTCTAAGTCACTATATAATTTATTATTATTATAATAATTGATATTAATATTAATATTAATATTAACATTAATTATCTTTTACATTTATTATTAAACATATTAAGGTGGGCCCGACCTGTACCCTTTACATGACAATTAGGGTTACAGGTAGGTCTGATTCTTGAACAGTATATAACAAAGGATTTGATACACCCACTAGTGCTCATCCACTAGAGGCACATCCATAGGGATGTCATAGCTCTAATTCATTGCATTACACAGAAGAAACAAGTCTTCACACGTTCACTCGTGCTCATCCACAGGCACGTCCACTCTACAGATCTTCTTTCCCACTGCCATCGATAGGAGAATCATCTGGAGTCTTCTCGTTAACTTTGCTGCTTAGAGGAGGATATCACACCATCTTCATTTTTGTTCACATGACGATGTGCCCATCACTTTTGGGATTTCACACGTTCACCTTGTGCTCATCCACAGACATGTCCTAACTCAACAGATCACTTTTCCACTGGATGATCATCTGGTGTTCTTCTCACTCACATCATGGAGGAGGTCATATCTATGTTCCTAGCTCTGTCTCAGGAAAGAACCACATACCCTTGTTAGGGGCTTTCTCTCAGGTTTGTAAGCTGAGAGAAAGACTCACATAGTTGCTATGTTCCACATCTCACAGTGTTGTAAGCTGGAGGATGTCTCCTATAGTTGCATTCATCAACACTCCCTCTCAATTAGGGAGGCATTCTCCATTAGGCCAAGTTTCTCACATAAATACTCAAACTTTGTCTTGGCAAGTGGTTTAGTGAAGATATATGCAATTTGTTCATGAGTAGAAAGATACTGTACATGAACTGTCTTCCTCTGCACCATTTCTCTAATATAGTGATACTTGATTTTAATATGTTTTGATTTGTCATGAAATACTGGGTTCTCGGAGAGCTTTTCATAGCTCTAGTTGTCACAATGAATAATTGTTGGATCCATATCATGATCGAACAAGTCTGTCAAAAGTTTGCGAAGCCATACAACTTCACGAACTGCCATGCTCAGTGCAATGTATTCTTCCTCTGCTGTACTCAAAGCCACAAAGCTTTGTTTTCTGCTGCACTAGGAAACCATGGCTGATCCTAGGGTGAAGCAACTACCTAAGGTGCTCTTTCTGTCTACTACACTTCCTGCCCAATCTGCATCGGCATATCCTTCCAGACTTAGGTCCACATTTGTTGCATATCTTAGGCCATAAACAATTGTGCCTTGTAAGTATCTCAAAACGTGTTCTGCAGCTATCCAATGTGTCTGTCTTGGTTGGCTCATAAACTAGATAAGCACATTTACTGCATAGCAAATGTATGGTTTGGTGTTAACCAAATACATCAAGGATCCAATAAGATGTCGATATAAATGTGGATATACGTCTCCTGAATCAGTGTCATTCATCTTCTTTACGTCCATTACCATTGGAGTAGGCATGTATTTACAATCTGTCATTTTGAATCTTTTTGGAATCTCCAAAGTATATTTACCTTGACTTAGGAAAATCTTGTCTGATCGTTGTCATACTTCTAGTCCCAAGAAATAATGCATTTGACCCAAATCCTTCATTTCAAATTTGCCAGTTAGTGCTTATTTGCATTCAAAAATGAGTCTCTCTGTGCGAATGATGAAAAGATCATCCACATATAGAACTAGAATCAAACACTCATTGCCAACAATGTGATAATATAAGTTTGAGTCGACTGTGCTTTTGTTAAAACCCAGAATCATCAGGAAACCATCCATTTTCTCGTACCAAGCACATGGGGCTTGTTTGAGACCGTATAGGGCTTTCTTCAATCTACATACATGATATTTTTCGTTGTGTATAACGAAACCTTTTGGCTGTTCAATATAGACTTCTTCCTCAATTTCACCATTGAGAAAGGCTATCTTTACATCCATCTGATGTAGCTTCCAACCCATGGAAGAAACTAGTGCAATGATGGATCGAATGGAGGTATATCTGGCTACTGGTGCAAAATTCTCGTCATAGTCGACTCCCTCTATTTGTGAGAACCCTATGGACACGAATCTTGCTTTATATTTTTCAATGCTTCCATCAACATCATGTTTGATTTTGTAAATCCATTTGGAAGTTACTACGGACTTTCCTTCTGGTCTTGGGACAACATTCCATACATCATTTTTTAGTATAGATTGATATTATTCAGTCATGGCATCTTGCCATAATTTCTCACCTGAGGCTTCTCCATGACAAGTTGGTTCTGAATCAATAATGTGAGTCATTGCTGAAAGGTATCTTGAGAATCTCTTAGGCCTCTTGCTTTCTCTGGTTGCTCCTTGTGCAGCTTTATGCCTTTCTGCTTCTTCTAAACTTTGGCGTGCCCAAGAAGGTATTTTATGTCCAATTCTGGGTACATTACTTGGGGAAACCAAATCTGCTGGAGGAACTGGATCAACTGGTGTTGTTGGCTCATCTGGAACAATATCTGTCTCCCTCTGAACAACTAAATGAGGAGAAGGTATTCTTTCACCATCTATTTTCATCTGTGCTTCTCTGGATTTTTGGAAGGCTACTTCTTATTCAAAAGTAACATATCTTCTTACTTCAATTTGTCTCTGACCTGGGATGTAGATTCGATATGCATTTGAGGATTCACTGTATCCTACAAATGTACCCTTTCTTCCTGAAGGTTCTAATTTTGATCTCTTTTCTTTGGGTACATGAAGGTACACTGGACATCCAAATATTCTGAAGTGTCTTATCTCAGGCTTCACCTTGGTGAATTCTTCTTCTAGAGTAATGTTCTTCAAGATCTGATGAAGACTTCAATTTTGAACATATACTGCTATCATACATGCTTCTTCCCATAGAGTCATGGTTATACTCTGATCAAGTATCATTGCTTTAGTTTCCTCAATGATAGTTCTGTTCTTCCTTTCAATGACCCCATTTTGTTGAGGATTGTATGGAACTGTGAGCTCCCTCTTGATCCCTGCTTCAATACAAAAACTGATAAATTATTTTGAGGTGTATTCTCCTCCATTGTCTGATCTCAATACTTTGATTTTTCTTTCGGTCATATTTTCAACATGAGCCTTAAGTTCTTGAAACTTGGCAAGGAATCCATCCTTGTTCTTCAGAAAGTAAATCC
This sequence comes from Picea engelmannii, assembly GCA_009831015.1. NCBI lineage: Eukaryota > Viridiplantae > Streptophyta > Pinopsida > Pinales > Pinaceae > Picea > Picea engelmannii. The sequence continues at coordinate 27,644 of ML788395.1, forward strand.
AAGTTTTCCTGGAGTGATCATCTATGAAGAGTACATAGTACAAGTACCCATTTAAGGATGCAATAGTCATTGGCCCACATACATCTGAATGTATCAAGTCCAATATTTCCTTGGATCAGTTATCACTACTAGGAAAGGATCCTTTAACATTTTTACCAAGTGAACAACCTTTACAAACACCTTCATGATGGATCTGGATCTTTGGTAGACCTGTTACCATTTTCCCTAGAGCTGGAAGAGATCTATAATGAATGTGAGTAAGTCTTCTATGTCATAACTCACTTAGGCTAATAGTGTCATGTAGTAAGGCTTGAATTGGTTTGATGGTAAACTTGTATAAGCTGTTTTCTCTGACACCAATTACTTTGGAAGAGATGATATGAGAGTCTTTGTGCCATGCAAGGACTCTTCCTTTTGAGAAAGTAATTTTGTAACCTTTGTCTTCAAGAGCTGAAATAGAGACAATGTTCTCTTCATTCCTGGTACATATAGAACCTCTTCTAATTTGAGCTGCATATTTGAATCTAGTTGGAAGGTGGAAGTTCCAACTCCTCTCACATTATATCTAGCATCATATCTAAGGACACCATGTAGATGTGTCTGTTTCTCAATGAAGTGTGTTAGATGATTTGTAATACCCTTCATGTGCCTGGAGGTGCCACTGTCAATTAGCCAAGTATTATCATTGATAGGAACCATACTTGAGAGTGCTAAGATGTTGATGTCTTCATTGCTTTGGAGTTTTGTGTTGAGCTTGCTTCCCATCATGAATTTGCTCATCTTCACAAACCCTTTTCAACTAGGCTAGAAAACCTAACGGCTAGGCTAAGATAACACTTTTATCACTTTTAGGTTTTTTTGGGCTTATGACTACCAACAACAATCCTTTAAATATGATAACTTCTTCAAGAAATTCTCAGAAATATAATTCAGAATTTTCTGCAGAATTTTGAAAAAAACCTAGAAACCCTTAGGGTCAAAATTTTGAAAAATGACCAGAATTTAGATCTGAGACTTGTTGGAGGTACACTGAAGGAAACCGTACCCTTCTATGTATTTTTCAACCCAAGCGTCCAAGTTTTGAGTGGTGAAACTTCTCTGAAAAGGAGGTCGTACAGATTTTATGGAAACCCTAGGAGGGCCGTACGGTTTTTGCAAATGAGAGAGTGAAGGAGCTAGAAAATGCTTGTGCAATGGGATCTTCAAGACCTATGCTCTGATACCATGTTGATTTTTGTTAAGCATTATTTTAAGCATGTATTTCATTTCAATTTCATCATGTCTTAACCATAAACAAGAATTGTCGCAACAACCAAGATCACAAGAAGAAACACCATGCACAAGAACACAAGATATATCCTGAGAAACTCTTCTCAATAAGGGAAAAAAACCCAGCCAAATCCTTTGCTATATTCTTCAAGAGAAAGACCTTTCACCACCAAGAATGACTTATTACACAATAGGGTGCTTAATCCCTATAAGACTAGCACCCAAGAGAGGTGCACACCATTTTCCAAATAGAAGTGTTTGCTGAAATTTCCAAACTCATGAGAAAGATATGATTCTACAATGGAGAATCACCTCTTACTTATATTAGACTTGTTCAATCAACAAAGGCGTCTTATTGGCTCAACAGGGCCAACCTCTCTAAGTGACTATATAATTTATTATTATTATAATAATTAATATTAATATTAATATTAACATTAATTATCTTTTACATTTATTATTAAACATATTAAGGTGGGGCCGACCTGTACCCTTTACATGACAATTAGGGTTACAGGTAGATCTGACTGTTGAACAATATATAGAAAAGGATCTAATACACCCACTAATGCTCATCCACTAGGGGCACATCATCATCTGGAGTCTTCTTGTCAACTCTGCTGCTAAGAGGAGGCTATCACATCATCTTCATTTATGTTCACGTGACGATGTGCCCAACACTTTTGGGATTTCACACGTTCACCTTGTGCTCAGCCATAGGCACGTCCTAACTCAATAGATCAATTTTCCACCGGATGATCATCTCGAGTTCTTCTCACTCACGTCATGGAGGAGGTCATCTCTATGTTCCTAGCTCTGTCTCAAGCATGAACCACGTACCCTTCTTAGGGGATTTCTCTCAGTTTTGTAAGCTGAGAGAAAGACTCACATAGCTGCTATGTTCCACATTTCATAGATTTGTAAGCTGGAGGATGTTTCCCATAGCTGAATTCATCAATAAACTGTACACCCCAGAATAATATACACCCCTCCACAGAGGGGGGTTGCAAGGGGGGATTGGTCCCCCTGCAAGGTCTGGGGGGCTCATCCCCCCGACTAGGGTGTCCGGGGGCAAGCGAGCCTTGGAAGAAAAAATTGCCTTATAAATGAATATTGAAATTTCGTAGTAAATATAGATCGTTCATTATAAGGTCACAGATTTGATGATAGAAGTTATGTTAGGATTTTTTTTTCCTAGAAGGAAACCCTATTTTATGAGGGAAATGTATTGTGGCTATGTATTATTGTGAATATTGTATTATGAGAGAGGATACCATGAGATAAAGAAGAGGAAGTTACAATGTGTTTGCTGTAGGTTGTTTCCCTTCATTTGCTAGATAATACAGAGGAAGGACATGGAAATTTCTATGGTGGACGTAGCCTACACTGGTTGAACTACGTATATCCGTGTCTCTATTTTATTGTGTATCTACAGTGTTTTATTTCCACATTTTTTTAAATTTTATTTCTCTGCGATCTTGTTTTTATAACAACTGGTACCAGAGCGAAAGGTAACTCGTAGGAAAAGAGGGTTCTTGGTTCGAGCGGGAGCAATGGCAGAATATGGAAAGTTTAGGGTCGAGAATTTTAACAACCAAAACTACCAGTTATGGAAGATGCAAATGGAATATTATTTATACCAGAAGGATATATTCCTACCATTGGGTGGAATAGAAAAGAAGCCAATGACCATGAAGGACGAATAATGGGAGGTTCTTGACAAAAAGACACTAGGAAAGATACGACTGAGCCTAGAAGCGTCGGTGGATTTCAATATTTTGAAAGAAAAGACAATGAAGGAACTGATGGATGCATTAGCTAAACTGTATAAAAAACCCTCGGTGTCCAATAAGGTATTTCTAATGAAGATATTATTTAATATGAATATGTCATAAGGTGGGTCTGTTGTTGATAATTTAAATGAATTTAATACGGTTACTAATCAACTAATTTTTGTAAAAGTGGACTTTGATGATGAGGCCATGTCTCTTCTAATCTTGTGCTCATTTCTAGAAAGTTAGAATGGCCGTAAGTAACTCTGTCTTTGGTTCAAACACTTTAAAATTTGATGATGTTGTTGGTGTTATCCTTAGCGAGGAAATGCGAAAGAAAAGCACAAGTGAAACATCAGGTAATGCATTAAACATGGAGAATAGGGGAAGACAAAAGGATAGAGGAAAGGGATAAGGGAACCATGAGAATTCTAGGAAGAGCAGATCCAAATCCAGATTGGGAAAGAGGGAGTGCTGGAATTATGGGAAGAAAGGACATCTGAAGAAATACTGTAGAGCTCGAAAGAAACAAAGAGATGGACAACATGAGAAAAATCAGGAAGCAAATGTAACAAGTGATGTGTTACAAGATGCTTTGATTCTTTATGTAGATAATATTTATGAGTCTTAGGTAGAAGATTCATGGGATTTATTTCATTCCACACCCCATAGGAAACATTTTCTAGATTATGTTCAAGGTGATTTTGGACAGGTTCATTTGGGTGATGATCCACCATGCAAAATTGTTCGAATGGGAAAGGTAAAAATGAAACAAAGGAATGGAAGCCAGTGGTTGTTGAAAGAGGTAAGAAATGTTCCAGATCTAAGGAAAAATCTAATTTCAATAGGGCAGTTGGAAAGTGAAGGTTGAATATCCATATTTACAGATAAGGTGTGGAAGGTCACCAAAGGATCACTGGTGATAAAAAAAGGAGATAAGGTAGGTACATTGTATTTATGTACTGATAATACTGACTCTTCTATATATTTAGCTTCTACAAGAGTGGATACAACACTATGGCATCATAGGATTGGAAACATGAGTGAGAAGGGGATGCATATAATTCACAAAAGAAATTTGTTGTCGGATCTTAATCAAATTGATTTGGATTTCTGTGAGCATTTTTTTTTATGGAAAACAAAAGAGAGTTAGATTTATCAGAGTCAGAAAAGAAAATAAGAGTGAAAGGTTAGAGCTTGTGCATACAGATGTATGGGGACTATCTCAGGTATCATCTCTTGGTGGCTCTCATTATTATGTTACTTTTATTGATGATGCAACTAGAAAAACTTGGGTTTATTGCATTCGAAAAAAATTTGATGTTTTTGATACTTTTAAGAAATGGAAAGCTTTGGTTGAGAATGAGACAAGAAAAATGTTGAACTGTCTCATATCAGACAATGGAGGTGAATATTGCAACAAGGAGTTTGATTATTACTATTCATACCATGGGATTCATAGAGAGAAGAAAACTCCAGGAACACCATAAGAAAATGGTGTATCAGAAAGGCTGAATAGAACAATCATGGAGCGTGTAAGGAGTATGAGATCACAGGCTGAGTCACCCTTATAGTTCTAGGAAGATGTTGTAGATGCTGCTGTTTACTTAATAAAAAAAGGGCCTTCAAGATATTTGGATGGTGGAATTCCAGAGGATGCATGGACATGTAAAAAGGTAAACTATTCTTTTTTGAATACTTTTGGTTGTGAAGCATTTGTCCATATTGATAAAGAAAATAGAACAAAGCTTGAGGAAAAATCCAAGAAGTGTACTTTTGTTGGATACATTGTTAATGATTTTGGTTATCTCTTATGGGATTATGAAAATCACAAAATCATTAGGAGTAGAGATGTTATATTCAATGAGAAGGTCATGTACAAAGATTAGTTGCATGGAAAGAAACAGGAAAAATAAAAACCAAAATACACAGTGCTTGATGAGATCACTGAAAAATAAATTCCAAATTTATGAGAAAATCAAAATAAACAACAACATGAGCAACATGTACCTCAAAATCCTGCAAGTGTTGTTAGAAGATCTACTAGGTTAATTAGAACCCCTAAACGGTACTCTCCTTCATTGTATTATTTATTGTTGACTGATTCTGGTGAACCAAAATGTTATGAAGAGGCAATGCAGGTAGACACTAAAAAGAAGTGGGAGCAAGGCATGAAAGAGGAAATGCATTCCTTGGTAAATAACCAGAATTGGGATTTGGTTCAGTTGTGTACAGGAAAAAGGGCATTGCAAAATCAATGGGATTACAAGTTGAAGGAAGAATCTGGAGGAAAAAAACGGTACAAGATAGACTTGTTGTAAAGGGGTTTGCACAAAAAAAAAGGTATAGATTTTGATGAAATATTTTCTCCTGTTGTTAAAAAGACTTCAATTAGGACTATTTTAAGTCTTGTGGCAGTATAATATTTTCATCTTGAACAGTTAGATATAAAACCAACTTTTTTCCATGGGGATCTGGAGGAAGAGATTTATATGTAGCAACCACATGGGTATGAGGTCAAAGGGAAGTAAAATTTGGTATGCAGGTTGAAGAAGAGATTGTATGGCCTATTGCAAGCTCCAAGGCAATGGTATTTGAAGTTTGATAGGTTTATGATAGAACAAGGTTATAGTAGATGTCATTCTGATCACAGTGTTTATTTTAAAAAGCTAGAAAATGGAAGCTATATTATCTGGCTATTGTATGTAGACGACATACTTGTCGCAGGGTCTAATATGCAGGATATAAATTTTCTCAAGAATAAATTAGCTAATTCATTTGCGATGAAGGATTTGGGTGCTGCAAATAAAATCCCTGGTATGAGAATAACAAGAGATAGGAAAAGTCACAATTTGACATTGTCTCATGATGAGTACATATAGAAGGTGTTGGAGAGGTTTAGAATGTGGAATGCAAAACCAGTTAGTACACCTTTGGCCAACCATTTCAAATTAAACAAAGAAATGTGTCCCAAGACACAAGAGGATATAGAATACATGTTCAGGGTCCCTTATTCATCAACAATTGACATCTTGATGTATAAGATGGTTTGCACAAGACCATATATTGCACATGCAATAGGAGTTGTAAGTAGATATATGAAAAATCCAGGTAAATAATATCGAGAGGTAGTAAAGTGGATTCTCAGGTATTTGAAAGGTATTGCTACTCATGCATTATGTTTTGGAGGTTCAGACAACGTTCTATAGGGATATGTTGATTCATATATGGCAGGTGATAAAGATAGCAGTAGGAGCACTACATGGTATGTTTTTACTGTAGGTGGAACAACAATAAGTTGGATTTTGAAACTGAAAAAGGTTGTTTCACTTTCAACAACAAAGGTAGAGTATGTCGCTGCTACAGAGGCTAGTAAAGAGATGATTTGGTTACAAAGGTTTATGGAGGAATTGGGAAAGAAGCAAGAGAATAATAGGTTGTACTCTGACAACACGAGTTCCATTCATCTTGCAAAGAAATCATCCTTGCATTCGAATACTAAGCATATACAACTTAGGTACCATTTCATATGATCTGTCTTGGAAGATGGACATTTGAAGTTGGAAAAGATACACACTAGATGTTATCACTGAAATTTCGTCCGCATGTGGCGACAAGAACTCCACATCATCAAACAGGACTGGAGTCATTCATGGCACAAGATTAATGCCACAACATTGCAAAAAGAGGTCAAAACTATACAAAAAGGCCAAAAAATTGAAAGGCGCTTTACATCATCTGAGTGCGCGCGCGTATGCGCATAATAGAATCGTACAAAGCGTGCATATGTGCGAAAGGCGCGACTGTTGAGCTAAAAACCCGTGCGCCTGCTAAACGACGCATTTATTGAAATTGGTCGACCTCCCAACCACTAATGGATCAGCTCCCAAGTCGATTTGACACCAAATCCGAGCTCAATCCTCATGGTGGGCTGGTCAAAGACCTAATTGTGCCCTAAAGAGACCCTTTTCACATTCAAAAGAGGCCACATAATAACCCAATGCTTGGCTATAAAAATCCATGAATGACCACCATGTTCTCAAGGAATTCTTCATACTGTTATGCTGCTGAGATTGCTAGAGACTCATTCTTTGGCAACACACATTGTAGGTTGCATTTCATAAGCTATTCACCCCTCACTTGAGTGAATAAGTTTGGAGTTCTTTCACCCACATTTTCATCTTTTCATTGTAAAGGAGAGCAAGCTTTGAGGGCCTCAAGAGCCTTCCATTGGAGAAA
>ML788395.1:40625-61234 GCA_009831015.1 Picea engelmannii
ATATGGTGTTAGCAATCCTAGTGTGGTACTTACATCCACCTGAGATGGTCCCTCGCCCACAGGCTGGACTCCCCATGACGATTCTTGTTCTTACTCCCAATGCCCCCACTACTCCCATACTCCCTACTCCCCCTGCTACAGCCAGGGGCAGGAAAGCGAAGAATGAGCCCACAACCCCACTTCTTCCGCACATCCCACCACCTTGCGCATTGTGTGACAAAGAGGGTCACCAAACCAAAAACTTCCCATCACTACCGGAGTTACGGAATTTGATTCCCCCCAATCCAACCCCCACACCACTCACTACTACTGCTACCACTCAACCTTCCAGTAGTAAAGGGTTGAAGACCAAATTCGCATGTGCCATCTTTTCTGAGTATGGTCATTACACTCATCATTGTCCAGCACTGCCTCGTTTCCGGCAGGCATTAGCTATCGTAAGCCGAGACTTTCAGAACAACCCATGCCCGACGACGTCATCCACAACACCTATCACGGATATTCGCTATGTCACTACTTCAGTCAATGAACGCATGAGATGCCCTTGCTCTCTTTGCGATTCATTGGCTCATTTTACATACCAATGTCCGATGATAATCGAATATCGACGATGTCAGTTAGCCCTGCTTCACCAACCCACAGGGGCAATCATCGACATATATTCACCATTTGAAGAGCTTCATATCATCTCTCCCAAGCCCGAGGCACTCCCTACGCCTCCATGGTTCTTAGATGACATATCTGAGGATTTACCCCGTAACCCACCCAACTCTCCCGCCCATTCCCCTGCGGAGACTCTCCATCCCACCACCACGGGTACCCCTCAGTACCTCAATATATGGTTTATGTCGAGTTAACCCTCACCCTCTCCTAGCATTTCCTCTTCTATTTCTATAAAAGGGGGCAACCACACTGTCACTGAGATCACTCCTCATGATCCGTTATATTCCCGTCGTTTCCAATGCGACGAAGAAATACTGGAAGAGCTACAATGCCCGGACTCTCCCTGGGATGCACTACATCATCGTGCACTCTTCCTACCGCAGGAAGCCCACATGCCTCCTAGTCACAATCCCATTTACGCAGTCGAAACCAAAGACTTTATCCCATCAGGAACTATCGATTGGTTCAACAATCCTATTCCTGCACCCGATGCTTTTGAAGAAGGGAATTTGGCCAACATTTCCCCCACCATCAGAATTGACATTTCCATTAAACCGGGAATCGTCGAAGACATCATCCTTGGAGCTGCTTGCACTCCTCAAGAAATCACCGCATACAAAGCCCTCTTCTAGGAATATCGGGATATATTCGCCTGGTCATACACAAAAATGCCTGGCCTCGACCCCTCTATTGTCGAACACCGCATCGACACCTGGCCCGACACCACTAACCTGAAACTTGCACGCCAGGAAACGGATGCCTTGTGCTCTCGAAATCACTCAATCTCCTCTGGATCTGCTCTGGAACTCACTGTAGCAGCAGGTACAAATGAGGTGGCAATATGGGCCCTACAACTATATATAGGGTTTTTTCCAAACTTCCACTCACCATTCTGGGAGCCCACAACGTCCATTTTTCAAACCGTCTTCAGCCACGGGATCAACATCCCGCCACCTACATCATGGCTATCCCTGGGCCATTTTTCATCCTGAGCCCCTGGGGCGCCTTTTTCTCACATCATGGCCAGGTACACATGCGCATTGTCACATTTATCTAATACATGTGCATATTTGTTATTCTCTTCAGATATTGTTCACTTTGGGTATTTGGTTGTCCTGTGTGCAGGTACTTGGTCATCATCTTGTCACACCCGTCCTTCAGGTATATACTCAGCACTGGCATGTAGTCTCTCCCGATGTACTGCATTTACATTTCTAGTCACGCCCTCTGATATTGGCCTTTAGGATCCTTATTCCCGACTCTACAGTACTCACACCTCATAATTTACATCTTCAGTACTGTAATCCGGTAACACTCTCACCCACATGAGTTGTCCCATTCACAACACCTTTTGGCACTTTTGACACTCATGCTTTTCTTCATTACCCTTTAGGGATGGGAGTCCCGGTAGTCTTTCATCATGTCGCGAATTAACCCCATACTTCTTCTCCTCATTTTTGCTAGCTTCCCATACAGACTCCCAACACATCGCTTCATGGTCATGTTCTTTTCTTTACCTACACCTCCGCAGGATCATGAACCCACCATTTCATCCACCCTCAGTTTGCCCATCTACGAACCTATCTTCATTACATCTACCTCATACAGAAACTCACCAATGGGCCCCCCACCCTTCATCATTTTTCCCAGAAATTTCTGCCCTCCATGGGGCACTCACTTCACACTAGGGCACCCATTTCTGTATTTTGCACATCTTTCCCACATTTATTCATTATTTGTTGTACAGACGCCTCGGTTTTCCATCCTTTTCTTTTTGTCGTCACCATTCGCGACCTGCTTTCCTTTTGGCCACACGCAACCATTGTCACCCTTGGTTGGAGCGCTACTTCTCATTTTTACCCCCGCTGGCATCATCTATATCTTCAGAGTACTACCCAGGTCACTTACCTTTATCCTCTAAATTTGTTCACCTTGTCCCGCCTCTGGCACAACTTATCCCTGATCTTGTCGTCCCCTTGACACTCGATCTTGTCACATGGTTGCGGCGATGCCTTCTATCACACACCCTCCAACCAAAGGCCGTCTGGAGTCCTCCCACCTTTTTGACTCCGTCCGTGTACCTCTGCCACTTCCTCACCACACTAGATTCCGCGAAGCCCCTTTCTTCTGGGAGTCGCGTCCTCCTTTTGTCGACATCCGCACACTTTTCCAAAAGGACGACAGTATCTTGATCCTCATTCCCCATTCAATGAGCAATCTCGGACGGCACAGGGGGAAACACCATTGCTCCCTGATGTCGTTGACCCCCATAACATTCAACACCAACACTTTCTCATGTTGCGGTGGGTCTTACTTTGTGACTATTGCAGTTTTTATTATCAGTTGCCAAAGACCTCTGAACTGGGTCAGGCCACCAATGCCCCTATCACCGTCGCTGTTTACTTCCGCGACCATTACCGCTGGTTCAGAGTATGTTCCGTTGCAGAATTGTCTTCTGCCTTTCTCATTCCGCCCCCGAGGGCGCTGCAGTTGTCTACATCAACATTTCAGAGTTACATCACACGAGCATGGGACATGCCCGCCTCGTTTGTACACACTTGTATATTGATACACACATTGTGGAAAGTTGGGATCTTCAGATTCCTCTCTTCTCCAAAGGATCCCTCGACGCGGTCTCATTCTTGCTCTCCATTACACCACCATCCTCAGCAAAAGAAACATTGATGGATTTCGGCTATACGTTTTTCTCCTACCCTCATCCATCAGGGGGCATCTGTTATCACTGAAATTTCATCCGCATGTGGCGACAAGAACTCCACATCATCAAAATAGGACTGGAATCATTCATGGCACAAGATTAATGCCACAACATTGCAAAAAGGGGTCAAAACTATACAAAAAGGCCAAAAAATTGAAAGGCGCTTTACATCATCTGAGTGCGCGTGCGTATGCGCGTAATAGAATTGTACAAAGCGTGCATATGTGTGAAAGGCGCGACTGTTGAGCTAAAAACCCGCGCGCCTGCTAAACGATGCATTTATTGAAATTGGTCGGCATCCCAAAGGGAGTAGGCAGGGAGAAACTGAATTCCTGCTCAGTTTCAGTTGATCTTCAAGCATGAAGTTGAATATGAGAAATTTTTCCAGGTCCAAGGTGGAGTATAGTCCAACATGTACAATAACAATGGAGTTTTTGTGATCAGTCTCCAAGTGGTAGATTGTTGGCTGTGGATCCTGATTATCTTTCTGTTTCATAGCTCTTTGTTTTCAGCCATGCTTTTATCCCATGAATACTGTACACACCTACACGCCGGGGGGGGGGGGATTTCACCCCCTGGGGGGTCTAGGGGCATCATCTCCCTGGTTGGGGGGTCCGAGGGAAATCAGGTTTTCGGCAGGGGTTCGGGGGCGAAGCCCTCGAAGGAAAAATTTCCTTGTAAATGTATATTGTAATTTCATAGTAAATTTGGAATTTTCATTATAAGGTCGAAGATTTGACGGTAAAATTTATGTTAGGGATTTTTCCCTAGAAGGAAACCCTCTTTTATGTGGGAAATGTATTGCGGCTATGAATTATTGCAAATATTGTATTCTGAGAGAGGAGACTGTGAGATAAAGAAGAGGAAGTTACAACGAGTGTGCTATAGGTTGTATCCCTTCATTTGATGGGTAATAAAAAGGAAGGACCTGGAAATTTATTTGGTGGACGTAGCCCACACTGGGTGAACCACATATATCTATGTCTCTATTGTATTGTGTATCTTCTGTGTTTTATTTATGCATTTATTTTTATTTTATTTCTCCACAATCCTTTTTATTTAACATAAGTCTCTCTCTCCCATCTGAATCTAAGGAGGAATAATTTCTGAATGGAATTCTCTAAGCCACTGACTCTCTATGAGATTAGGCTCACTTTGATTCTGTATGCTCCCTCTAAAGATTGACTCTCTCTAAGTATATATTATTTGGAGCCATTTTCTCCTTCCGTGTGTGATGATTTCCTTCGAAGTCTCCTATGAATGGTATTAGGGAGGATGCTCCTCCCTACTGGATTGTGAGGGCCAATTCCCTCAGAACTCTATCTCCTTCTGAGATAGTACTTGGTGTGGACGCCTGCCTCACCACTGGTGGAGCCATATTTTCCTCATGATGTGGCTTATCAATGCTATATGAATTTTGCATCTTGGAAAGTGTCACGAGACCATGCTGCTCTCTTCCTGGTTACTGCAACGATTCTGGGTTGGCCCTTCTCTCTCTACTAAATCTTCCCGACGATATGAAGAGTGATCAACTGCACTAGAGGTATCTATTTGGTCATCTTTGGAATTTTAATCTCCTTACAATCAATCTCTATATGAGATACTCTGTATCTTGCAAAAATACCCTTCTTGCAAGAAGATTTTAACTTTGTCCTCTTTTTCTTTGGTACATGGATGTATACGGTTGTGTATACAAATGCTTATCTGGATAGTCTACTCCATGTCTCAAACTATATACCATATAATATGTTGCCTCCTTCAACCTTCACTATAGCTCCCCTCAGAGTTATCACCTGCGACTTGTCCAAAACAACAAGAGAAAAAAATAGACAAGAATAATACTCTTATAATAATAATAAGAAAAATAACGAGAACAATCATCACATTACCTGGAACAAGATCCAAAATACAAAATGCAATAATAAGAAATAGGAACAACACTCTTCCAGTGTTGTGACCATTCATTCCTCCATGGTAACCTTCCCGAGACAAGATCAACACAAGAAAAATTATTTCCAATATAATAACATTTTCATAAGAACAAATATATGTTAACAAGAATAAAAGAAAATTTCATGGTAATGATCATAGCATTACCAAGGTGACCTGCCTGGAAGAAAAACAAGATATATCTCCTAGAGGAGATGCTAGTTCATCTCGAAACAAATACAATAAGAATTTATATCAATAATACTCACATGATACCAAGTATTCATTGTACCTAGTAGTAATAAAAGCTTTCAAAGATTGTTGTCACAACTATAGTGTTTACTTGTAATGTAGTAATTATCAAACTTGATATGTGAAAATTGGAGACTTATCAATTTAATCAATTAAACCTGGAACTTGGAGTCTTATCTTCAAGAAAGAGTGTTGTTTATTTTTTTCTAAGTCTCCTTCACTCAAGATGAAAAGTATTCTCTCCAACCTGTCCCATGTACTAATACAATATGCTTTCTAAGTCTCCTTCACTCAAGATGACAATATATTGACTAAAGTTAGCTTATAAATTTAACTTTGACCATAGGTTTGACTTCAACAGATCAAAATACAACTAGATGTTCATAATATAATAATGCCAAAATAACTAGAGGCATATCAAAACAATCAAACCTGAAGTGCATTGTTCCTTTGAATGTGCTGGATATGAGATCCATCTGGATCTACAATTTTTTCTTGGAAGAAATATCCCTTCTCCTAAAAATACCCTCAAGATAGTGATACAGTTTAAACATATACAAGTACATACCTCCAGTAGTAGTGGTAGGAAATGACACCATTCGGTAGCAATGACAAGCAATGATGAACCCAAAATTTTTCAAAGTGCTCTATTTTGCAATATGAATATAACTGAATATGCACTAGGGTAAGGCACACTAGGACAACCAAAAATTAGTCCTAACACTTCACTGAAATTTCCCAACGAATTTGGGTTCAGGTTTGTTGCTACTGCAAAACTAGAAACCCTAACTGTTGGAAGAATGGCTAGTGATTTGATCTAGGGAAAGAATAATTTCAGCTTCTTTTCAACGAGTTATCAGAAAATTCACTTGACCAGAGGAACTGCAACTAGTATTTCAATTGGTGCTACAAATGGCACTGCAACTGGGGCTACAACTTACACTGCAAATGGAATGAAGCAATTGGCACAAAGCAACTGGCATGAAGCAACTGGCCTGAATGAACTGACACGAAGCAACTAGAACAAAGCAACTGACACTGCAACTACAACTGGTACTGTAACTGCAACGTCAAAATATTGTAGATATGATCTGGAGAAAAAATGCTCCCTCCTTAGGATACCTTCATAGTGGGTTCAGTAAGTGCTCAACGATCTTGACAATGGGGAAAACTAAGGATCTTTCTTCCAATGGTTCGAATGTTACGAAGGAAACTAACTCTGAAACCATGTTAAAATTTTGGTATGCTCATTTAACCATATACAATGTCACATCATTGTCACCCAACCATAGGCATTCACTATGGAACCCCCGAGCACACTAACCTTTTCTTAGATAGAATGGTTTCGATAAGTCCACACTAGAACCAATAGATAAACCCTAACTAGAAAAACCACTGTTGTAGAAACAACACAATACCAAGAGAACATACCTGTACTAATAGAAGCGTACCTTTACCAAGAGAAACACACAAGAGAGATACCATATAGACTGAGATTACACCACAAAAACTGCTCCACCACCCTCTCCATACTTACGCCTCCTTGTGCCGCAACTGCAACATCCGCTCCTCAAAATTGTGCCCTTCTTATGTTGAGTGAGTGTGTAAGAGTGTGGAAATGAGATAATGCATCACCTTTTTTATACTTATTCTGCCAATGAACTTTTCCCATAGGGACGACCTGTCTTTTTTGGAAAATATAATTTACTTTGAATTTTTCTGGTAGGGCCAACTTCTCTTTCTGTGGTTTTCTATTTCTTTATTATTATTCTCCTTGGGCCTACTTCTCTTCTATGGTTTCCACACATCTATTTAATGGTTCTATTACTTAAAGAATATTCTATTCTAAGTATAAAGGTTACACTTGGAGGTTAAAACCTGCCATTGCTACAAAAACATCAACATCCCCTCCCCCCCCTCTCTATTCCCATCCTTCTCGCCATTTATCTTTGTCTCTCTCCCCCTTCCCCTTTTTCCCTCCCACCCCTATACCTCCCCCCTCTCTATCCCCATCCTTCCCTCCCTTTATCTTTGTTTCTCTCCCCCTCCCTCCCTCTTCCCCTTTTTCCCTCCCACCCGTATACTGCCCCTCTCTCTCTCCTTGTTATTAGTACCACTTGTTGGTCACTATAATTGCTTAATTAATTCAAACAATCAAGTGCTACATAAATTGTCAACCCAGGGAAGTCTGTTTATTTCAAAGATAGCCACGCACTATATATGCTCAATTCCAAAAGCAACTTAGAGTTGTAGTAAAGAAAACTATATTAATCACACTTGCCTTGAATGAACTGAAGTTCTGACTTGAATTACAGAAAAGCAACCTACCTATTGCAGATCTTTAAAGATTAATCTAAAGAATCCTGGATTACATTAAAATAACAACTGCAACAGGAAAGAACAACTATTCTGTAACCAGAGAACAAGACCCTATTCCCAAGCAGGAACTCCAGTACCTTGTTCTGATTAACACACTTTCATGAAAGCATCAATGCATAAAAGACTAACTCTATCTAACAGAGAACAAGACCTTCCAATCCCTTCCATTAAGCATGGACCCTTAACCCAGTCTCTGATTAGCACACTTGTGAAAACAAATGAAAGCTAACTAATCCTACAGAGAACAAGACCTTCCAATCCCTTCCATTAAGCAGGGACCCTTAACCCAGTCTCTGGTTAGCACACTTTGTGAAAACAACTGAAAGCTAACTAATCATACAGAGAACAAGACCTTCCAATCCCTTCCATTAAGTAGGGACCATTAACCCAGTCTTTGGTTAGCACACTTTGTGAAAACAACTGAAAGCTAACTAATCCTACAGAGAACAGGACCTTCCAATCCCTTCCATTAACCAGGGACCCTTAACCCAATCTCTGGTTAGAACACTTTGTGAAAACAACTGAAAGCTAAGTAATCCTACAGAGAACAAGACCTTCCAATCCCTTCCATTAAGCAGGGACCCTTAACCCAGTCTCTGGTTAGCACACTTTGTGAAAACGACTGAAAGCTAACTAATCCTACAGAGAATAGGACCTTCCAATCCCTTCCATTAAGAAGGGACCCTTAACCCAGTCTCTGATTAGAAAACTTATAAAATCATCACACAAGATTGCTAATTAAAATGATTGTGAAAATATTGTAACATTCGATAAAATAAGATAGAGTTCAGTAGTGTTTCAGCAAAGCAGAATTCATGAAAAGTAGTGTTTCAGCAAGACAAAAGTTAATCAAGACATAAACAGAAATTACACTAACACACTATAAAACTAACGGGTGAATATTGTGAAGAAGGTGGGCCCTCCCTTCTCACAAGATTCCCCTGAAACGAAAAGGCTAGAGGAGGATGTTCAAAACAATCTTCTATTCATCTATCAATGGATCATATTACAATCTAGAAAATGAAGTATGTCCCACTCTCTGAAGCTTTCTTAATACATAAAACTTGGGATGCTCTCGAATGATGATTTCCTCTTATTTAAAGAGGGAACCCCTTCGATACAATTGATAAAAAATTACAATGTATCTGAGTCCTATTCTTAGTCAGATCAACTTTCTAAACCAGAATAGGATGTCCTAGTCTCGCGCAATAGAATTCTATTACAAGTGCTGAATGAGGTGTTGCTGTTATGGCTAGAATAACAGTTCCTTCTCGTTGCTGCTGATGCTGTTTCAGCATCGCAAATCGTAGGCTGTTTTAGCCATGGGATTTGCGCTCTTGACTGTTTCAACATTCTCATGTAGGAGCGATGGTTGGTGCTTGGCTCTCGTGCGACTGTTGTAGAGTTGCTGTTGACCGCTGACTGTGTAACGACTTCCTCAACATCGTCGGTCCTGGGCTGTGTAATGACTTCCTATGTGTTTCAACATATGCGACTCTGGACTGTGTAACAACTCTGTGTTTCAGCATCTGCGACCCTGGACTGTGTAACAACTCCGTGTTTCTGCATCTGCGACCCTGGACTGTGTAACAACTCTGTGTTTCAACATCTGCGACCCTAGACTGTGTAACAACTCTGTGTTTCAGCATCTGCGACCCTGGACTGTGTAACAACTCTGTGTTTCAGCAACAGGCCTCAAATGCTAATCTGCAGTTTGAACTGTTTCAACACTTATACATTTCTAATCAATGGTTAAGTACGAAAGTGATGTAAAATATTATGCAAAACAGATTAAACATATAGTAATGAGAAGGGACGTTGTATACCTTTGGAATGATCAAATAAAGTGATAGTATGAGTTTAAATGTGGGTGATCAAGAGTGTAATAGTGACAAAAGTATAGGCAAAAAGGTACATTGTGTGGTCCTAACATCCCCCCCAACTCAAGATGTTGCATGTCCTCAGGCAACGTCACTCTGAATCAGAGTCTGGATACTGACTCTGAGCGTGTAAGTTACTCAAGCAGTAGCTCTGGGAGGTACTGTCCGTTGGCGTTTTGAACCCTTGGACCCGCTGTAATTTTTTCCATGCTACTGTTTCTGTCTTCTTAGGCAGCTTATAATTAATTTGATATCTTTCTATTGGCAACCGGAGGATAGGAAAATAAAACCGGTACCCTATCCAGTTTTCAGCACATTGCTGAACACACTGGATGTAGTTAGGTACCCTGGAGATTTCTACCTCAAGGTTGGTGGGGCTAAAAGGATGGTGTTCTTTGTCTTTTCTCAATGGATTGCTGCCAAAACAGGTTATTTGCCTGGAGGGCAGGAATCTCTATGGATCGGATGATGTGCTGACAATCTTAGAGCACTGTTGATTGTAGCTGCTGGACATGTTCAGTCATACCTGGTTTCTTTAAGAACTCATAATATTCTGTGACAAAGGTGGCTACATTCTGTGGTTCTGGTCTTATCCATAGAAGGCGGTTGTCTTCATTGTGTTTAGCAGCCATGAAGTCATCTTGCCAAATGATTTGATTGTAGAGAAAGGAGGTGAACGCCCGAATATGAATGTCCCCAACAAGAGGATTAAGGTTCAGCTGCCTGTTCTCAGGAATGACTTCATTGTGGAAATATGCCTCACAGAGGAGGTGCTGATCTCTAGCAAATACTTCTGTGAAAGTTTTGACAAAGTCTGCTAGGTGTAGTACTGCATGGGGTTTGCCTTCTATAATTGATTTGATCTGAAACCATGTGAGTCGCTCCATAAGGAACAAGGAGTAGTTGCAAGATGGTTTTCTTGTAGCCAATAGCTTTTGTGTCAGGTCAAATACCTGGGCCATTCTTCCTTTCAACTCTTTGTTCTGTTTCTTAAGGGCACGAGCTTCCTGACGTGTCTTCTCTAAAGCTTCCCAATTTGAGTATGTATGATTTATCCAGATTTGTCTGTGCTCTTGCAGGCTTTTGGCCTATGTTGCAGCATACTCTTTCTTCCATTTTTGTATTGCTGTATGCTCATCCCATGGCTGGGTATGTGTTTCAGCATTGCAAATAGTGGGATGAGGCAAGGTCTGAGTAAATTGTTCCACAAAAGTGGGGAGATTGATCTGGCTGGGAGGTGTAAATTCCTCCATAGGCATTGTCTGTACAACTTTGTTGACAAAGGAAGGGGCTTCATTTGTTGGAATACAGTGCTCAGTCTTGATCTTGTGGGGTGCTGCTGGTTCTTGTGTGACAACAGGTTCTTCCTTTTTGACTACAAAAGGTGAAGGAGTAGGGGGAGCTCTTGATATTGGGACTTGAGTTACCTTATAGCCTGCTTGATAGTAAATATCCCCACATTGGCAACACATATATTATTTACATGGGATCTCTGTGGTCCCTTCTGACAAGGTTGCTATACGAGCTAAGGTGTACAAATTTAGTTCCTTCTCGTATGCTTCCTTTTCCCTGGCTAATTCTTCCTTATATGCTTCTAGTTCAGAATTTAAAAACTCATTTTCCTGCAAGAGAGAGGCCATTGTTGGTTCTGGTTGGGGGGTGACTGGTTCTTGTGGAGAAGCTACTGGATTGGAGGTTGCTTCCTGTGTTTCAGCTTCCTGATGGAAGGAGAGTAGTGTTGTAGCACCCTGGACTTCTGATTCCTGCATCTCAATTTCAAGATCAGTAGCTGGTTCTTGTGTTTCAGCCACTGAATGGGTAGCTGGTTCTTGTGTTTCAGCCACTGAATGGGTAGCTGGTTCTTGTGTTTCAGCTACTTTATTTGAGGAGAGTAGTGTTGCAGCACCCTGGACCTCTGATTCCTGTATCTCAATTTCAATATCAGCAGTTGGTTCTTGTGTTTCAACCATTGAATGGGTAGCTGGTTCTTGTGTTTCAACTACTTTATTTGAGACGGATGATTTCGCAACACCCTGGGCATCTGGTTCTTGTGTTTCAGTGCCCATGGGTGGAATAGAAAAAGATCTCGGGATTTTGGAGGTTGGAGGTGTACGGGGTATCAGTCGAATGGGTTGGGGGTGTAGGGTAGTGGCCATAATGGGTGGCCTTGTTGAGGCCCTTGTTCGCTTTTTTTGTAAGAAGGACAGAAAGAGGGGATTTTTTTTTTGTTTACGTGGGGGTCTTTCCTCAATGATGGGGCAGGGGGAATTATCTGGCTCAGAGTCATCACTAAGGATATGAAGGGCGAGAGTGGATGATTCTGGTAAGGTATGAGGCGGGATTGGTATGGTAGGGGTATTGATTGGTCTGGTTGGTTCTGTGGGCGGGCTATTGGGTACTTCTGGAGAGTCTGGGGGATTTTGCGGTTGCTGCTCCTAGAGGTTTTCAGGAATTTCGGCAGCTGCTTGGGGGTTTATAGGCGAGTTATTTAGTGGGGAGTTTTGTTGGGAAAAACCCCTTTGGATGAGTAGTTGGACAAGACGGTGATGGGTGAGTGAAAGGGTGGGATCTTTATCCTTTCTGTAGTAATGCGCCATATTTTTCAAACAACCCAACAAATAATAAGGAATATTGACCCGTCTATTATACCTTAAATGAGATAACAAAAGAAAGTCGTGCTGATAAACTACTTGGTATCGACCCTCACATGTTAGGTAATGCTTGATGAATCTTGCAACTTCTGGCCATGGGGGTGGTAGTGAGATGAGTTGAACACCCCTGCCTTTAAATTCAATTCGTTCTTCCGGCAGGAAGAATTTCTGCTGAGCATTCTGAATGATATGTTTACGGCTGAACATGCGAGTGCCGTCGATAGGGAGGCCTGAGACCTGTGCTATGTCTTCTTCCGTGATTGAAATTCAGACCCCTTGGACGACAGAATGGTCTTCCTGAAGGTTTTGGGTGAATTGCAGGACCTGTTGTTCATTATACCCCTGGAGTCTCTGAAAGTAACTGAGCCATCCTGCCTGCTGAAAGATTTGATAAGCTACTGGATAATGTTCTAACAACGCTGTGGTGGCGGGCTCGTTCTGTATGATAGAGCCTCCCATAGCTACCAGCTCGGTAGGATACAGTGTTGGAGAGTTTGAGTATCAGCCTTTGCACAGAGTGAGTTTTTTGAGCGACGTTATGCAAAATGGCGGTCAAATGCACGAAAGGGTGGTGAAATAGGGATGGCGGTGGTGAATTCGTGCGAAATGATGGTATAGAAGGTTTGATGTGTCCTCCCCTCCTGTCAAGTGCGGATAATAAATTATTGCACTCAAGTGGTCATAATGATTTAGAATCCTCTCATTAACTATAGTTTAACTGAATTACATAAGATTTACATACCTCGCCTTACCTTTTGATTTGTTCTGCAAACAAAATATCATGCATGTTCATGGTAGTCCTGCAGTGGTTGTGGTGGAGACTTTTGATCTAATAGATGAATTGTGTCGAGGGTTTGCTGACTAGAAGGACGAACTATAGTATGAGAGCGTAAAAGCTTGCTGACAGATGATGTTGAAAAAAAAAATAAAAAAAAATTGGTGTTTCAGCAATAGAGAAGGCCGAAAGAATTGCTGGACGGTGTTGTTTCGGTGATGAAGAAAGTAAGGAATTGCCGGACTGTAGTGTTTTGGAAATAGGGAGAACAAAAAGTGCTGAACAGTGGTGTTTCAGCATCGAAACAGGTCAAAAGTGCTGAACACTGGTGTTTCAGCATCGAGAAAAATGATGAAGGGTTGCTGACAGTGGTGTTTTAGCAACAAAAAAGAAAAGGCGAAACAATTGCAGGACAGTGTTGTTTCATCGATGAAGAAAGTAAGGAATTGCCGGACTGTAGTGTTTTGGCAATAGGGAGAACAAAAAGTGCTGAACAGTGGTGTTTCAGCATCGAAGGAAAGTCAAAAGTGCTGAACAGTGGTGTTTCAGCATCAGAAAAGAAAAGGCAAAACAATTGCTGGATGGTGTTGTTTCGTCGATGAAGAAAGTGAGGAATCGCCAGACTGTAGTGTTTTGGCAATAAGGAGAACAAAAAGTGCTGAACAATGGTGTTTCAACATCGAAAAAAATGATGAAGGGTTGCTGACAGTGGTGTTTTAGCAACAAAAAAGAAAAGGCGAAACAATTGTTGGACGGTGTTGTTTCGTCGATGAAGAATGGTGAGGAGATGGGGAAAAGAAGAGTGGAAAAAGGTTGCTTGATTAGTGATGGGGGAAAAAGATGTGGGGTAGTGGTGTTTCAGTAATGAAGAAAGGGGAACGAATTGCTGACAGTGGTGTTTCGACAATAGAGGAAAGTCAACAGTGCTGAACGGTGGTGTTTCAACATCAAAGGAAAGTCAACAGTGCTGAAGGGTGGTGGTTCAGCATCAGAGGAAAGTCAAAAGTGCTGAATAGTGGTGTTTCAGCATCGGGCAAGCTTGTTTCTTTGAAGTAGGATCGTCCTTTCCTAGTGGCCCGTGCTTCGATCGGGAATATGCAAAAATCGATTGTAACATGGTATTTCTTGACAGGGATTATTAGTAAATAAAATCTAATCTAATACTAAAGAAATTGACTTAAAAGAATTAATTGCAATGAGGGGTAGAAGTCCCTTCTAAGAAGAGGTAATGGGCGTCTGCCATGCATGTAGCCTTAAAATCTTCTTTGGAAATAGGGCGTTGGTACAGACAGAGCCGATGACCATTTACGAGTAATGGTGTTTTGGAGTCATCGATTGTGAGGAGCCTGTCTGTTCCATTGGGGAAAACAGTGTCTACTTCGTAAGGTCCAAGCCATCTTCTACGCAGTTTCCCTTGAAATTCTTTGAACCGGGAATCATACAGTAGGGCCCAATTACCTTTTTGGAACTGCTTGTTCTTGATATTTTTGTCATGCCATTTTGATCTTTGCTGTTGAATTATGGTTGTTTGCTGAATGGCATATAGTCTTTTCTCCTCCAATTCATTAAGCTGCTGCAACCTGGCTGTCTGTGCATCGGTTAAATCAAGGTTGACAGCTAAAGCAGTCCTTAAGTTTTTTATCTCAAATTCCACAGGAAAGACAACACTCTTTCCATAGACTAATTCATAGGGAGAGAATCCTGTAGTATTCTTCCAGGTAGTTCTGTAGGCCCATAATGATTCAGGGAGCCTGTAGGACCAATCCTTTCTATTTTCCTTCACTATTTTTGTGAGAATGGCTTCTATTACTTTGTTTGTGGTTTCCACCTGTCCATTGGCTTGGGGGTGGTATGCTGTAGTTATTCTCTATTGAATATGATATCTTTGAAGGGTGGCTTTGAACTCATGAGGAGGTCCTCCATCTATAACTAATTCTCTTGGTACTCCAAATCTGATGAAGATGTCTTTAAATAAGAAATCTATAACTGCTTCTTCGGTCGCTCTGTGGATTTCTTTGGCTTCCACCCATTTAGTCATGTAGTCTGTGCATACCACTATATAAACTTTTTGATTGGATGGAGGGTTGATGGGTCCTATAAAGTATAAGGCCCATCTTTCAAATGGTTCAAGTACTATCTGGGGGTTTAATGACATTTCATCTCTATGATTAGGTTGGCCTACTCTTTGTCAACTATCACAGGCCCGGACATATTTCTTTGCATCCTTGAAGAGTGAGGGCCAATAGTACCCCATCCTGAGAATTTTTTGTGCTGTTCTCTTATCAGCAAAATTCCCTCCACAAGGGCCATCATGACAAGATTTTAATAGATCATACACCTCATCTTCTCTAATACACCTTCGAATTTCTTGATCATCTCCTGTATGGAAAAGATACCCACTTATCCAACTATACCGAGCACTTTGATAAATGATCCTTTTTTTCTCTCGGTGGGATAGGTGTGGTGGTAACTTCCCTGCAACCAAGTAGTTAGCAATGCCTGCATACCAAGGTGAGTGGGCAGAAACTGCAAATAAATATTCATCAGGAAAGGAATCATCTATTGGGGTATGATCATCAAGTGTCAGTCGAGAAAGGAAATCAGCAACTACATTCTCTTTTCCTGGTCTATCTACAATTGTAATATCAAATTCTTGCAATAATAGTAGCCATCTGGTGACTCTAGCATTTGTGATAGGTTTGTTCATTAAGTATTTGATAGCTGAGTGATCAGTATGGACAAAAGTAGAATAGACAGTAATGTAATGTCTAAATTTATTAATTGCATAGATAACTGCTAAAAATTCCTTCTCGATGACTGTATAATTGAGTTCAACAGGGGTCATATTCTTGCTGATGAAATAGATAGCATAAGGGAGATTATTTTCTTCTTGTCCCAAGACAGCTACTATAGCAGTATCTTAAGCATCAGAGGATATATGGAAGGGAAGTGTCCAATCGGGTCGTCTAAGAATAGGAGCTGTAGATAACTGATGTTTAAGTGTGTTAAAAGCTTCCTGACAAAAATTAGTCCATTTGAATTCAACATTTTTTATCAGTAATACAAACAGGGGAGAAGCTATCTTGGAAAAATTCTTGATAAATCTTCTGTAATATCCAACATGTCCTAGAAAACTTCTTACCTCTGTTTGAGTTTTGGGAGTAGGAAGATCCTTAATGACTTGTATTTTGGATGGGTCTACCTGAATTCCTTGAGATGAGATAAAATGTCCAAGCACTATTCCTTCACTCATCATCATATGACATTTTTCTGTACTTAAGGAGAGTTGGGCTTGTATGCATCGTTTAAGTACTTTATCAATGTTTTGTAGTGCTTCCTGAAAAGAAACACCATAAGGAGTAAAGTCATCCATAAAGATTTCCATAGAGTCATTAAGAATATCAGAAAAGATTCCTAAAACTGCTTTTTGGAAGGTTGTTGGTGCATTACATAATCCAAATGGAAGAAATCTATAAGCAAAGGTTCCCCAGGGGCTAGTAAAGGTGGTTTTATCTTGATCTTGAGGTGCAATTTTGATCTGGTTATACCCACTAAAACCATCTAAAAATGAGAAAAATTTCTTCCCTGACAAATTATCTAACACTTGATCAATGAATGGTAATGGAAAGTGATCTTTTTGAGTGACTTTATTTAAATCTCTATAATCCACACATACTCTCCATTTTCCGTTTTTCTTAGGAACTATTACCAACGGGGACACCCATTCACTGTCTGATATAGGATAGATAAACCCTGCATTGAACAATTTTTGAATTTCTTCTTTGAGGATTTCTCTTAAATTAGGGTTCATTCGTCGTTGAGGTTGACAGATCGGTCGAAAATCTTCCTTAATATATATTCGATGAGTACATAATTCAGGAGAGATTCCTTTCATATCCGTGTAATCCCATGCAAATGCTTCTTTATTTTCCCGAAGTAACTTCATTAATTGTTGTGTTTCAAAATCTGTCAAATTAGGGTTTATGTTCAGTGTTTTGCCAGGTTCAATTTCCACTGGTATGCTTTTAGAGGAGATGGTGTTAGATGTTTGGGGTGGGCTTTCTGAGTTGAGGTTTTCTTGATTATCAGACTCCAACAGCGTAGTTAATCGGTTATGAGTTTCTGGAGTCACAGAGGAGGGTTCGCAAATAAAATTATTAATTACTTCATCCTCAGTAGAGTCTTTGAGGCTTAAGGCTTGTCCGATAGTCAAAAGGGGTTGAGTAGGTTGAGCATCAAAATCTACCCATACAGAATTATCATTATTAATCAGGGGTGTAGCGTGAGGGTAGAGGGTAAGCTGTTTAGTTTCATAACCATTTGAAATTGTCATTGAGCTTGATCTACAGCTGATAAAAGCATCTGCTGTGGCTAGCCAAGGTCTACCCAAAATTAGAGGGTGCCCCCCCAACTTTGTTTTGGGTTGTAGTACCGTAAAGTCAACTGGATAATTCTAGGATTCCACAGAGATACTGAGGTCTTCAATGACTCCTTCTGGTTTAATTGTGGATCGATCAGCCAATTCTAGGATAGTTGGGGTTTCTCTGACTTCATTTTGCAATTGTAGCAGTTGTAAGGTTTCTAGAGTCATGATATTGATAGCATCACCTAGGTCTACTAGGACTCGAGGGATTATCGTTTTTCCAACTTGTACTGTAACGGTAGGGTGGCCGGGATCACCATATTTAACTGGGGGAGTTTTACCTGACATTAGTGTAGACAAGTCTCCCATAACATGGACTGTAAGGGGATCCTTAGTTTTCCTACCAGGATTTTTAACACAAATATCTCGCATTGTCCTGGCATAGATTGGTACGTCTCGGAGTGCTTGTAGTAGAGGAATTTTGACATATAAATTTTGTAATTCCCCTAGAAGATTGAAGGCTTGTGGTTCAGGCGTTTTAGTCAAGGGTAAACGCTCAGGAAATGGTGGTTTTGCTGTTTCAGCAGCATTGTTAGAGGATGATTGTACCTCTTCAGGTACATCATGCTCTTTTGTTTCCTCTTTATTAGAAGAGGTAACATCAACTATGGTGGGTTCCACTATTCTCCCAGATCGTAGATGAATATCGTTGCATTGTGCAGGGAGAAGAGAAAGTGTAGGCTGGTTATAAATATCAATGCACTACACAGCTTTATTATTTGGGTTAGGGTTAGGTTGTACATGTAGCTGGGGTCTCATCGTTTGATTGTTTGGGGGAGTACCTGCTGGTAAGGAGAGTGGTTGTAGGAATTGCGATTGAGGTAATTTATTTTGGAAGGGGGGTTGTTGTCCTCTCCAATTTTGATTCCATTGGTTCTGATATGGTTGTTGTTGCTGTGGAGGCCAAGGGGTCCACATTGATGGATCAACAAAGGGTGGGTTAGTTTGTTGCATGGGTGGGTAAGTTTGTTGCATGGTTGGGCAATTCATTTGATTAGTGTATTGCATCTTATTATAGGGGGGGTAACTCATTTGATTGAAAGAAGGATAATTATTCCAACGATTAGAAGATGCAAATGGCATGTTAGAATTCATACCTTGTCCCCGTGGTTGCCATTGCCTCCTCTGTGTCATCAGATAGACAACTTCAGCTTCTTCGTCTGTTGGTTGTAATGCTGCCTTAATCCCTGGTAAAGATGGACAATTTTGGGTATCATGATCTTTATCATAGATGGTGCAGGTTGGATTTTTGTCCAATGGACATTCTCTTCATGGGTGCTTATCTCTGCATTGAGAACAAAAGATGGATAGGGCTGCTTCTGCTTCTGCTTGCTTTTTCTTAATCTGCAGGGTGTCAATTTGTGAGGCAAAAGATCTTAACATTTCAGTTTTAAAACCTTCAAATAAATTACCTATCTCGGCTCTTGTTGCTCCCCTGCTGGCTGATTTTTGGACTCTTGAAAATGTGGTGTCCCTGCTGTTTGATCTATTCCTTGAATCTCCTCTTGAACATCTTTTGCATAAATTAACAATTTCATCGTATGATTCCTTGGATATGTCCCCTTTTCCAAGCATATTCAGCATATCTAGACAGTCATCCCTTACTCCTTTTAATAATATAGTTTTAAGAATTTCTTTACTTACATTTGGGTGACTGGATCTTTGTAGATTGTATTGTAGCCTTTCTACAAAGTCATCCAGATTCTCATCCTCTTTCTACATCATCTTAAATAGCTCCTCACTCTTTTCTCTTGTTCGGCAATAGTCCTGGTATTTGTTCAGGAATTTCTGTTTCATTTGGTCCCATGTTGTGATTACATGGCCTCCAAGACTCATAAACCATATTAGTGCATTCCCTTTTAGTGTTTCTAGAAATAAATTTAATTTTTGAGCATTAGAAACATAATCATAACTTCTGCATAATATATGAAACTCAAAAAGAAATTCATCAGGATCTTCTGAAGACAAACCATGAAAATTAGGTAATGCTGAGAGTGTAATGTTTTTCATGGGGGCTACTCCTCTAGGAAGATCGCCAATAGGAAATCCTAATGTAGAGAAAGAGTTTTCATCATTTACCTCTCCTTCAGGACCTGCCTGTTCTTCATGATGCAACTCTTCATTGTACTCATCCATGTTTCCTTCTATCTGCTCCCCTGTTGCGCTTGCTCTGTCCTCAATGTCTCCTACTGGCTTCTGGACTGTCTCAGGGCTCCAAACTTCTTTCCCTGTTTCAAAGTTTGCTTGAAATGAAGGCTGGGACTTTTGTTTCCGAAGGTTTGGTCGTTGAGCAGCAGATTCAGACTTTGATATAATCTCGTCAATGTAAGTCTTTCTTCCTTCTTTTCCTTTTCCCTTGCCACCTGTAGGGTCAGTATCTTTGGGGTTTCCGTGTCCTTTCATGTAATCTTTGTATTTGAAAAATCATAAGTTCTTTTGAAATCTAAAGCTACCTTCCCCGACAACGGTGCCAAAATGTTGGTCACTATAATTGCTTAATTAATTCAAACAATCAAGTGTTACATAAATTGTCAACCCAGGGAAGTCTTTTTATTTCAAAGATAGCCACGCACTATATATTCTCAATTCCAAAAGCAACTTAGAGTTGTAGTAAAGAAAACTATATTAATCACACTTGCCTTGAATGAACTGAAGTTTTGACTTGAATTACAAGAAAACAACCTACCTATTGCAGATCTTTAAAGATTAATCTCAAGAATCCTGGATTACATTAAAATAACAACTGCAACAGGAAAGAACAACTATTCTGTAACCAGAGAACATGACCCTATTCCAAAGCAGTAACTCCAGTACCTTGTTCTGATTAACACACTTTCATGAAAGAATCAATGCATAAAAGACTAACTCTATCTAACAGAGAACATGACCTTCCAATCCCTTCCATTAAGCAGGGACCCTTAACCCAGTCTCTGATTAG
>ML788395.1:61284-92569 GCA_009831015.1 Picea engelmannii
CAAGACAAAAGTTAATCAAGACATAAACAGAAATTACACTAACACACTGTAAAACTAACGGGTGAATCTTGTGAAGAAGGTGGGCCCTCCCTTCTCACAAGATTCCCCTGAAACGAAAAGGCTAGAGGAGGATGTTCAAAACAATCTTCTATTCATCTATCAATGGATCATATTACAATCTGGAAAATGAAGTACGTCCCACTCTCTGAAGCTTTCTTAATACATAAAACTTGGGATGCTCTCGAATGATGATTTCCTCTTATTTAAAGAGGGAACCCCTTCGATACAATTGATAAAAAATTACAATGTATCTGAGTCCTATTCTTAGTCAGATCGACTTTCTAAACCAGAATAGGATGTCCTAGTCTCGCGCAACAGAATTCTATTACAAGTGTTGAATGAGGTGTTGCTGTTACGACTGGAATAATAGTTCCTTCTCGTTGCTGCTGATGTTGTTTCAGCATCGCAAATCGCAGGCTGTTTTAGTCATGGGATTTGCGCTCTTGACTGTTTCAGCATTCTTAAGTAAGAGCGATGGTTGGTGCTTGGCTCTCGTGGGACTGTTGTAGAGTTGCTGTTGACCGCTGACTGTGTAACGACTTCCTCAGCATCGTCGGTCCTGGGCTGTGTAACGACTTCCTCTGTGTTTCAGCATCTGTGACTCTGGACTGTGTAACAACTTTTTGTTTAAGCATCTGTGACCCTGGACTGTGTAACAACTCTGTGTTTCAGCATCTGCGACCCTGGACTGTGTAACAGCTCTGTGTTTCAGCATCTGCGACCCTGGACTGTGTAACAACTCTGTGTTTCAGCATCTGCGACCCTGGACTGTGTAACAACTCTGTGTTTCAGCAACATGCCTCAAATGCTAACCTGCAGTTTGAACTGTTTTAGCACTTATACATTTCTAATCAATGGTTAAGTACGAAAGTGATGTAAAATATTATGCAAAACAGATTAAACGTATAGTAATTAGAAGGGACATTGTATACCTTTGGAATGATTAGATAAAGTGATAGTATGAGTTTAAATGTGGGTGATCAAGAGTGTAATAGTGACAAAAGTATAGGCAAAAAGGTACATTGTGTGGTCCTAACACCACTCTCACTCACTCTCTCTCTCCTTATTGTTAGTCTCTCTCTCTCTCTCTTTGTTCCCCTCTTTATCTCTTTTTCATTCTACCTCCCTCTCTATATCTCTCCATATCACACTCAACCTCTCTTTTTCTCTTGTTGTCTCTCTCCCTCCCTCCCCTTCTTTCCCTCCTCCTTCTCTCTCTACCCTATCCTTTATACCCCCCTCTCTGTATTTCTCTCTCCACCTCTCACACTCTGACACATTCTCTCTCTACCACCCTTCTCCCTCCCTCTCTCCCCCTCCCTCCCAATATCTCTCATATCTATTTCTCTCCTACATCTACCATCTCTCTCCAACCTCTCTCTCTCTCTCTCTACCCCCCCTTCTACCTAGACCTAGACCATGACCTATAGCTATACGATGACCATGACCAAGACCTATATGATGAACATGACCTAGACCGATATGATGAACGTGACCTAGACCATGACCTAAACCTATACGATGACCATGACACATACCTAGAGCTAGAGCTAGACCATGACCATGACCTAGACCATGACACAGAGCTAGAGCTAGAGCTAGAGCTAGAGCTAGAGCTAGAGATATACCATGACCTAGACTTATACCATGACCATGAACATGACAATGACCTAGAATATGGCCTAGAGCTTGACCTACACCATGATCTAGACTTCCCTAACTCCATCTAAGTTTAGGAATAATCTATACTTGACCCTTAACCCCCTCCACACTTGATACCTAAGTGCACTATCCATATACCTCTTGTTAAAGGCCTCACAACCTTTGCACCCACATCTTGATGCTCTAACCATTGCTCTATGCTTCAAAAAACTTTCAATCCTAAGCCCTTAGGTTCTAGTTGTCCCCAAACCCCTATACATATTTATTCATAAAGATGTTTGGTCTACAATAAATGATATCTCTGTTTCATTAAGAGTGCGCACACACTCTTATGACTTGAAATCCTTGATTTTGGGCACTCATCCCTGCCTAACAGGAACACAATGCATTCCTTGAATGTGCACATGCTTTAGTGTGCACAAATTATAGGAACACATATGCATTCTTTCTAGGAATTTTTATGTGCCAATCACACTCCCAAACCTCATCTATCTCAAAAAATCAAACAATCTTGACATCTGCATGCAAAAATAACAAGAACATACAAGTTTTTGTTCTTTTTGTCTTGTTGTTTAATTCATAGACAATTTTGTGCTATTGCAAGACAATTGTGGGAAGAATTGGAAGAAAAAATTGTCCAAGTGGAATTGGAATTGTTGGTTGTGTCTTCTTGTGTAATAACAAGACAAATTTATCCAATTGGAATTGTTAGTTGTGTCTTCTTGTGTAATAGAAAGAAACACTTGTCCAATTGGAATTGTTAGTTGTTTCTTCTTGTGTAATACCAAGACAAATTTGTCCAATTGGAATTAGAATTGTTAGTTGTGTCTTCTTTTGTAATACCAAGACAAATTTATTCACTTGGAATTGGAATTGTTAGTTGCGTCTTCTTGTGTAATAAAAAGACAAATTTGTAGTGGGGTGCTTGGAAGACAATTTTTTTCTTTAAACAAGGGGAACCGACATAACCGAGATAGAAATATCTCGAGGAAATAAATACCCATTGAAAAGGTAGAAGAAGAAAGAGAAAAGGAAAAGTTACGTATGCCAAAGCGTAGGATTTCAAAAGAAGGCAATCCAATTTTTAGCGGAATAGATGCCTTTGTGGTTTCTCCTCCATCACCACAAGCAAAGCGCATGAGTTTAGTATAGACCAATCCAATTAGTATCTCATCAATACAAGTTGTTGTGGGTGACCAAATGACGAAGGATTTGCTTGGAGATGATTATACAATGGATGAAATTAGAGAGGCAATTGGTGCACAACATTATGGTGAAGAAGTTCCTGTGCTGGAACCTCTTGTTGGACAATCATACATTCCATAAACTAATCATGGGCATGCCCACTCTACTCCTAGAATTGATTCGCCAGTGATTGAAGGGGAAATAACTACAACGTTGTTAATTCCACATTAGGGAGGTCAAGAGTGCCAAAATAGGGGTTCATTGTCCCTACCTAAATTGAGCAGTGTGCAACGAAGAACTCCTAAACACATTTAGATGGAGGAAAGTGGTATAACATCACTTGAAGGTAAGTTACCTAACCATACTATTCATTATCATTCTTATAAAATCATTAAAGAATTTTTTGAACTAAAATCCGATGCCACTAAATGTCAATTATTTTTGGATTTGTTAAAATCTAGAAGTTTGACTGTTGTTAGGATAATTTTAGGCATTAAAACAATCTACAATTTAGAAAAAAGTCATCATATTGTTAGAAACCTTGTGGACGTTTTTCAAAGAATTGGTAATAAATCTCATTCTAAATATCGTAATGTAGCCCGCCGTGTATTGTCACAATCAATTGTTAGCAAGATCACATGAAAACATCGTT
Source organism: Picea engelmannii (assembly GCA_009831015.1). NCBI lineage: Eukaryota > Viridiplantae > Streptophyta > Pinopsida > Pinales > Pinaceae > Picea > Picea engelmannii. Next base: position 64,844 of record ML788395.1, read on the forward strand.
TTCTCCAACAAACCTCTCATCTCATGAAATGAAATATCAAAACCCTTAGAAATTATTCTAATAGACAAGATAACCTCAACACAAGTGGCCCAACAGGTTTGTGGGCCTTCACTGGTAGGCTACCTCATACTGACATGAAGCTAATTGGATCAGTTAAGGGACTAGTACAAGATTTATGGCATGAGAACACTAGGCCTTCTTCCAACCAAAAATATGTACTAAAATTGAGAAGGGGATCTAGGGACTGTGAACCCCATATTAAACACTTTCTTGACATTACACATACATAATTCTATGAGAGATTCAAGACAATACATAGTACATTTAACTAGGACCAAATATATTTCCATAAATGTAAGCCTTGGTATGTTCGAATAAACACAATTCATAACACATTTTGTTGTAGATATCACATTGAGTATGGTTATTATTATGACACATACACACACACATACTTTTTGTGTATTTTGATAACACCCTTTTGTAGGAATGATCAGTTATATTGCCACCGTCATCATCTAGAGACTTTGTTCACAACATCTTGTGTACAAGGCTAGAGGGTTGTACATTTTATCAAAAATAGTGCTAAGATGGGACATGCCCCAGGTGCAGTGGAATGACATTACTGAGAAAGTGCATCCATGTAAGCAATGAGTATGAATTGGGTAGGACAAGGGTTTCCTTGAAAATATTTAAATATGTCGCATATGATATTGATGGAGGGAAGGAAAGAAAAAAAATACAATTGGTGATTTCCTAGGCACGAGTATGTGACTTCATAGAAAATACATGACAACATGTTCAACATGTCCCGATGGCAGGATGAACATTTTAAAATTTGCATACATACATTTCATGTTGGTACTGTCTTATCAATGCCTGATTTTGCTGAGAAATACACCCTTCAACCACAAAAAGAAAATCCAATATTATAACTCAAAGAATGTCAACATATTGTTCCATATCACATACATGCATGGGCTATATAGTAACGAATAAAACATAGTTATATTGAATGAGTATCACTTCCACATAAGCGATGATCAATGCCATGAATTAGCCTACATACAACATTGCTTTCAGTTGTTTTACAATGACATTAAAGAGAATAACACACATATGGATCAACAATGGATTTGATCAGATGGTTGCACATCCCAGTTAAAAAATGATCATCTATTTCAATGGTTGTGTATATTGGACAAAAAATTCAAGGTACCACACATTTGGAACTATTTCAAGTCTGGGCATGGGAAAGGGGAGCATGATGGAGCAGACACATGCATAAAAAGAGAGTTACACAATAAATAAATGAAGTTCATAATTACTTCCCTCATTCGAGATGCGAACTCCATTGTTGAATGGTGTTCTTCAATAATGGAAGAGGGAAAAAGAACCTATGAAGACCAATCACACAGTAAAAGACATGTACAGAGATAGTTTTTGGAGGTGGTCGATGTAGATCGATCACAATGTTATGAATGCAAAAAAATCCAGGGCACTCATGGATTCCATTCAATTCAAACATCAGACAATGCAATAGTTGAAATATGGATGAGAAAAATCTCTTTCTTCTTTGGTCCTTGTAGTAGTAATAAATGGGATGATTGTGAATCGATAGACTAGGTTGATGGATTGGATAGTGTATCACTCCTCATTGGTCAACGCATAACTATTTAATTATCCCATTTGGAGGAGGTCCAATCAAATATTTTAGTAGATTATGATCATGTCTCAGATCTCGTACTACCAGGTTCGTTGAAACCTTTTATTAAATTTAGAATAACTAGCATCAATGTTTTATGTTTTTTTCATTTAGTGGACTCATGTGTTGGCTCTCTATTTTTTGTAGGGAACATATACGTAGTGGTTGGAGTCCTAATTTGAGTTCTATCGTGAGTTGCAACTCACCTCCTCAATCCATTTAGGGACATGTTGGCAATTTGGTTCGGGGGAATAAAATCCAATCCGAGAAACATAACAGAGTTCTGTAATCTCCTGCATGTCTACTTGGACAAGGCCCACATGACCACACTACCCACAATATCCCGATGCAATGTTCTTGAAAATCGACCTCTTGTTCAGAAATTGCAGTATGCCTGATTGAGAAAAACCCTAGTCTCGGAGATCCTCCATAAAATGAGTTTCTGGGAAACATAATGATAGTGGAGGGGCCCTACTAGCTGAAATATGGTGCCCTAGATCCAATCCAACTGACAATTCATCCATTTGAGTCCTGTTCTAAGTTTTATCGCGAGTTGCAACTCGCCTCCTGAAGCCATTCAAGGACATGCTGGCAATTTGGTCAGGGGGCATAAAATCCAAACTGAGTAGCATAATGAAGTTCTGTAATCACGCCATGTATTTTTGGCCAAGGCCCATGTGACCATGCTACCCACAATCGCTCGAAACAATTTTCTTGAAAATCAACCTATTATTCAAAAATTACACTATGCCTCATTGAGCAAAATGCTATTCCCGAAGATCCTCCATCAAACTCTTTTCAGGGAAAATAATGACATCGAAGGGGCCCCACTAGATGAATCCCAATGCCCTGGATCCAATGCAACTGACGATTCATCCATTTGAGTCTTGGTTAGAGTTTTATCATGATTTGCAACTCGCCTCCTCAAGCCATTCATGGACATGTTGGAAATTTGGTCCGGGGGCATAAAATCCAAAATGAGTAGCATAACGAAGTTCCATAAGATCTCACATATATATTTGGACAAGGCCCATGTGACCATGTTATCCACAATCGCCCGACACAATTTTCTTGAAAATCGATCTCTTGTTCAGAAATTGCACTGTTCGTCATTGAGAAAAACCCTAGTTTTGGAGATCCTCCAACAATTTTTTTTTCGGCCACCATAATGATAGTGGAGGGGCCCCTCTAGTTGAAACCTAGTGCCCTAGATCCAATGCAATCAAATTTTCATCCATTCGAGTCCCCGTTTGAGTTTTATCATGAGTTGCAACTCGCCTCCTCAAGCCACTCAGGGACATGTTGGAAATTTGGTCCGGGAGCATAAAATCCAAATCGAGCAGCATAAAGGAGTTCCATAAGATCGTTCACATCTGTTTGGCCAAGGACCACACTAACACACTACCCACAATCACCCGACACAATGTTCTTGAAAATCAACCTCTTGTTCAAAAATTGCACTGTGCCTCATTGAGCAAAACCCTAGTCCAAGAGATACTCCATAAAATGATTTTTCGGGAAACAAAATGACAACAAAGGGGCCCCAATAGCTGAAACTTGGTGCCCTGGATCCAATGCAACCAATGGTTCATCCATTCGAGTCCTGATTTGAGTTTTATCGCGAGTTTCAACTCACCTCCTCAAGCCATTCATGGACATGTTGGAAATTTGCTCTGGGGTATAAAATCCATACTGAGAAGCATAACAAAGTTTCGTAAGATCTTGCATTTATTTTTGGCCAATTCCCATGCGGCCAAGCTACCCACAATCTCCTAGCACAATGTTCTTGAAAATCGACCTCTTGTTCAAAAACTGCACCATTCCTCATTGAGAAAAACCCTAGTCCCATAGAGCCTCCATAAAATGATTTTTTAGGAAACAAAATCATAACAGAGGGTCCCTACTAGCTGAAAAATGGTGCCCCAGATCTAATGCAATCATTGGTTCTTCCATATAAGTCTCGGTTTGATTTTTATCATGAGTTTCAACTCACTTTCTCAAGCCATTCAGGGACATGTTAGCAATTTGGTCTGGGGGCATAAAATGCAAACCGAGTACCATAACAGAGTTTCGTAAGATATTGCATGTTTGTTTGGACAAGGCCCATGCTACCACACTAACCACAATCGCTCAACACAATGCTCTTGAAAATCAACCTCTTGTTCAAAAATTGCACTATGCCTCATTGAGCAAAACCCTAGTTCTGAAGATCCTCCAACAAACACTTTTTCGAGAAACATAATGACAATGGAGGGGATCCACTAGCTGAAACCTAGTGCCCCAAATCCAATGCAACTGACTGTTTGTCCATTGGAGTACCGGTTTGGGTTTTATCATGAGTTGCAACTTGCCCCCTCAAGCCATTGAAGGACATGTTGGCAATTTGGTATGAGGGCATAAAATCCAAACCGAACAACATAATGAAGTTTCATAAGCTCCCACATGTCTTTTTGGCCAAGTCCCACACGACCATGCTACCCAAAATCACTTGACACAATTCTCTTGAAAATTGATCCCTTGTTAAAAACTTGCATTGTGTCTCATTGAGAAACACCCTAGTCCCGAAGATCCTCCATAAAATTCTTTTCTGAGAAACATGATGATGGATAAGGGGCCCCACTAGTTGAAACTTGGTGCCCCAGATCCAATGCAACCAACGATTTATCCATCTGAGTCATGGTTTGATTTTTATCATGAGTTACAACTCGCCTCTTCAAGCCATTTAGGGAAATGTTGGCAACTTGTTCTGAGGGAATAAAATACAAACCGAGCATCATAACAAAGTTTTGTAAGCTCCTACATGTCTATTTTGCCAAGGATCATGCAACCAAACTACCCACAATCACCCGACACTATGTTCTTGAAAATCGACCTCTTATTTAGAAATTGCACTATGCCTTATTAAGAAAAACCCTAGTCTCGAAGATCCTCCAACAAATGCTTTTATGGGTAAAAAAATGACAATGAAGGGGCCTCATGACCCGAAACCCGATGCTATGGATCCAATGAAACCAACGGTTCATTTATCCGAGTCTCGGTTTGAGTTTTATCGTGAGTTTCAACTCGTCTCCTCAATCCATTTAGGGACATGTTGGAAATTTGGTTCAAGGGCATAAAATTCAAACCAAGAAACATAATGAAGTTCCATAATCTCCTTCACATCTATTTTTCCAAGGCCCATGTGACCACCCTTACCACAATCAACCGACATCACGTTCTTGAAAATCAACCTTTGTTAAAAAAATGCACTATCTCTCATTGAGCAAAACCCTAGTCCCAAAGATCCTCTAAAAAATTCTTTTTCCGGAAACAAAATGACAATGGAGGGGCCCCACTAGCTAAAACCTGGTGCCCTAGATCCAATACAATTGATGGTTTGTCCATCCGAGTCTAGTTTTGAGTTTTATTGTGAGTTCCAACTTGCCTCCTCAATCCATTCAAGGGAATGTTGACAATAGACCTAGACCTAAACCATGACCATGACATAGAACTATACCTAGACCTAACCATGAACTAGACCTAGACCTAGACCAAGACCTAGACCTACACCATTACCATGACCTATACCATGTCATAGACCATGACCTAGACCATGGAAATACAAGGCATGAGAAGGAAAGGAATGGCATGGCAATGCCTAGGTCTAAGTCCAGGTCTAGGTATGACAAGGCAAGGCAAGGCAATGAAAGGTAAGAAATTATGAGGCTAAGCAAAGCTAGACATGGAAAGGAAAGGAAAGGTCTAGCTTTAGTTCTAGATCTAGGTCTAGGTCTACATGTTGTATCTTGTTATGAAAGTTATTGAGTTGAAAGATTAGTTTTTGTTTATTTGATTTTAAATAAGGCCTTGAAGTTATGTTGTTTTTTATGAAATCCAAAAGAAAGTATGGATCAATAGTATATTGAGACTACACCATAAGGATGGAACATAAACTTATTTTCTGACATCCCTTTCTATGCAAATCCTATTAATTATGATAATCCATGTTTCACAACTATGAAGATACCTAAGATATATGACTAAAGAGAGCTTATGTTATGAAATTGAAATTCTAATGCAAGTATTTTAATCTAAGATAGATGGGATAACAAGTTGTAGAATTATGTGCTTAATGAATACTTTGATTGTAATTTTTAGGTATTAAACTTATTCATCTAGTACAAGCATTATTTTTTTTAAGCAAAAAAAAGGTATGATACATTGATGCCATTGTCTTTTTATTAAATTAACTTGAAAACAAATTTATTATAAGTTAATTGATTCTTAAATAATTTAATGGTGTTTATGATTACAGAGACAAATTTCTTACGGGCGACTCAAAGGAAAATAAATTCTCTATAATGATGTAAACAAATATATTTTTATAAACAATTAGTTTTATGAATATCATAATGAAAGTACCTTTTATATGAATTGTGGTTAGCCAAGGTAAGGATAGGAAATTCAAGGCAATGAATGGCATGGCAAGTCAAGGAAAGACATGGCATGGAAAGTCAAGGCAAGGCAATGTATGGCATGAAAAGGTAAGGCATGGAATGGGAAGGAAAGGCAAGGTAAGGCATGTGAAGGCATGGCATGACAAGGCAAGGCATGGAAAGGAAAGGCATGGCAAGGAAGTTCAAGGAAACGTGTGAGGTTAGGAGCATACATATAGACGAAATACATCATCGTTTATTTTTGTGATGACATCATTGTATAAAAACGTGAGAGAAATTTGTAGTGAGGGACGGTGAGAGAAATCCAATGGAGGGAGAGGGGACAAAAATATTTGTATCAGGTATTCTCCAAAAAATAAATAATTTTTTTGTAAAAATGAGGCGAGCATGCCCCATGCTTGTGTCATGAAACCACAATGTGGTAATAGTAACCAAAATTGTTTCCGACGTAGATATCCGCAATGCCCTTGGGTGATCCAGATTTAGGAGAGGAACAAACTTATTAACAGACTGAATACAATAAACACACATATATGGAGAATAACACAAATATCCAATGAACAATTTCTTCTATTAAATAATGAAATAGGTTGAAACTGTAAAACTATAGAACTCAAAACTTGCCCGAATGGTGGCAACTATCTCTGAGAAGAGATGTGGCTACTACGCACATTTGTCTGAGCATAATCCATTACAATGAGGCTCCATAGGAATTTTTTATATTACTCATGAATTCCAAAACCCTAGACATACAAAAACCTAACCCTAGAAGGTGAAACGCCAAAAGTCATGTGGGCCCTATAGGTAAGTTGGTGTAATTTGGTACCTCAACTTCCTAGTACCGTAACTTTTGCATACGGCCTATGTTTTAGGCGTGTGATAGACCGTTGGAAAAGTCTTTCAGAGAAATACACATTACACCATACAACTTAGACTCCATCTACAGTTTGACTGTTGCGAGACAAAAAAAAAACGTTTAGGGCCCCAAAATGGACCCAAAAGTACAACAAGATCTTTGTACATATCTTGTATATCTTGGAAGATATACAATGGATTTAGCTAAACACATGGCTGGGGGTGTAAATGGCCCATGATGTCGAAGCAAGATTCTGGGTCCAACGAATAGCTCCATCTGCGTACCCGATGTGATAAGTGAACAAAGGATTCATTTGTCTAAAACAAGGACACATGATTAGGATCGTATATTGAGAGAGCTAAATCCATAAAAAAGGCTAAAAACAACTAGTAAAGAAAGAAAACCTAAGGTAATGTGGTTACACTCAGGGGTAAAATTTCTTCAAGTATAACCCATTGACCGGGTCCTTGAGGGTAGCCCCTTTAGGGTGAGATAGAATGTAGGATATTTTAGTAAGGAAATGATGGATGAAATAGGGTCCCTGCCAAAGGGACTCAAATTTTCCATGGTCGAGAGTATTGTGGGCGATGTCATAGGCCAACAAAAGGTCACCTTTGATAAAAGATCGAAGGTTGACTTGACGATAAAAGGTGGATTTGGACCACTTCTTAGTTTCTTCATTTATTTTAATGAGGCTCGCCGATCTTCATCGAGAGATTTGAGGGAGAACAACCATTTCTCAAGTGACGGTTTGTTGGGCACGAGCTTGATTGAAGTGCACAACATTGGGATTTCACACTCAATGGGGAGTATGGAATCGATGTTGTGGACTAAGTGAAAGGGAATGAAACCAATAGCCATTTTGATAGCTGTCTAATATGCCCATACGACTGAGAAAAACATGTGATGGAAATTGGTCTTGTGTTTGTCAACCATGCATAAAAGCATGGTTTTTAGGACTTTGTTGACTACTTTGAATTTCCCATTAGAATGTGGGTAATAGGGTGAGGTGAATTCATGGGTGGAGCCCAATTTGGCAGAGAGATCTGCAAATAATTCATTTTCAAAGTACTTACCATGGTCAGATACTAGCTATAGAGGAACCTCGAAGTGGGAGATGACATAGTTAAAGAAAAAATGTTCCGCTGTGTCAGTCATATTGTTGAATGTGGGAATGACTTCGGCCCATTTGGTGAAGTATTCAATGGTGACTACGATGTACTTTTGTTTGTTGCTGGACAGAGGGTTACACACCATGAAATTGATGCCCCATTTGCAAAAGGGGCCAAATGTAATGACTGGATGTAAGAGGGCAAGGGGTTCCCAAGCCTTATGCTCATATAACTAACATTTTTCACACCACTTAACTATGTGGATGCAGTCATGAAAAAATGTGGGACAATAATAACCCGTCCGAACGATCTTTTGTGCAGTGGACATGCCAGATAAGTGACTGCCGCATGCGCCACTATGTCAATCATTGAGAATGGTCTCTTCCTCTTCAAGGGTGAGGCCTTGTCGAAGGATAGTGTCAATGCCTCTATGATAGAGAACATATCGTACGAGGAGGTAATGTGAGACTTGGTGTTGGATACCACAACGGTCGTCACGAGAAAGGTGAGGGCCAAATTTTTGAGTTCGGAGATAGGCCAAAATATCGCCTTACCATGGGTCTGCGAATAGTATGAGGAAAAAATGCTCATCGAGGAAATCCTCATTGATTGAGGGGTCATATGAGTTAGATGAAAAGTCTACAAGGAGCTCAACAAGAACAAGGGATGTTTTTCTCCTTGGGGTGGTGAACTCTAGGTCATATTCTTGGAGAATGACGATCCAACAAGCGAATTTTCCATTGATATGGCGCAACTCAAGAGGTAATGAATTAGGTTGGAATCTACGATGAATTTGGTAGTGTGAAGCAAGATATAGTGGCACAACTTTTGAACGGAAAGGACGACAGCTAGAGTGAGATTCTCCTCATGGTTGTGTTGAGGAAAAGGTATGGAAAACCTTACTCAAGCATTTTCAGATCTTTCCAAGCTAAGAAAATATAGTTGAGAATGTTACTCGGGGTTTATAACCTAAAAAACAATCGCTTAATCCACAAGTATTAATTACAGAAGACCAAGGCTAGTTTTTATGTGTTGTGTATATCAATGCAAAAGAAGTAAACTTTAAACAAAGTTACATGAATGTGTACAAAAAATATACAAATGTATATATGGAGATCAGAGCAAAGGAATGAACTAAATAATTAAAACACATGTGTAAGACTGAAACAATAATCAGATTTTTCATTTATTTCATTCTGAGATACAAAACTGAGTTCTCTCTACAAACCCCTACAAGGGTAGGGACCAAAATCAAGTTTATAAGCCTTCAATGGGAACCATACAAAAATACTCTGACAATCAAGAAGAAAACTGAAGCTAAAGATTTGGATCAACATGCTACAACATGCTGTCACTTGACTCTGCAAGATATTCTTTATCAGTCATGAAACTCAATTCATGCACAAACAAAAATACACAGACTATTAAAGATAAATCATACACCTTTAAAACAAGTTGCTGAAATAAGTGATTCAATTTTGAATCTTGCTGCCTTCAATAAGGCCATGCTGTCATCAAGAGGATTACACTTTTTAGTAAACTCAAAATGAATGAAATTTGAAAGTATCTCACTAGTATAAAGAAAACCTTATGGCTGTAGTTCTCCTTCTATTCACCCCTTTTGTCTCTTCATCTTATTGAGCTTTTATTCCTCCTCAATAAGTTAGGGTAGTTCAACTACCTTTCTTTAGTTAAGTCAAATTAACTTAAATAATTAGTTTGAGAGAAATAAATAATAATAATATATAAATAAGGGTCTTAATTAATAATAACTAAATAGGTGGGACCCCTTGTGACTCCCCATTATTTCCTTGTTTAATCATGAAATAATAAAATATAAAACTCAATCATTTGATCCCAAATATATCCTCCTTGTAACTCCCATTTTCAAAATTATAATCAAATTTTTTAAATATCAACAAAATAAAATCTGATCATATCCAAAAAATATTATATCCATGCTGTCCCAAAAAAAATTCCTAAAAATGTGCTTGTTGTCCCAAACTTTATCCAAGTACAAATGCCGTCTTCAACATATAAAACAACATTAATCAAAATCCATATTTTCTATGAGAGGCATTAGGCCTCTTCTCACTGCTGTCCCCTTTTGATTTTTCTATAGTAGCCTTTGACTAGTTAGAGCCTTGAGGATGAACTACACTAATAACATGAGAACAATCATATTTAAGATGAAGGCGAGAGGAGACTAATTTGGAAGATTCTTTGAAGGAGATGGAGTGAGTGGATATTCCTTTTTCCTTGTTCTGTATAGGCTCGAGGATATCTATTTTTAATATTTTACTGGCATGTGGTGACTGCACGAGAGATACAACATGATCAACTTGGGAAACTTGATTTTTTGGTGGTGGAGGGGGTAATGGAAATGATGCAGTGGGAAAACAGTGGTGGTGAACAACATGTTGATGGAAAATCTCTTGCCAACCATCATTGGCGGGCGGTTCTAGTGACATTGACACATGGGGAGGGACTTGGACACCAGAGATAGTTTGATGTGCTTGGAAGGGAGGTCTTTCTGGTTGGGGACAGAGGATTCCTTGGCATACTAGTTTAAAGAAACCAACTTGAAAATATGGTTCAATTCCTGGGGGTCAACATCGAAATCTATGGAGAACCGAGGTCTTCTATGACCTCTCTGCCAATTTCCCCTACCTCTGTTACCTCTACCATTACTGCCTCTTTTGAAAAATCTCATCATGTAGCAATATTCAATGAATCATGAAAAATTATTAATAATCCATGCATGAAACTCTACCTAAATAAAATCGAAAGTTGGTTCTATTATACACCACAAAACACATGCAATCCATCCATTAAAACTTCATCAATCAATTTCCATTTGAACATGGAGTGATATGGTCATTAGGAATATGAGGGGTTTGTAATGTGCGAAAGATGGTAGTATGGATGGGACAAGATACACATATACTATTTAAGCAATCACATAAATAATCAAACTGTGTATATATCCAACTCTCAAACATCGGTCATCAACTGAACTCCATATCCATCCCTTTTGTTTTCATACATATTTTTCCTTTAAAATGCTTAATTATAGAACAGGGAGTGTTATAAGTGTATGCTAGAAAATGAAGGGAATGCAATGTGAAAAAAATGATACAATGAAAGGGAACCAAATGGTTATTGTTCTATTATTTTCCATATAAAACAATACCATTACCATCAACAACAAAATTACCAACACTTCTCTGTTTCAAAATTTAAATCCAATACTGTTGTTTCAAAACTCCAAGACTGTTCACTGTGCATTTTTAAATTGTATTCACATAATTCATTTAATAAATGAATGTCCCAATAAACATTCAACAACTATAATCATATTACATCCAACGCACAGTATGGTCAAGAAATCAAAATAAGCCAACAACAAACCTAACAGTCGATGTATGGACATAATGAGTTCGAAAACTAGTGCAATAAATATTCTTTAATCATTACACAAATTCTCAAAATTGACCAAAAATACCCCCATGGGTAATAAAACAATTGAACTGAGATTTTAATGTACCTAACAAATATTTCCTGTTTGCATAGTTCATTCAAAAAATATATATTTTGTCAACATAGACATTCTATCCAACAAAAAACCCAACAACCTCAAGCATGCTAACACAACATGACCATAACTCTTTAACACTGTCTTTCAATACTGTCATATAACATAATGAATTTATCACCGAGTGAGATTGGTATTAATTATAACACCATCAAGTAGATAAATCGACAAAACCCCATGACAAAGTAGATGCGAACAACAAACTTATCCAATGTTGGGTAGGTCACCCTTACACATTCATCAAGTTTAGGGTTTGAGATACCATTCATCAAAAGCAATGAGGTATGAGAGAGCAAGAGGGCAAACACTTCGAGGGCTTAGCCCAAAAACAAAACTTCGGCCATCTTTTAACACCACACATTTCCATAGACTCTTCACAGACCTTTTATGGCGGTCGTAAGAAAATATACCCATGATAGATACAAATAATTGATAGACAAGGGTTACAAATAATCCATAGGCACACAATAAATCCATTTTTATATTAGAGAGACAAGAAAACATCGAATAACCATAGATGATTCAAACCCAGACCACTTCCACCACAACTTTTTCCAATAGGTAGAGAAACATAACAACCATAATTTCATTCAACAGAGAGAGATATTCAACTGTGAATTAGTTTGCACATAAACGCCAACAGAGATTAACTTCATTCGAAAACCATTACACAGTTGAAAAACCACATGCCATAAACTCTAGAAAAACACAGACTATAAGCGAATGAAAGAGCCAACTTTGATTAAATTGATGAGAAGAGTAATAATTCATGGATGGAGCAACAAGAACATTCATACCTGGATGCAAAATTCCAAGGTGAATCATCAAAACCTGATTATTTCTTCCAAGTCCGAGCAACACAGAGGCAACACCAACCAAAAAAATGACCAAATGCAAACATAGCAAGGGTGGCGACAATCGAGGTAAGTTAGAGTGACATTCAATTAATGCACATCATATCCAAATTTACTCCATCACCCATAACCTAGTACGAGCGCTAGCACATACAATGCATAATCCACCATAGCCATATCAAATTCAATGCAAGTCAGATATGCCACCATTTTACTATGTTTTCAAACTTAATGTGTGCACCAACCTTTTTTGCACCAATATATTATATGTCCACACTTGCTAGGGAAACCATGCCCCAAACATATGACTTTTAAATTTAAACCATGGTGCATAACCCTCTAACACTAAACCATAGTAACACAATTCCATAATCATATACAACTTCAAGTATGGAGTTTAAATTCTCATTCAATCTATGTGCAATAGAATAGAACCATGATGATCATCAAACAATACCATTTCTCTTTTAATGAAATCACCAATAATCCTGTTGTTTTCCATTTTGTTTTAAAGAGCGAGTTCGAGACAATAAACTGTAGAGATTATTTCACAATCAAGGCATGAGCACGTAAGAGACAAGTCATCCTTCATCATATTCACACATGGGATCCCACCTATATAGCATATTATTAATTATACATAAATACTAAGGCATTGCAACCAATTTGCATGCAGGTACCCTACATTGTGCTTTTGGGCATCAATAGGTTGTATTTGAGTGGTGGCCCTGAGACATTCTTGCTGATATAGTATATAACATGTTCGCATTGATCATCATCAACCTGGACGAGGACTCCAACAAATTAAACCTTTAGAGGCAGATATGTAGAGTATGTAATCCCTATCATAGTTTGGTGACTGATTAAGGGGACTTTGCTGAGTGCCTCTTTGAGTGAATCAAAGGAAGCTTGGGCATGTTGGTCCCAGTGAAACATAATGTCATGTCGTAGAAATCATAAAAAGGCATGGGCGCAAATGGCATAGTCAAGGACGAAACATCATAATAAGTTGGATTTTCCTTGGAGGCTATGTAATTGGTGTAAGTTCCTGGGAGGGGGGATTTCAGTGATTTCTTGAACTTTAATGGGTCTATGGTAATTCCCTGTTGGGATACAATGAATCCCAAAAAGTTTCCTATAGTGATGCATAAGACACATTTAAGCAGGTTTAGCTGAATGTTGTATCTTCGGTAGCGTTCAAAGATGATTCGTAGATCCTCTATGTGGTGGGAACGTTTCTTGGAGTGAGCTATGAGGTCATCCAACTAGGAAAGAATCATGTAAGCAAGATCATGGAAGGCGTATGTCATTGTGTGTTGGAAAGTCGCCCTTACATTTTTGAGTCCGAAGGGCACGATGCGATAGGAGAAGGTGCCCCAAGGGGTTGTGAAGGCGGTTTTGTACTCATCCGCATGGTGGATTTGGATTTGGTTATTGCCGAAAAAATCTATCCATGAGGGAGAGGAATTCATGACCGACACAGGCATCGATGACTTGGTCGATTAAGGGAGTGGGGAAGTTGTCTTTGGGACAATATTGTTTTAGGTCACGAAAGTTTGTACAAACTCAAATGGTACCCTATTTCTTATTGAAAGAAACAGGATTGGACACCCATGATGTGTATACAATGGGGTATATGAATCCAGTTATGCGTAGTTTATCGATCTCAACTTTGATCGCGATGGATTTGGAAGGGTGAAGGGAGAATTGCTTTTGGTGAACAAGGGAAAATCTAGGCCAAGTGTCAATGTGATGTTCAATAATGGCTGGGTATAACTCGAACATTTCAGTGTATGACTAGGAAAACACATCTCGGTATTCTTGGAAGAGGGCCTTGTATGTTGAAATTTCCTCTGGGGAGCATGTGACCCTTAGGGTGATTTATTCCACGACATTATGTTTGATCGATATGTCAATCTTGATTGTGGATGAAATATTTTCCATGCTACCTTCTTCAAATGCGCCAGGTGCAAGTATTGTATTTTTGAACTGGTCTACATGGCTCAGGGGGATGAAATCCTTAGCTTCGATGGTATAGACAGGGGCATCCATGGGTGACCAAAAGGCATTGTGAGCCATAAAAAGATATCAATGATGAAAATAATCCCATGGGTAATCTGGTGTGCATAGAACCTCTAAAATTTCTCCATCGGATTGAAAGGTGATGGAGTACATGGAGTCTGTAATAGGCAAGAGGGGGGTGTCAAGACTCATGGGGGTAATAGGTAATGTATATATGGACAGGGGTGGAGTTGAGGACTAGGTATCATCATTCGAATCTGAGGTGGAGGGACCTACTAGAGGGGAATAAGGACCTTCAATAGACATCATGAACAAAATATCCATATATGAATTGGATGTAGAATGGTATTGGGGAGGGGGAATCTCGTAAATTAGTGTTAAATGAGAGTTTGAAGGGTTTTGTGGGAAGTCAACGCCTCATGGTGGAATAGATATGGTAAGTGGATTTGAAGGACATAGGTTTGGTCATGGAGGGGGGATGCCATAATTTTTGAGATGAGGATTGCGTACAACTTGATCCATCTAGTTGTGTATGGGTGGTGTAATTGGTGGGATGGAATCCCTCTAGTGTGTTCATCCCTCAATGATGAGTGGGAATCGATATGAGTAATGATCCATTTGGTAACATAACGCGCAAGGGCATCACATGCGATCGTTTACTGACGTAGAAATATAGTATATGTCAGTATGTGTTTATACAAAGGAGATGGGTTGGGAGGACGTGGGTAATGTGGTTTGGTGTACTATTGCCAGGGTGTCCCTAAATTAAGGGAGTGTCGGGTAGTGGTGAATGTAATGACCATGCTTAGAGCAGATCGTGCAAGCACGCTTAGTTATAAAAATAGGGGGTTTGGAGGAAGAAGGTTACGAGGAGGCCGATGGATCTACTAGTGTGGGTAGTAGCATAGAACTTATGGGTTTTGGAATGAGATTCCACAACTCAGGTAAAGCGGGGAAAATATTGGTAGGATGTCCAATGGTGTTGCACAATGTGCATGGAGTTGGGATGCATGGCGAGGAAGGGAGGGAAGGTTCCTTCTTCTTTCGTGTGCCTCATTGGTTTGCGGCGGTGCCCCCTTTGCTAGAATTAGTGTCTCCTGTGGTGGTAATGTTTCCCCCAACTGTGTGACTGGTTGGGTGAGCCACTAATGGCGACAATGGGACCTCCGATTGAGGAGCGAGAGATAAACCCAATACCATAGCTGGTGGTTATAGATACCATACAAGGATATCTATTACCATATTAGGTAAAGTGAGGGTAGCAACAAATTGATATGCTGTTACTCCCGGGGGAGTATAAAAGAAGGGTATTTGGGTAAGGCCTGTGGGACCATTTTCCAAATAAGGATTTGACCCATGGGTGGTGGGTTTTCGATTGATTCTCCTAAGGGTGGTCCCTCAGGAAGCACCTCTTGTGTAAGAAGAGGGGTAGGACGATGGTTCAGTGAGTCTCTGGAAGGAGGGGTGTCAGGAATCTCCACCCCATCTGAGGTGACTATACAGACCTTGGTTGTGTCGAGGGTGGGACCAGGGTAGACCGGATATGAACCTGGCAAGGATGGGTCATGAAATAGTCCTGGTACGACATTTAAAACTTCTACTAGGTCAACACTTGAGTGGATGAGTGGTATGATGTTATCAATGTGTCCTGATTGGTTAGGTTCATAGTGGTTCAGTTGATCAACGATGACAATTTTCCCATTGTGAGGGAATAACATGATACGAAAGACTGAGGAAGCTACAACTTGCATGGCATACATGTAACTTCGACTGAAAAAGATATTTTAATCCAATGGGGAATCTATGACTTCGATGTCGATAAGGATTGTATTTCCCCCTAATTCCACCAGAACATTTTGGTATAGGCCTTCTAGTTGGGATGGTATACCATCATAAGCTCAAAGGGTGATGTATGAGGGGATTAACTCGGTTGAACCAAGTTGCTTCCATATTGTTTTGGACATAATGCAAGTAGATGCTACTTTGTCAATGATGACATGATGGACGATGATATTTCATATTTTGACTAGAATATGGAATGGGACTAAGGATGGGAGTTGCATGTCCCCTATGTCTAAGTCAAATGTGATTATACATGTGTCTGCGAGATCTACTGCCCCCAATTGTGAGAGTAATGGATTTCATTGTGAGGGGCATGTTTACAACACCTCCATGACTGACATGGAAGTGGGTGATTTTTAGAGATCATCAATTAAACATGGATATTATGAAAATTACTGCACAATGGTGTGCAAGGAATGTGGGTGATGGATTCAATGTTAGGACAAGGATTATCAAAGGTTTTTCAGTTGGTGGTTGGGGAGCTTTCGAAGTGGTGGGAAATGGATCTGGGGGTTTACCTTATTGGTGACTGTGATTTTGTAAGAGGATTTCCTCTTCAGTGGTGAGGAGGACACTGTGGTCGGTGGTGTTCTCAGAGTGGGACTGGTTGGGTGGAGGGAACTACCCTTGGGGGTGTGGGCATTGGGCTGGTTCTATTTGAGTGTTAATGAATCCTTGATGAGGGATCGAGTTTTGTAATACCACCGGTGGTGATGGTATATAAGTGGGAGGTCCCTATGGTGGACCTTGGGGATTGGGTGCTTGTTGGGGGTTCATGGTGTCTTTCATACGTTTGTAGTAAGCGATTTGGGGGAAATGGTGAGTGTAATGGCAATATTCGCTGCATAATTTTTATTTCATCCTTGGCATGGTTTTCAATTGTTATTTCCCCATTGAGGGTTTGGGTTGGTGCTGGTGCTAGTTTTCCCCAACTTGGGGATTTTATTGTTGAGGGTTCCTACCTTGTCCTTGGTTCTTATTATTTCCCTTCTTTATGCTATTATTGGGTTGGTGAGGTGGGTTGGATGTATTCAACTATTCAAAATCTTAAACTTGTTGGGGAGGGGAAGGTTGGATAAAGTTGACCCCTGCTTGGTGTTGTCCGTGTGGGGGTACAAAAGGTTGGGGAGGACCCAAAAAAATATAATATGGATTACCTTGTGGGGGTCCATATGGGTTGTAAGAGGTGGAGGTGGTTCCATTATTACTGGGTGGATATGAATTTGTTGGGGGGGGGGACCAGCTGTGGGACAAATATTGATTGGGGAAGGGACGTGGGTAGGTGTGTACCCATGGTAGGAAGAGGAGGTTCCATGAATGGTGGAGGGAGCGATGGGGGAGGGTAATATGGATTCCCCCCATATGGTGGATTGGTCCCATATGTGGGTATCAGCTGCAAATGTATTTGAATATGATCCATGGATCCAATCAACCCATCAACAATGTGTGATGTTCCATATTTTTCTTGACCGAAGGGAAAAGTACGAGGAGCATTTGGGAGAACAATGTATAGGTACCCTGATTGGGAGTAGATGAGGTCAAACTGTTGTTCCTTAGTGATAGCTTTGTCTTCATTTTAGGGGAGGTTTGTAGCCACATCTTTGGCAAGGGTAGGGATGAGTGATCTAAGGAACCAATCTAGCCTTTGTTGTGGGGTGGTATCTTCCTTGAATATGCTTCAAAGTCCACTCCACTCATGAATATGGTCATAAATATGAATGAAAATGGTTTTTTTGCATTATGAAAGAATATCCAAACTAGTGTCGTGATGAATAGGGAGTTGAAAAAAATACAGGAATGCTTTGGCTAGAGACTCAAAGGTTGCATGGGAATTGTACTTCTCATCTACATACCATTTTTCCATAGTTCTAGTGAGGGTTCTCTGAAATACCATAGATGAAAATAATATTCAATTATGCTATTGGAAGAGCACCAAAAGTGGAAGGACATGACATGATTGGTTGGGTCCTCTCCAACTTTTCCTTCAAACTTAGGAATGTCAGAAGGTATCTTTGTGGGCATATTCGACCAAGTGGGGTCATGTAATATGGGATCATTTGTCAGTTTGGTTATATATGGGATATTGAGTGAAGCCAAATAGGGAATGACGGGGGTGGGTTCTGCCATGGTATGAGAGGAAGTGGTTCCTCGGGATCTTGTACTTTGTGAAATTTTTTGAGCTCCATCTCCTTGTGGTGGAGGGTTTGTATGTGAGTTACTTTTGATATTGGTTCCAAGAAAAGTGGCCCCTAGGAATCCTGAGCTTAGTTCTATAGCACTAACTGTTGTATGTGGTGGTATTGCTGATGTCTCAACAAAATTAGGAACACCACCCAAAATTGGGGGTAAGTTTCTCAAGCGCTTAGAACAACGGGGAAATTGTGGCTCCCTTATGATTCTACCCTAGAGGTGGCTGTGTGTAAATGGTGGTGAATAATGATAGGAAAAATTCCCTTAAATTACTTTAAACAATGTATTAATAAAACTTCATGTAATCGAGTGGTGAAAATCATACAACAAAACAATGTGAAAGGTAGTTTGGGATTTTTGTAACTCTACGTGGGGGAATAACAATCAAACAACAAGTGTATGTGTCCTATCCAATGTAACATCCTTCCTCTCCAATAAAACTGGACTTCCAAAAAAGTACTCGGCAGTGGGGCCATAACCCACTTGAGGAGAAGCTAGTGAAGGGATGAACAATCAATTATAATGATGGGTGAAGGGGGCATATCCCGGAAGTACTGACAATATTTCCCAACAACTGTTCAAAATATGATTGAGGTACAATTACAGCCCACAACCACCACCTTGGGTAGATAAATCCTATATTGGGCTACTAAGCTACCTCCATCAAGCACGACGTTTAGATTTTTGGCCTAAAAAATCGGTCATAGGCCAGATGCTTTCCAAGGGTTGGGTGACCCAAGGAGGCACACATAGAACTTTTGGACCTCAACCTTCGACCCTTCATGGGTGTCTCCCTTCCTTATGGTATATGAATTCTTGAGTGGGAGGATTTTGGCACCCTAATTCACAACTTTCTAAGTTTCAAGTGAAAAATGATGATGGAGAGTTATTTGGATTCCTATCCCCAAAATCATAAATTAGACTACCAAATTATTTTGTGTTTATCCTATGGAGGTTATAAAGTAGGTTGATTATGTTTGTTTCTAGAATGTGAGAGTAGGCTGTGAAGTTGGGGTCATGGACCATTTTTTTTTTTAATGATGGTGTGCCCAAAAGGATCTTTACTAAACAAGTGAAGCCCAACAAAGAGTTTCAAGTATCTAGCGAAAAGTTTTTTGAGTGAGTGAGGGTGTGTGCAAGGAGTGGTGATGGTGAATTTTTTTTTTATAAGTTAAATTCAAGATTTTAACATGGTGGACATCGTGTGGTCCTTTACTTGTCTTGTTTAGATAACTTAATAAATTTGTTCAAATGACCCTTGCAAACAAAATAATATTAAGATAATATGGTGGATATGGAAATCCTTACTTTGACTCTTTTATATCCCTAGGATGTTTTGTAATATAAGAAATCTTGAAACCTATCCCTAGATTGTGAACATATGGGCATGTATGGGCCCTTCCAATGCTTTAAAATTCCTAAGTGAGTTACTCTAGGATTTGAAACTATCCTAGGATTGTGCACATGTGGGCATGTGTGGGGCCTTACAAATCTTAGAATTAAGTTTCAAAATAAGATGAGAGGTATTGGCCTCTCCTAGGGATTGGTTGATTTTTATTTAAGGGAGATGAAGACTTGTTTAGGAAATCTCTTTTCTAATTTCCAAGATCAAACTAGGGTGCGAGGAAAGAGAATACTCCAAGATTACTTAAATGAGTTTCTAGCTTCGAATTAGCGTGATTACATTATAAAAGAAAAATAGATAATGAAATTCACATGATAAGCTTTAGGCCATCCATGTGGCAAGTAAGGAAGTAAAATATGCAAAGCTTATTTTTACCCTCTCTAAATGTCTATGTGTGTGGTTTTAAGATATGCATGCAAGATTTGATCCCCAAGCCTGTTTTAATGGATTTTACAACAGTGCATAAATCAAATCTAAACCACTTGGTGGAAGTGAACTACTGAAGCCTTACAATTTGGAAAAAATAAGACTAGCGCACGACTAAACTAGAAACAATCGCACACAAAGCACAAAGTACACGGTTGGAGAGTTATGACAAAGCACAAATGTGCATGGATCATGTGACCGTTTTCCATGAACTTGCGTGCATGCAGATAAGTTGGTGGGACAAAAGTTTTGAACATTTTCACTCAATGTGGGATGAAATCGTACTCTCCGAATGTGAGAATACACCAGTTTTAACCCCTGAAAACACAAATGAGTGAGAAAGAAAAATTTAATAGCCTAATTGGGAAGGATTTTGATCCAAATCCACAGTATGGTCTCCAATATGTTGGGTTCTTTTTTCCACTTGGGTGAGAAAAAAGAGGTCCCTTAACTATCTAGTTAGGCTAGTAAGAAAACACAACAATTTGTTAGTTGATTAATGGCTCAACTAAGTAGAAACCACGAAGTAAACAAGAAAGAAATAAAACTAAACTAAGCATGTAACAACTAAAATTGATGCAAGAAAGATACACAAGGAATAACTACCAAATGAGACTGATCTTAGAGTTGATAACACCTTGGATAAATATGGGAACTTACGAGTCCCCTCTTTTGGAAGGCTCTTGAGTCCCAAAATACAAATCTTTCTCTCTTCTAACAATGGCTGAAAATGAAATTACAATGGTAAAGAATTGATAGTTGAACTTCTCAAGAGGAGAGAGGTGCAACACTTGCTATGAATGCTCAAAGAGTTCTAGGAGAAATATGGCTTCTCAAAGACAAATTGAACAACATAACAATACTCAAATTTCTTGTTCTTCTTTGCATACAATGGTCCTCTATTTATAAGAGGATGGCAAGTTTTTTCCAAACTAGTTTCCAATGTGAATGGGAGACTTTTGGAGGTACCTTACATCCCTTTCAATGATCCAAAGGTGGAATTTGGGGGAGATTTTGGGTATGGGGGAGATCCACTCCATCCCATAAGTGGTTGAGGTTCTACCAAAATCATCAATGGGTCATTTCCACATCCGCACAGGTTTTCCTACTATCAGTCGCGTAGACCGTGCACTGTGAACGTTGTACACCGTGTTAGCCCACACAGATGTGTGCATGCTGATTGTGCTGAATATGCATGGAACTTCATAACCACTTTTGTATATTTTTGTGATTATATTTCCAAACTGAGTGTAATCCTTCCATAATTATTGGGAGTATGTTGTTCTCGTGCCGACTGTTTCTTCATCTATTGTTTGTGTTTGTGGTGAATTTTTTTTCGGTGATAACACATGGAAAGGAAAGGAAAGGAAATGTATGGAATGGGATGGAAAGGAAAGGTAAGGAATGGAAAGGCATGGAATGGAAAGGAAAGGCATGTAAAGGCATGACATGACAAGGAAAGGCATGCCAAGGCATGGAATGGAATGGAAAGTGAAGGCAAGGCAAGGAAATGCATGACATGGAAAGGCAAGCCATGGCATGAAAAGTCAAGGAAAGGCATGGTATGGCATGGCATGGCAAGGAAAGACAAGGTAAGGAAATAAAAGGAAAGGAAAAGCAAGGTAAGGGAATGGAAGGAAAGGAAAAGGCAAGGCAAGGCAACCAAGGAAAGCAAAGGCAAGGTAAGGAAAGGTTAGGAATTGATCAGATACTTTGTTGTATATGCCCCATCCACTTGGCCTCTTGCACATTCATCCATGGAGTTGGCTACCTTAGAGTTCACACATGTGGAGTGGTTGCATGCATGCACATTCTTGGAGGGGAAATTCCATGTGGACACTTGGCATTTGAATTGGCTTGATGCCTATTTTTTGGTGGTGTGTCCCCTTCATGAGCATTATTTGGTGCATGCTACTACTATTTTTGGATGAGGGAGAATTTATTTGGAGAGGCTAATTTACACATATTGTAACATGGTCAACCATGGATTGAGGAGAGATCTAAATAATTTATTATTATAACATTTATTTGACTTGTCATGGAGTTAGTTAGAAAACAATAATACTCTATTGTATAAGAGAAGAGACTCACTGTATAAAGAAGAGTTCTATCTCTCCATTGTAAAGGGTGGAGAATTTGGGTATTTAGGAGCTCTCCTCTTGGGATACATTGTAGAAAATTTTGGCAAGATTAATGGAGAATGTGAGGTATATTTTCATTTGATGTGAGACTTTATTGTGCACTCATATTTTATGTGTTGATTTTGTATTAAGAAACCCTTGTAACATGTTGTGATTTCCATTATAATGAACCATGCTTCATTTTGGATAGAGTAATGTGAGGTTTCAAATCTCTTATTTCTATTGTGATTATGTTGGCCTGCATGATTCTTGTTATTGTTTTTTGGATTCTTAAATAGGACGAGACTTCAGTCTTTTGTCAAATTTAGGTCCTTGAGAACCATTATTTGCATATGGATTTATCACTTAGCAATATTTTCCACCATAAGAGATTCGTTAATGTGTAACACAAATATTTATAATCACTTGAGAAAAAATGAACTATTCTTACTTACAAATACTTACTTCACACTTTAAAAAGTGATTAATCAAATTAAATAAATTCATACATTCACACACATAAAATTTATACACTTTGAAATTCATACATTCATCAACATAGAATGCAAAAACAATAAGATTCATAAAAAATGTGCCCTGAAATGTTTATATGTGTGTGTGTGTGTGTGTGTGTTCAACATCATATAAACTGTACATTTTTTTACAATATGGCACATCGATCCCAATATACATAGCGACAATAAGTTCCCTAACATAAAAAACAACCATATGGTGGACTAGATACAAAATGGAAGTCATTGGTCACTCATTGACCACTACCACCCTCACCACCCTCAGGAGAATCCTGGAAATAGATCTTTATTCTCTTTCTCGAAGAAACACCTCGAGTGGTTTTGCGCCTAGGTGTGGTTTGTCGCTCTAGAGACCGCATAAAGAAAAAACATTGTTATAAGTTTTTTTCCACAATGAATTAAAATACTTACAAAATGATACTTTGTAATTCAACATAACACAACTCACCATAGATGGTACTGACAATCATAAAGGTGTTACCCTCCTCTGTGACCCTAATCTCTCAACTATTCCACCCTGCATCAGTTACAAGGATCAAAGAATGAAATTTAAACAAATATGCATAAAATTAATTTCATTCATGATACAAAAAAATTGATCATCAAAACATTATCTCATTGTGAATATCTCGGGCATCGATGGAGAGTCACTGGCAGGTGGAGTACTCTAATGTACAACCTCCTCTGAGGAAACATCTATTTTGGAAGCCTCGGTGGATGAAACAGATGGAAATGGTGGTGGGGGTGGGAGGCACATGAGTACCTCCACTATGGATGGATGTGATGGAACAAGTGGTGCAGATGGGTGGCTTGCGGGTGCATCCACTGAGGATGAAATGAATAGGAAATATACCGAGGGTGTATGACGATGAAGTCCCATGGGATGTACAAGATATGGAATAATGACTGGACTAGAAATAGGTAAACCAAAATCCATAGTTGAATTCCCACAAACTGAACTAGTACTATAACTAGCAAAAATATCAGCAACCTGCATATATATTAATAATATTGTTATTAGTACCAAATAGTAAAATACAACAAATTTGAGATTTAAACGAGATTTAACTCAACACATGATACCTATGAGGCAGGTCACTTGTCCATCCTAGGTGGACATTTCTTGGCGCTGCTTGGTCCCGTAACCTGTAGAAACACAAGAACATTATAAATTTGAGGATGCTAGAAAATAAATAAATCATTATGGTGAATTTATCAAATGTGACATATACTTGTGTATGAAAAACACCAAAAGAGAAGGCTGCCTCTATCACTGCATCCCTGATGGATACATACATCGATGCATCTATCGATGTAGAGGATCTGCTATTCAGGCGTAGAAACTACAAAACATCATACTATAAAATATCGAAATAAATACACATAATACTATATAAATATATAACAATGAAGAACATAGATATGGTTAAGATGATAACATCCTCCATGAAGCTTTTTTGTCCATTGTCCTCCATAGGCACATAGAAATCCTACCCACAACTCAAGCATCTATGTGGTTCACATAGACGACTACTATGTCCATGTGCCCTCTCCTCACTACACTCTGCTCTAGGGGTTTAAGGTCCGACCCCTCTATCAATGTCACCGACATGCACCTCTTGCCAAGATAGTGCAACAAAGATACCATGTTGCACTAGGCTCCGAGTCAAGGATGATAGAGCTACCTGCACCCATTGCAAGCCCTCTGTAGCATGAGGCTACTGGGAAGGGGGATTAGGAATTCACCTGGGGGGATGAGGAACTAACATGGGATCACACCTATCATGCTCTCGGTCCTTTGTGGACCCTCGACCCACCCCCTAGAATCACCAATGTCGAAGTAGTTCACATGGTGACCCAAAACAAATTATTCCCATAATTTTCTCAAAAAATATAAAGGCACCTCCTTGTTATTGTAGGGAGGTGCATCAAATACCATAAACCACCTATCCATCCAGTTTTGAATAATTTTTGGGTGGATGCACCAATCAATACATATGTATTTCTTGATGATAGGTGGTTGTTGTGTAGATTGAGAATCAATAAAAAGGGACATCAGATCTTGTTTTGTAATACCCAAGTCTCTAACTTGGTTTCTATCTAGTCTAGTCCTATAAAACTCAAACATTCTAGACATGCATTCATAAATAGAAGTTAATTACCCTTGGGAACTTGCAATGGAACTCACAATGACATCCAATGAAGTGACCAAGAAATCTCGGATAGGTTCTCTAGTTTCCCTTTAATCATTGACAAATTATCTCAAAGTAGCCAACCCATCATCAATATGTATGTTTATGTTTGGTGGTTGTGGTGGGTTGGGGTTTTGGTCACCTTGGTTTGCTTGTAGGAGGTTTTCATTGTCTCCAGGTTCCATTTTAATAATATTTGTTGCAATTCAATAAGACAATTTAATAAGTGCACTTATGACAAAGGTATTACAAACAACAATTTCACATTTTATCCCAACAAAATCATTAACATAATTTCGTGTAAAACAAATAAAAACTATGTATTATATTTACAATGAGCTTGAAAAAAACCTATACAATATTAGTGAATTGTTGAGAGATAACAAAGGAGAAGACAAATAAAACAACAAAGGAGACAAATATAACAAAGGAAATGACAAAAAAACAAGCATACTTGGGTGGAGAAGGACACAATGGTAAGATCCTAGTCTTTGCTCCTCCTCTACTCCTCTTTGCTTGCTCAACTAGAGAAAAATGCGAGGTGTGGTGTGTCAATGGGAAAAAATTGTGCCCATGGTGCCTTAAAAAATGGGCATAGTAGGAACACATGCACATTCCTAGGAATGGGCACACATTCTTAAGAATGTGCACACGTTCCTACCAACGTACCTATCTGGCATGCTGAATGGAGGTTCGAGCTTTTCTGAACCTCTAACACCATGAACACATGCACATTCCTAGGAACATGCATGCGTTCCTGCTGACCCCCTTGCTACTTTTTCGTCCACCAACTTTGTTCTCACACCCATTGTTATGGTAACATACGTGGAATTGATGTTAAATTATGTGTTGTATTCACTATGTGAGTTATTGGAAGCAATCCTCTGTATTTAATTATTTCCTATGTTATCTTGATGGTGTGAGAATCCATTCCCAACTATATCTCTATTAAGTTCACTCAAAATTTCATTCTCCATTAGCAATTGATCACTAGAAAATTTGGGTCATTTTGCGACGGCTATTTCGACGCTCTTGCGATGTTATGTCGTGGATATTGCGACGAATCTTGAGTCTCTCAAACGTCGTATCATGGAATGTGGAAATTTTGACGAACTTGAATTAACATCACAAGCACAAGGACCGTAGGGAACGTCTCACGATTGCAACAAAAAAAGAAATATCGTCGCCAATACGAAAATATAGGCAAACTAAGTGAAACCAACTTTTCGTCGCAATTGCGATGACATTTTTTCTTGATTTATATAGAAAATTTGTCGCAGGAATTTTTATTGTCATCGAAATTGCGACGACAAATTTTCTTGGTTTATATAACAAATTCGTCATAGGATTATTATTGTCATCGAAATTGCGACAACCACTTTTCTTGGTTTATATAGCAAATTCGTCGCAGGATTATTATTGTCGTCTCAATTGCGACGACAAATTTTCTTGATTTATATAGCAAATTTGTCACATGAATTTTTATTATTGTCGAAATTACGATGACAACTTTTCTTGGTTTATATAGCAAATTCGTCGCAGGATTATTATTGTCATTGCAATTGCGACGACAACTTTTCTTGATTTATATAGAAAGTTTTTCACAGGAATTTTTAATGTCGTCGAAATTGAGACGAAATTTTTTCTTGATTTATATAGAAAATTTGTTGTAGGATCTCTGTTGTGTGTCGAAATTGTGACGAAAAAATATTTATTTAAAAAAAATATTAAAAATTTATTTTTGGGAAAAATAAATAAAATCTTATTTTAGAGAAATCTTGTGGGAATTAATGCTAACTTGAAAGTTAGCATTAATCCATGTTAATCCATTATGTGATCAAATATGCACTTGAAAGTGCTTTTAAGCTAATATATGGTAAGAGTGTGCCTCGGGAAGAGGCCAAATAAGGCCTCCAAATTAAAACTTTAGCCTAAAAACCAAAAGCGACTTGGAAATGTGCATGAAACTATTAAAACTTTGCTTAAGTTGTTTGGTTTCTGTGCCATAATAATACAACCATGAAAAATCGATTACTATAAGTTCCAGCTGCCCAAAGGGCAGGGACTAATAAAATAAAACAAGCCTTGGAGAATACAAATGAAAACTGAGGGGATATTATAGCTATAGGTAAGCATGAGTGTATGAGTTCATAAAAATAATGATGTTTCAAGGAAAACAATTCTAACACAATAGATTGCATACATGATTTACTACAAAAGGTTTTCATAATTGTAGGAGGGAATTGAACACTATTTTTAGTATGTTCCTGAACATTAATAGAAAGCAATTTCATTCTTTATTATGTTCCTAAACATTAATAGAAAGCAATTTCATCCTTTATTGATTTTCTCATTTTTTGGTATTCAAAATCTATGGGAAAATTATATTTTCTCATTTTTTGGTATTCAAAATCTATGGGAAAATTATATTGACACTA
>ML788395.1:105519-116329 GCA_009831015.1 Picea engelmannii
TAGTGGGTCTAATGGTTAAGAACATGTGTTTTCTCCTAAGAGGTCACAAGTTCAAATATAGAGGGGGGTAGGGTATGTATACCTTCGGCATAGACTTTACGAGTCAAATCACTGGGTGGAGGGGATCCCTTGTCCCACAAACAAGGGGGTCTCATACAACAATTTGGTGTTTATATTGTTATTAGAGCTAAATTTGAACAGACATTTCGTTTATCTTGTTGATATTGACATCCTTTTGTATGAGATGGTCAATGACAATGGTTAGTGCGACCTAGAAGGCAGATTGAAAACATTATGGGTTAACACCCAAATTTCTATTGTTACCACTTATTAGTAATAGGTTTGTGTGCAAAGTGACCAAACACTCTTATAATAATCAGAGCAAGTTAGCGATTGTTGAGTTGCTTCATGGAGGAGACATCCATCTATCTCACCAGGAGCCATCCATCAATCTGCTGCGTGGAGAAGCCGTCTATCAAAATTTGATTCACTGTGCATGGAAGAGGTCACATCTTCAAGCTATTGAAGAGTTTTGAAGGGGGTGCATTGCATTGAAGGATCGTTGTTATTGTTAAGTTGCTGAAGAATTTGATGTTCGCCAAAATTGCATGAGAGAGCAAGTCACCTCTGCGGATTTGATTATTGAATCGCTTCCACCGTTCACAAGGAATTTCTTGCAAATTGTCACATATTCTGACTGCCAGAACTTAAGGGAGGGCGCATATCTTTGTTGTTACCACCAATAGACCCTGGAAAATGTTGTCAAGAATCATTCGTTATCTTCTCTGGTGGTCATGTTCTAGCAAGATCATAGAATATTTGTTGTACCAGATCGCAGGAGATTCGCTGTAAATAAAGATGAATAAGAGCCTGTCGTGATCTATTGTGATCTAAAATTTAGCCAACGATTGGTTCTGTTATCACTCCAGGAGTCTTTCTAGGTTGTGATCGAAAGAGCCTGGTAACTTAATCAAGAAATTAATGAATAACTCAAGGACTCATATAAACTGTAACTCTTAATTCCAACCCCTTAACTTTATTACACCCATCACCTATAACACTCAACCTTTATAACCTAGAATTAATATAAACCTTAACCATTGAGCATTATAACCTCTAAAGCCCCTATAACCTAATTACATATATAACCTTAAGTTTCATGGTTATCACCTTAATTTATCCCACAAATAACTCATATAAACTATAACTCTTAATTCCTAACACCAGTAAATTATAACCTCTAACCCCTCACCAATATAACGCCTTAACCTTAACACATATTCATTATAACCCCTAAAACATAACCATATAAATACTTACACCTAATCCTCATATTATAACCCCAATAACACTAATCCACTAAGAAATACGACTTATAACTCTTAACCCTTAAAACCCCTTACCCCTATAACACATGTTACCATAAAACATAACCTACCACCCTTAATCCCTCACACTTCTGTCACCAAGAAAATGTATGGAGTAATATTATGTCACTTTTTCTACTTGAATAGTTGAGGTTTAGTAGGAAACTCTTTTGAGAATGTTGTTTGCTTGATACCTAGTTGAAAGTCCTTGATAGATTTTCTATATGGAAACTTAGCTCCAAGGACATCACTCTTTCAAGGAAGGGACTATAAGCCCCACATTTTGAATTAGCATTTACTATTGTGATAGTTATGGTAATTTTTGATCTAACACTATCTAGATACATTCCCAACTTTCTGCTTGATATATTGATGTTCATGTGATGTGTCCCACATCGTTATCTTATGCTCACTTATGATTAGGATGTGTCACACATGGTTATCTTATGATCACTTATGATTTGGATGTGTTCCACATGGTTATGTTATGCTCACTTATGACTAGGATGTGTCACACATGGTTATCTTATGATCACTTATGATTTGTATGTGTTCCACATGGTTATGTTATGCTCACTTATGACTAGGATGTGTCACACATGGTTATCTTATGCTCACTTATTATTAGAATGTGTTGTACATTAATTATATTACACTCAATTATGATCATTGAGTTCATTGTGTTATTTGACATATTTCCATTGATTATATGTTATCATTACTTTTAATAAGTTTGGATGAATGTTGGATATTTCCTACTTCGATAGTTGCACTAAAATTCATCAGTTGTAGAGAGAAACCCAAACACTATTATACACACATGTGACTACTAAAAATATTGCAAGTGTTGAAGTGTTATTGAGTTATTCAGTTCTTGAGACCTTCATTGGCATTTTTTAGATGTGAGGAGAAAATCAAATGGTTAATTATTAGTTGTTGGAGATGATGCACTCTTCCAAAAATGGGATATGTTTCTCAATACCTTTGTCTGTGACATTAGGATATCGTTGGGTATAATATTAAACATTTTTAGAGTTTCTTGCCCCAGGGGGCCAGTCATGTCACATTGGGAGTTCCTATCATGAGACCTAACCTTAACTATCTCTAACCTATTTAAGGAAGGTGATAACTTCCATTTAGGATTGATCTTTTGAGGGGTTGGCCCTTGTGTGTGAAAGGGAGTAATTGTGTTATATTATTGTTAGGATTTGCATTGTGTGGAATTTTTCCTCGAGATTAGTGACCCTTGGAATGGGAGAGAGGGACTGTCCATTTCCATTGGTGGGTATATAGATCTTGGATAAACCAAATCCTATGGGATGTGTTCATCCTATTCATGATTGGTGTGGGAACACCATAAGACTACAAGTGGTGTGTACACCATAGTTGAGGGAGAGTATCTTTCCCTTGTCACATTGAAACCCTATGGAGAAGAGTTAATTGTTGCACTAGAGGCTTCATCCCCCAATAGGAGGTCCATGTCTTACACTTATGTTGTTCGACATTGGTCTGGTTTTTGTTGAGGCTTATGAGGAACTATGTAGTTTTTGGTCTTGATCTTGATATCCTAGTTCTAAGGGGTTTTTCAATACCACTAGTCATACATTAGTTGGGAGGAAAATCACATGCAAATGTATATTCCTAAACTACTAGCTATATTATCTATAGAAGGCCTAAATTGCACTAGGAGGTGGACTTCTCAAGGTGATTAAATACAGTTCAGTGCACTAATTTATTTCTTTTGTTGTTGTTAAGGTTATAATATATATCTAACATTTTTTCATTATTATCATTTGAAAAGATAATTGTGGTTAAAGAGTGTGTTGCTTTAAAGAAAAAATAATTTTGGAATTTCATCATAATAGGCCCACACCAATAGGTTGTCTTGGGTTGTTTAGTGTGAGACAACCTACTATCATGGGTATATTATGATGATTTTTTATAATTATTCTATCTAAGAAATAACAAATTTAATCATGATTTTCCTCTTTAAATAGAATAACCAATGTTACCTTAAATACACAATAGAAGTTAAATACAATGGAAGCAATAAATCACAATATGGATCTGTCTCCAAATCATCACGAGTAGTCGACTTCTTGGGGCAAGACAAACCTTGCACAATTGGTACACATAACTATTGGTAAATATGCACTCTTGGGCACTTTTCCTCCCAATTAAAGAACACCCAAGGATGTTGGTCATACAATTGCCAATGTACAAAAAAATAGGAGAAATACATAAACCACCTATTGGTGTATGAAGCCTATAATGCAATAATCAACACTTATTTGTAAGGTTGCAATGTGACAAGGGAAAACTTCACCACTTAAACACAACACACGAATCTGGAAATATAGTGCCTTTGTATTCATTCATAAAAGTCATTTATAGATTTTGAAACATTTCTACAATGGATGGGGACATTCCCATGCCATCCTTTCCTGTCAGTCTAACCCCTTCTTTCTTAAAAGTCATATGCTTTATAGCCTTTACAAACAAGTTCAAGATCCTATAAAACAGGATCTGATATACTAAAAATAAAACAAGATCAAAATAACATGATGTATAGGATCTAGTCTTGATTTTAAGGGTCAAACCCTTATTAAATAAGTCTTAAAGAATATTTGATATTCTTAGTAGTCTTCATAAGATAGTATAACACTTTCGAATTCCTTTTTTGACAACTGAGCAGTTTTGGCCAAAAATAGAAAGGCCACTTAGTCTTCTTGCCTTATCATCTGCCTCAAAATCTGGAAAAGGATGATGACTTGTATCCCTTTAATTCTTATCTTACCTTAAAAACCATTCCCACATGATCTGGAAATAAAAATCCTCGATCTGAGAAAAAATGAGTATTTTTTCAGTTCCTGCACTTTCGGTGGCTTAGAAGCATAAATCATAGGGGTAAGCTGCTAAAAGCGAAGATTTCGACATCTAACAATGCCTTTTGAAACCTGTGCAAGCTGTCGAAATCATAGGCTTTGAAATTCTTCATTAAAACTTCAAAATTGAAATCCCTTCAGTCTTTTGAACTTCAAGGTTAGTCATTCAAGTTCTTTGCAGCCTCTGCTAGATTCTCTAGGCTCGGATGAGCTACATGCTTTGCATCTTTGAGCCTTAGTTTCGCCTTCAAACATCTAGTTACCTTCTGCAACGTCTTGTTTTCTTTAAGCAACCTTTTGTTCTTATTTTCCAACTAACATGCATTTTAGCTAGTCTATGAAGACAATCTCTTACCTTTGATGATGTCCTCGTGATGGTCTCATTTTGGGATTTGACCACCTTTTCCAATAACTTCAGCTCCATGACTTCTTTCTCAAGATTTTTGATCTTCTTTGATGCCGACTTACTGTGTTTTCTTGTTGATGCTTCAGGGACCTCCAGATCTTGAGCTTCAGGTGAGAAAGGTGCTTCTTCAAGAGTTTGAAAATCAGGGGCTTCATGTTTAGAACTTTGGACCCCAGGTACTGTTTCTTTAGGAGATGCTTGTTCATGCATATTTTCTTCTATAACCTCTACCTCCTCCTTTGAATATGTATAAGGAAGATTCAAGACATTTTTACTAGAGGCACTAGTTTGCCCTTCTGTAGCTTGGCTGAAATCAAGCATCTTTTTGGCTCTCTTGGACTTAGAAGAAGAGGATGGATCCTCTGCAATTATTGGGGAAATGACTCTTCTTTTCCTTTTACTACTCTGTGGTGTTGAAGATTTAGTGGATGAAGTCTTCTTTTTGTCCTTAGGCTGGGGTTCTGGTTCAAATTCACCCCAAAAAAGAAGATACTCCCAACTCTTATCCCTCCTCTACAATTCTTCAAGCACTATGAGTTTGATAAGGATATGATGGAAAATCCTACCTTGTACCTTACTAGGTTTGGCCTAGACTTGGTGTGTAATTTTTGTCAAACTTCTATGAAGGTAGAAGGGTAGATTCAAAGGACATCTACCTGTGAAATGGTTCATGAGCTTGAAATGGTAGAACATTACTCTACCATATCTTCCTTCACATGTTATATATACCTAGATTTCTTTGAGCAAGTGTTGCCATTTTTCATCCAAGTAGGATCTAGGGATATCTTTCTTCCAAATAATACAATTTTTTTTAGGCTTGAGATAAGACCCGAACTTGATGTATTTAGTAATGGTTGTTTTAAACCATCTTTCACCAGTCCTAGGTATCTCTGTTGCTGCTGCAACAATTGCTTCATTAACCCGTAACTCAAGTGTTCCCACTTTGGCCTTGGCTCCATCAAAGGTTAAGGCAAATGCCTCAACTACTCCTTGGTGAAAACCTTGTAGTTTTTCACAGTACCTGTAGGAACCAACATCTCTGAACATCTGGAAAATCTCAGGGTGAGATTCCAGATATGTTATATCATTAAGTTCTTTCCTAAGCAGAGCCCCTCCCTTCTTCATCGACAAAAGCAATTGTCAACACCTGCAATACAATAAAATCAGGCTTGGGGAGACACAGTGGCGTTGATAGAGGGAAAATTGAAGCTCGATCAGAGGAATAATGCATGATATGGGGAAAATATTTGAATGACAATCTTTTGGAATAAACCCTTAATAAAGAATGAAACTCGAATCATAATGATGATTGAATCATTCGACCAGGAAAGATAACCACGTGATAGATTAGGTAAAAAATGAATGAAGTGAGTTTATGGTGATCTTAGTTGACAACAAAGAACTCAGATCTATTAGATTAGGGTTTAATAGATCTCACCAAATAATTATA
Source organism: Picea engelmannii (assembly GCA_009831015.1). Lineage (NCBI taxonomy): Eukaryota > Viridiplantae > Streptophyta > Pinopsida > Pinales > Pinaceae > Picea > Picea engelmannii. The sequence continues at coordinate 111,628 of ML788395.1, forward strand.
TCAGACATACATCATTTTTCTAGATCGTATAATGATCCAATTCTAGTCAATTTCGGCAGCACTTGCGATGATGATGGCATGTGTACTACTGATGGTTTGAGAGTCCAATGGGATAGGCTAACCATTGGAAAAAATATGTGCTTTCGACAACTTAGAGCGCCTCGTACATGCCGTTTTAGCTACCAAAAGTGACAGCTTTTAACAATACTAGAATGCTTTGAAAAATGGCCCTTAGCTACCAAAAGTGAAATTTTGGAGCTTTTCTAATACAAGTAAAGACTCATCACTTCTTGAAAAGACAAGCCTAAAACTCATATTAAAGACACTTAACTAAAAAATAATAAGAAATATTTCATATAATGACCATCCTATCACATAATGACCATAAATTGAAAAATTTATTTCAGGAGATAACAAGACCAACAAGCCAGGAACTTCTTCATGAGATCTACAAATAATACCTGAAACATCATATCTCCTATCATTATAGGACACTAACAAGTCCCAAAGCCACCCATCAGTCGGTGTGGTGTGTTCTAGATTCCATGAGATATCTTAATCCCTATAATCCCTATTATAACCTTACCACCTATAATCCATAACAATAGCACCTAATATATAATTATCGCTCATAACCCCTAACTCATATATCCTTAATAATATCTAACACCCAACCCTTAAATTTTTTATAACCTTCATACCATATATCACATATCACCTCTTCCCTATAACCCCTAATCTAATAAATCCTAACGCTTAATTCTTTTAACCCCTACATGTTAAACCTATAATCATTAACCCTTGTAACCCCTAAAATCATTACCCTCCAAGACCTAACTCATCTATCCTTAACAATATCTAACATTGACCCTATAATCTCAACCCCTACAATCATTGACCGTCAACACCTAACTCATCTATCCTTAACAATATCTAACACCCAACCCTTAAAACTTGTATAACCTTTATACAAGTTATCCCATATCACCTCTTCCATTAACCACTAATCCAATAAATCCTAACCCTTAATTATTTTAAGCCCTACTTATTAACCTCTATAACCCCTAATAGGGTTTATGGTTTCCATGATGAATTGATGATGGAAGAAAGTGGGTGTGTCAGTCAAATTTGAGTCAAGAAACCCTCCCATATCATTAAGGCATGTGAATATTCTATCCAAGTCAAATTTCAATGCATACAGATACAGTTTGAAAACATTTCAACGTTGGCCCCATTCACATATCAATGTTTCCCACCTCTAGTATCTTGATGGTGTTGATTAAGAAATCAATGAAATAGAGGGAATTTTCATCACAACTATGATGCAGATACATTGTATATACATTTATGTAGAACTTGAAATAAAAATGAAGAAAGACTGACGAAATCCTAAAACTTGCGTCAACCAAATTGGGTACTTTGAAAGAAAATTAGGGTTTATGGTTTACATGATGAATTGATGGAGGAAGAAAGTGGGTGTGTCACTCAAATTTGAGTCCATAAACCCTCCCATATCGTTAAGGCATTCTAGTAGTCTATCCATGACAAATTTCATTGCATACATAAACTGTTTGAAAAAATTTCAATGTTGGCCCCATTTGCAGGTCCCTGTTGCCAGTGTCTAGTCCTTGTACAATTTTCGTTCCTCGTTCCTCATTCCTTGACCATGGTGTAGTTCCCAAGATCCATTATTTTTGTACAAAACATACTAATGACATAAAATGTCCCACACAAAGACCAAATTAATATCTGCTACATAAGTCTTTTGTCTTTTTTCAACGACTATGTAACAAATCTCAACTCTAAGAAGATTCAAATAGGACCTAAGAACATTAAGTTCTTTCCTTAACTATGGGTGACATAACACTATCATTCAATAGTAAAATTGTTACAATTCATTGTAAGGCATCATGTGTACTGAGGGATTGAGCCACCATATCCACAAAGGAAACATACCAAGCATATTTGTCTTATGAACAAGATATGGTACTATCCATTTTGAGGTTTGGCATAGAGATTATTCTTATAGACCTTACTAAATTGCACCATAATATAAGCCATACACTCCTTGCAAACCATGTAACACCATTCAAATTAGACACAATATTCTTGCGATGAATTAGCTATACTATTGACAAACTCTTTTCGTCGATAGTATAACAAATTCGTCGCAAGATTATTTACATTAGTCTCTCTTGCGATGATATCAAATGATGCTTGGATTCATTTCATATTTGGTTTATCAACTTGAAATCTCAAATTGATACTTTGCAAGCTAGCTGGACCTTCAGTCAAATACAAATATGAAACTTGGAATCATTGACATATCTACTAGAACATATGAAAAATATCCTCTACATAAGTCTTTTGTCTTTTTTCAACAACTATGTAACGAATCTCAATTCTAAGAAGATTCAAATATGTAACAATATTGATGAAATCTTATATGTCGATCATGATGGTATAAAAATGAAAGAGCTTCTCTTGGTTTCAAGAATAATTTATCCTCTACTGAACAAGGCCAACCATGTGAAGGTGGAAGCTCACATGGCCTCTCCCCTCCCCCTCACATCACTCTCAATTGATCCCCAAAACCCAATCTATAAAATATAAAATAATCGAAAGCAACGTCCTATTAATATTCATGCATATAAACTACAAAAACAAAAATTAATGAAGGTACATGAAATTATGTGTTTCTAAATGATATTTTTAGTCTACCACGTACTTTAGTATATTGGCAACTATTTCCAGGTTTCAAATAATAATTAAACAACATGTAACCTATGATATAAAAATGTCGCATAAAACTTAAAAGCATGTAATTAACCCATGACATTAAAAGTAAATTATTTTAAGAGAATAATTCATACAAACTAAAATATTATATAGTCACGTACCTAATCCAACCTCAACATCTGTGTAATCATCCTTATTCTCTATCTTGATCTTCTTCAATGAACTCGACATTTGTATCATCATCCGGTTCTAAAATGATGTTGAAAGGATTGATGATATCATCATCGTCATCAATGTCATTTTCGAGCATATTTTCATCGACATCATCATCAAGAATTGCAATATTGTCTCCTACGCTTGGATCATGATCTTCTTCGTCTTCTTCATTTGTCGACCCTCCATGATCTTTCGGCTCTGTCTAATTAGTCGAATCATCTTCTTGATATTCAATATCATCTTCTTCCTATAAATGAGTATACTTAATTGGCCTTCCTCTTGGATCATATCTAACAACAAATGACCAATCCCTTTCACCTTGAACATTTGAGTAAAAGACCTGTTCACATTAGCTTGTAAAAACATAGCGACCATGTCCTCTTTCAAACACCGTTGTTTTAATCATTGGAAATCCGTTGGCATGTTGAATAACAATTCTTTCCTCATCACGTTCATGCATTCGTAACCTATACCATTTGACATCGAACATAACTAATTTGAAGGAATTAAAGTCACACTCAAGTATATCATTTAAATACCCATAGTATATATTTTCAGATTCTTGGGGATATCTGTCACTCCTAGAGGAAACATTAGTAACCTGAAATACTACAATTATCCCACTATCAAAAGTTTTCCTTGTTTCATCCAATTATTTGATGCAGAATTTATGACCATTGCACCACATAGCCTTGTGGTGTTTCAACTGCAATATGTCAGATATGTAAAAGATGCATTGCCAATTAATAAATTAACATATATTTATATAACTTCGAAAGTATCTGAAAAATACAGTACACATGTAGTCACATTAATATAATATAAAATAACTGAATAAAATAGGTGAATTTTCTTACCTTTCCATCTTTCAAACCATATGCTAGATCAATTTCCCTCTATGTAACATTGGCATCTCCATTACAACGAGCTTTAACCAATTTAGGCAGTCGTTGCCATGATAACCTACCTCCATTATGTTGTTTACATCTTTCAATCCATACATTCATCCAATCAAGATTATTTGCAATGTATAAATGCAGTGCATCCCACTCTTGAGAAACTGAATCAAAAAAACATAATTCACCAATATTAAATATTAGTTATAATGTACAATATGCAGGTAATTATAAATATTTATAATTTATGAAATAAATTATATTAATATATTAATGAGTATGATCATATACACAAAAAATGAAACTTCATATGTATTATTAATATAATTTTTCACAATTATTAATATATTACCTCTCATTTTTTTTCATTCTACCTTTCCCCAACAGATGCTCCTGATCTTCAAATTTTTTGATGGAGTTCACATCCCAAATGTGATCCACTGCATGCATAGTTGGAACTGTTAATTTAGGAAGATACTGACTAATATACACCATGGATTGATATACCATATATCCCTCCACCATAGAACCCTTAGGACACACTCTTTATCTAACCAACGCCTTCAATGATTTCAAGTGCCTCTCCACCATCCACATTGACCTTGTGTGAACAAGTCCACAAATTTCAATGTCCTCAACTTGGTGTATGAGGTAGTGTTCTTGTGCATTGAAAAAAGTAGGAGGTATATACTTTTTCATTTCACACAGTAGACGAGGAATTTCTCTCTTCCAATACTTTATATCATCTTCATGGATTTCTTTCAATGACAACCATCTACATGAGATCATGACACAAGAAAATAACATGTTTCAACATAACATAATATAATATATTACATTACAAGTAAAAC
>ML788395.1:116842-148693 GCA_009831015.1 Picea engelmannii
AAATAATTATCAAATACGGTAAAATAAATTCAATGATTAAAATAAACATTCAAAACATTACATGATCTACGATACATTATGAAATTGAGTACCTTGACGATTTCTATTATATTTCAACCTCCATAGGTGAGGTGTCATTCTTCATGGTTTTAAACCAGTCTCTTCTTTCCCATTGAAAAGATGTTTTTCAGTAGTACGATACCTATGGTTCTTAGGAAGAAGGTGCCTATATTCATCAAACACCATCTTTCCTAAACTTTTTGAATGGTGATACTTCATCTTAGGGCCACAAACTGGACATGCAAATTTACCCTTTGTTTGAAGACCTGCAACAAATAGATTAACGTCAATTATACGATGAGATTATTTAAAAATTAAATATGCACCATGATAACATTAAAATATTATATAGTATTAAAGAGCAATATTATAATGCTACATAACACAAAAATGTGTTAGTCCAGGGGCATCATGAATTGTCCATAAAAGTATTCCACGGAATTTAAATTTCTTCTCCTCGATTGGTTTACATATGTCATACATTGTGATGCCAACCCATAACTTTAGTAGCTCATCGATAAGAGGCTCGATATATACATTCATATCTTTAACCTAGTACTTACCTAATTGTTTGAAATTACACATAATTACTATATGAATGATATCATGTAATATATATAATTAAATAAATAAACAAAAGATATTATGCAAAAATTGAAACAAATGAAAATGTTAAATTCAAAAAATTAATGTAAACAAATACCTGGAACAATCATTGTCAACATTATGTGCTCCCTCTTTATTGAAATCCAAGAAGGAATGTTATTATTGATAACAAAAATAGGCCACACTGAGTAAATAGACCTAATCTCTCCGAATGGATTAATACCGTCAGCGGCCAATGAAAGCCTAACATTACGAGGTTCATCTTTGAAATATGCCCATTTTCCCTCAATTTCCCTAAATGCAGAACCATTGGCAGGCATTCAAAGAATACCATATCCACTTCTGTTACATGCATGGTAATCCATAAATTGTGCTATGCTTTCACACCTGAACAATCGCTGCGAACGTGGAATTATGAGAATATGACAAAGAACCTTTTGAGCCACCCTTTTTGTTACTTGATCGGTTCAATATCTACTGATAAGACATTGCGGACATTCTGTTTTCGAAGCATGTTGTCCATAATATATAATATGGTCATTAGGAAATGCATCTATAGTTTGATAATCCATTCCAATGTCTTTCATAATGGCATGCAAACCTTGATATGTGCGAGGTAAAATATTTGACGGTGGTAACAAAAATTCACCTAACAATCTACAACATAACAAATAACTAGTTAATGTAAGAATATTAATCGTAAAAATTGCATTCTTATTTTTCACATTAATTAACACTAAAAATAAATAGAAAAAAATCAACATTTATGTATAATATGAGATGAACCATATTACATACCTTAGTATCTGTGTCATACAAGTGTTCGACAAATTATTCATAACCTTTAAGTTCACTAGCAGCAATGTAGCGGAGAGAAGATTTTCTCTTGATCCTTCATAAATTTGTGTATTTTCCTTTTCTAATAGAGGTTCATCATAAATACCAGCATTTTCCCCATCCTCATCCGACTACGAAAACAAATCTTGGATCATTTGATTTGTCCCATCATGATATAGATTTTATGAGAAGAACGAAATGAATACAGATTATTAACAGGTGCTTAACACAAAATAACAAAGATACAGTAAAATTGGTTTTCTATTCAATAACAAAATAAGCTGAAACTGTAAAATGTAGCGGAAACAAGCTTGCTGGAATGGTGGCGGCTTATCTTTGAGAAGAGATCTGATGACTGTGTGCATTCGCAAGAAGAAGATTACAATGAGGCTCTGAAGGCATTTTTACAATAAACAATAATGCCAGAACCCTGGAAATCCAAAAAACTAACCTTAGGAGATGAAGCGCCAAAATTCATGTGGGCCCTGTTTAGGTAAGTTAGTACATCAACTTCCCGGGGTCATAACTTTTGCATACAATCTCCATTTTAGGCGCGTGATAGCCCGTTGGAAAGGTATCATCAAGGAGATTCATTTTGGGTCTCAATTATTTATTTGGCTATCATTGAGAATATCTATCCCAAAAAACCTTCATTTAGGCCTTCAAAATGGCCCCGGAAGTTAAAACTGCTAAAAATAGTAAATTGCCAAAATTGTCAGAAAACTGTTTTGAGCCAGTTGGAAAAGGTAGGTGGCCACCGATATCCATCTGGATCACATAATATTATTCCATGGGATCATTAATTTGATTTTTCCCATCATCTTCTTCCATGAGATCCTCATTTTCTTGGTCATGATGATGTTCCTCAGCTTGTACAACATCATTTCTACTAATACTTGGTGCAATATTCTGCGGAAAGTTAGAGGGCAACTCTAACTTTATAATTACAAAAAATCATGCAAAATTAGTGTATACTATAAAAAAAATTCAAACAATATATATATATATATATATATATATATATATATATATATATAAAATTGACAAAATAAAAACAGATAATGAATATATAGCTAATTACCATGGGACGATATTCATTCGATCCACCATCAATGTGCCCATATTTCCTACAATGTTTTGTAGTTGTTGCTATTAAAATTCTTACGAGACGTTTGAGGCAACATTTTTTACAAGGGCAATAACATCTACCATCACCCTTTTCACCCGCTTTACTTTTTCCCCCAACTCTAACAACATTCTGCGACATTCTTTGACACAAAAATACCCTTTAAGAATCGTCGTTGTTATAACAATATTGTTGCAACATCTTTAAATCATCAAATATTTATAGTCCAATTTTAGGTCACTATCGTCGCAATTGTGACGACCGTGACCTAAAAATATTTCTTTTTTTTACCTATTTATTTTAGGTAATTTTTAACGGTCAATTTTAAGGTTAGGCCAGTCGTCTCTCTTGTGATGAACAAACTACATCTGTCTCTCTTGTGACGGACATTGACCATATTAATTTAGTCAAAGTACATGTGTTGAGTTAGCGATGAATACGGGGTGGATTTAGAAAAATTGAAATTTTTCTCTTGCATGTTGCGACGAAAGAGTACTTTCGTCACAAATGGTCGTCGCAAAATTTTCAATATGTAGTAGTGGATGAAATCCAAGAACTATAGAATCTAAACCATCCACCAATTGATTGAATGAGATCAATGGTTGTAGTGATATAATTGTTACATCTTTCCAACTAGATTTCTCTTTCTATGCATTGTATTCATCAAATAATCCATTACTAGGTTGTTGGCATCTAAGACAAGCTTGTACACAAAAAATGATGGATGAATTGAGACTGTATGCTTGTCTTATATCCTATAAACACCAACAATAATCCATACACAATGGTTTCATGGAGTTTCAAGGCGATACATTGCTCATGGATGATTGTTCCTTGTGTCTCATAGTTGTACACATGTCGTACTATACATGTGGGGCATCGATTGCTTAGGAAGATGTTTGGTCTCTCTTCCTTAACCATATATTGATTGGTTGGTGGGAGATGGCCATAGGATGTCTCAAATGAATTATTAAATGCATGTTTCAATGTTTTCTTTCAATCTTTGGGCTATCACCGTTTTGCAATTATGAGATTTCCAATAATGTTTTCTTCATTGAGAGGTCGTCTTATTGTTATTTTATCCAATCTATTTGGAAATGGTTTTAGTGTTGAATAATTAAACAAGTGTCCAAATTAATACTTGTATATGAAGGCTTTTCATTTGGCCTTCTAGTCATCGGGGAAAGACATTAGATTTATGGGTATTGTTTGCATTAAAAGGCCCGAGTTAAATTTTAGTATATACATATGAAACTTGGAAGTGAGGGATTGGTTTTTCTTCTTTATTATTAAGCATTTCCATTGAGTGAAGTAGTGTTATCCCTTGTATTTGTTGCAACAATTGATTTCACCAATTGTGCTATTTGTTTTGGTCATAGATAAGGAAATTGGTTCCACAAGTCCAAGTTTACAATAGAGTGTGCTGATTCTAAACAAAGGCAAAAGTGCAAGGTTATGTATTTGAAAATTAGAGCTCAAATTACAGGTTGCATTGCTATGTAATGTTGTTTCTATGCTGGAGTGAGTTCCACTGGGCATAGAGTTGTAGAACATAGTTCTTTTGAATCTATTTTGGACAAGAGGTTTGGTATTAAGGCATATCATTGGCCATGGTAAATATTGGATTCTTGCATTCTTATCACTATTTTGGTTTGCATTGATTGCACTTTACAATATGTGATGTATGTGAAGTAATGGTTTTGGAATCAGAACACTACAATGTAAATTGAACACACACACATAACTGGGGAAATATCTCAGCTTGATCATATTGATAGATTCAATTCAGTTGGATATCAATGTGCAAGGGAGGTGTTGGAACAACCCCCTTTTTCTAAAATTTTCAAGACTAAATATTAGCTATGTGGCCACCTCTTAACAATGATCTTTATTTAAGAGACTTGTTTTGGTTTCTTGGAAATCGACAGTTTGCGATGTATAAAGATCTATTTTCCTAGCCTACTTAAAGCCCTGAGAACCCGCTTTAAACGTGCTTAAGTGCAAGCTAAAAGTGTTTAACTTTTAATAAGGCCCATCGCAATTTCGCGGTTCAAGTTTCCCTGCGACAAAGTGTTATCGAATTCTCTCCCCTCGTAATCCCGACTCCCGAATTCACGAAGTTTAGAAAGTTATTCCCAAATCACGATTAATTAAAAGTTTTAAATAGAGTATTATCACTTAAGCTAATCACATCACGAGTTCGCGATTCAAACTTTACTTATTCCATGACTTCCAGGGATATGATACTTGTAACCCTGATACCCGAGGTCGCGAGATCCATTTTTAATCTTGATAAATTAAAAACCAAAGGTAATTAGTGTTAATCCGCCAAATCACAGTTTCGTGATCTCCAGGGTTCATGGTCCAAAACTGGGGGTAGAAATATTCCAAAGTTGCAAATGCCGAAAAAAGAAATTAAGAACTAAAAGCACTTAACAAACGAACTAAGCTGGATTGACTAACGCCTTAATCAAATTTTACGCCGGTACAACCTACGGACAAAGCTTTAAACGTCTCTACATTCTTCTTGAGTCACACCATCAAAACATTTATGACATTTATAAGAAGGTCCTGTGAAGTGATTGATACTAAGATCTAATTTTATCTCTAAAATATTTCCTTTAATGATTTGAACGTTCTGTCAAAGAGAACTCGTATAGGATTTAAGTGCTCAAAACAAAAGGATTACCGTTGTTCGTTTGGAATTCTTTCTAGAGCCATTTTTCCAAAGTAACCCCTGTTTATATTTTCTCTTTCTGTGACAGGAGGCTGAATTACAGGGTTCTATATTATGGCTCTGAGGAAAACTTCCAAGACTACTGGTGAGAGTTCGGGTCAAGGTTAAGATATTATCTCCGATTCTTCACCCAGGAGCATCAATACTGTCAAAACATGGACACAAGTCTCCGACGTCTTGCAACACGAGCTGATCAATTGTTCGGATGATTCCAGTGGTAATGCGAAAGAGGACATATCCATAAAATATAAAGTTGTCACTCAGTCTGAGATACACAAGATCACAACAAGGCCATGTCTCCTCCCATATTGTGATATGATAAAATGGGCGCTGGACCATGCAGACCTCCCAAATAGGACAATTTTCAATGAGTAGAAAGTGGCGGTTGGGAATTTTAGGCCAGAAAATATACGAGAAATGTACAAATTGTCTCCCACACCAAGATTCACACACAACGCCGAATTCTTAGAAGTCTTCAAAAATAAATAATGCGAGCAGTATGGGAAAAGCCTATTCGAACTTATTAAATATTGGTATTCGCACCTCGCGAAATTCAGGGCCGAGTCCAATGGAATCTATTCAATCTCAATGTTGGAGGCACAATTCATGTATGTAGCAATGATGGTCTGTAGGCTGTATGTGAAGGAGGATACCGCTCACTTCTTCCTCCCATGGGTGTCGTTGATTCACACAGTGGTTGAGGGTTTCACGTTCGATTGGGCCAAGTTTTTGTCTAATAGTCTGGCCAGCCGGATCACATAATATCGAGAGAAAAAGGCAAGTGGGAGAGTGTCCGCATTTTTTATGTCGGCTTACATAATGGATGCTGTGTGTTGCTTGACGCCTTTCCCATTAATGAGCTAGAGTTGGACTCCAACCAACAAACAACCTATTCATGAATACCATTCGAAGCTCTGGGAGGATAAAGCCAAGGAGTTCGTATACGAGATTTTCAATTGGGTAGTGGTCCCCATGCATATTTCTATCTTTGGCCAACCACCCCCCCAGATTTCAGATAAAGCCGCGGAAGATTTAAGCCACGTAGCAGACTGGTATATTGAAAGGGAATTTTCATATATTAGGGTTTTGGTTGCTCTGTTCCACCATATTCCCTACCTATGTTTATACCAGATAAGCTGGTGTGTCGTGAGATTGCCAGGAAAATGATGCTCGGCGGGATAAGCAAGGAACTCAAGGGAGTTTAGAAGAAGGCATGGCCACCTTTTCCCATACACATTGACACCTATTCTTTATTATATTTTGGCCATGCTAAAGTAGAGGCTGCAACCCTCAGCAAGATGAGACTAATGGGCATTGATTTTAAGAAGCATGACCCACATAAGATTGTGGGCAACCACCTGGAAAGTTGCAGCCTAAAAAGATACGAGCATGAAGTCTCCCCCCATGACGAAGTTTTCCGAGGGGTAAAAACTTACTGAGAAGTTCTAAACCGGGTTCGAGCCCTCCATTTCAGACACATGTTCGATTTTTATAAGTTCCAGGAGTACCAGAGGAGAGGGATCCCCAAATTTTTGCAAGGTACAGTCTCAAAACCCCCGGGGTTTCAATAAGCAGAATCCGAGGGCCCGATAGGCACATTCCCAGATGAACAGGAAGCTCAAGGGAACACAGAGAAAACTAAGATCCTCAAACAATAATCCGAAGGCCCAAGCCACAAAGAAACATCCCCAGGGGTAGATAATCTGGATAGACAGACTGAGGTTAGAGTCGAGATGCTCGCAGAGCAGGTAGGAGACCCACTATTGCTCACACTAAATAAATCGGGTACCGATGCTAGTGCAAAAAATATACCCTCAGAAATTGGTAGTCCCATCCCGTCTGTCACACCCCTACAGTTTTCTAGAGGGGACCCTGATCCTGGAGCGATATCTATAGAAGACCTGACACCTATCACCACCAAAGAGTTCCCCCCTAGCGAGTTTTTATTCAACAAGAAAAGGAGGGCCATAGTGAAATGGGAAACACATCACCAGGCAGGCTCAGTGGCCAAAAAATTCAAAATATTGAAAGACTACAAATATTTATAAGAAGAAGAGTTCGCTGACGAGATAGCGAGAACGTTGGGGGCCTATGCCACCACAAACCAATACTCAGTTGGGACCCTAAGGAGCCAATTGAAACATAAGGATCAGTTGATCAATGAGTTGTAGAGCCCTCTATTAGAATAAGAGATGAATGCCTGAAACAAGGCATATAAAGAGATCGAGCAAGCCAGAGAGGTCGAACAACAGGAAATCGAGAAACTCAAGACTAATCTTGAGCAAATGCAGCAGTCAGTCGAAGAGAGCCAAACGTAGGCTGAGCAACAAGAGGAATTGATAAACCAGCTGCAGAATGAGTTGGATCTCAACGAAATCCAGGTCATAGACATGACGATATTCCAAACCCAGGCCACGAAGATCCGAAGGAGAATAGAAACGGTTCAGCAGAGTTTGCTTGCCAAAATATAAATCATCTAGGATCATATTCAACTAATAGACCAAGCCCTGGACCAAGTCACTTTAAGAGAAGGGAAGCCCGGGTATCCCGAAGTACATTCCAAGAAGTTGTCACATCCACAGCAAAGGAAGAGGTAGCCATCGCTCCCAGATTGTCCATTAAAGAATAGACCAGGGGGATATCTTGTTGACAGCCTAGGAACATGATATATTTGAAAACAGGAAAAGGGCCAAAGAGGTGAGGGATTCTTGTGAAGAAATATTTGGTTCAATAAACAAAAAATTGTTAGATCTCGATAGAGAAGCTAGCATTGGAACGTTAGGGAAAATCAACATAGCTAAGCATCTGTTAGATATCAAAGAAAGTGTGGAAATGGATCAAGCTGAGCTCTCTCAAGTAAGTCAATTCGACATTGCTCAGATAGAAAAATGGCTAATTAAGACGAATTTACTATTACTATACATCATGACAGAAGATTGACAGGTGGGAGGGAGGATCCCGCAATTGGAAAAGAAGCGTTACTTATTTGAGGAAAATGACCAAGTCGATCCCTCCAAGTCTATCGCCCAACTGGTAGAGAGATGTATTAAATGTATTGAGCATGGGAAAGGAAAATATTCAGGAAGCAAATAATGTAATTACACGCATTTTCAAAGTCTTGGATGCCAGGCGACAGAGAGAGGTGAAAGGCCTGCAGAAAATATAGGGACAACAAGTGAAGCGTTCCACATGTTTAGCTCGTAACTCCCATTCTTTGAATAATTGAATTGTAACGAAACATGTTGGTATAAATACATATTTTATTATGTAAGGAAGGGAGGCTTTTTCTTTTGGCAGATTGTAATAGAGAAATTTTCCTTTGCCAGGATTAATACAAAGCAAATTGAAGACTCCATATTCCGTCAAGATTGAGTTATGTGCTTTTCCTTTGTTCTTTCATACATCATGTCATTTTTATATATATCTTTGATGAATGATTTAACTGCAATTTAGTACAACATCTACTGTGGTGATCATGTTTTAGTTATCTAATTATTTACAACATTTCCTCTGTATTGACTATTAGCAGGTACAAGACATGTGGATTACTTAGATATCTATATTTTATGCTTCATTAAAGTGTTTCTTTTTTTCTTCTTCTTCTGTTACAACATGATATTCCTCTGGAATTGATGCCTCACATTGTCTGACAGCTCTATGTTTTCTTTCGTTTCATACTTGGTTTCAAATTTTAACTCAGTTGCGGAAAACGACCTTCGATTTTGTTAAACTATTAATTGGTTTCACATAATTTTTTCTCATATAATCTAAAATTGAATCAACAACTTAAAAGCAACAATCTCTTAAATTTTTGTCCCTTAAATAATTGCCCCTGTTGCAAGGCAACCTCACATAGAACCCGACCTCTCAAAACAAACCAACATTGCCTTAAACCTCTTTGATACTATCCTAATAATTGCAACCACTTGGGTCGAACTCGAATGTTCGTGGGCAGCCATTGAACGAGACATAACCATTCAAGAACAAGTGGAAGTTAGACATAGACAACTTAGAAATCAACCATAGTTTCTCTTCCAGTGGTTTTATCCTTTCCATATCTTTTACCCTCTTCTGGATGACTAGAATCTATACTTCATAGCGTTAGTACAGACTCTGGAACAACATCTTTCTGGCGCCGTTGCCGAGGATCGGAGAATCATAGTCACTTTCCCCTGAGAGAACAACATTTCCAAGTTTCATTTTTTTTATAGTGAACAAAGAGAAAACACCTTGCTAAGGATAAAACTTTATCATTCACCCGAAGACTCCACTTTTAAGTAATATGGCATCCTTTCGAAGGAACACCAGGCAAAATTCAGATGTTAAACAGACCGTGCCAGTTTCTGATCCTGAAAAAATACTAAAACCAAGGGGTCTTTTCAAATAAACCACTGTTGTTTACCAACCCAAGTCTATCCATTCCAAAGATAATATCCCTCTTGAACCTTCATCCTTGCGAGAAATTTCTCTCGGAAAAACATCGGACAATACTGTCAAATCCGAGACCCTAAACCCTGATTTAATCCTACCCGAGATTAAGACTGAAACCTCTCCGAATACCTTTTACGTTAGTAGGGGTGAGACGTTTTCCATAAAGATCATCCCTATTAATATCCCATCAACTCTTGATATAAACTTCTCTGTCACTCAAGGCCTTGAATAAGGTACCACACACTCGGATTCAACACTGGTGGGTTCTCCCATTTATGTATCCTGCAAATCAGAGGAACCGAGTCCCCTTATACCCTTTCCTCCTTTCTCAAATTTCACCTCCCCTGATAAAGAGTTCCCTGAATTTTTCCTCCTCCACCCCAGGGAAGCTAGAGAGTCACTATACATCTTCACCAACCCTCTTTATAACGCACCAATTTTCTCTCTTAGATTATCCATGGCCACCGTCGGACGAAGAGCAGGGGGAGTAGGAGGTCAAAGCCAACAATCTCCCCCCAGGATTTTCACCAAGGTAGTCTCTAGATATGCCCCCTTGGTCCTTCCAGTAACCCTCCATGATTTACCAGAAAACTATATGGAAAACTTGCCCAAGTTCACAGAAGAAGGAGATCTAACCGCAGTCGAGCTGATCTGAAAATTTAACTTGATCCTTAACCATTACTTGCATGTGAATTTTTAATTGTTAACCATCTCTATGAATGAAAAATTAAATAACATTCATCAAGCACATGGGCACATAAACATGTAAGCATACCATCTATGAACAAGAATTGGTAACAGAGTTCACCAGACTTCCTGGCTACCTCTTCGGGCCACTTTCCAAATGGGAAGGCCGATAGATTAAGTATTCAAATGCTTAAAAAGTGACTTTTGATTTATGTCTTTCATATATATTAACAGACTTCAACAACCACTGCAAGATGAAATTCTGAGATTTTTAAGTATACACATGGATACCTTTCTGTGTATCTGGAAGGTTCTGTGAGCACTTTTTTGTCTGGATGCCTGAATGAAAAAACTGAAGCTGGATTTGGAATCCTTGCGAAAAATTGAGACTTTTGAGTATAAACTCGATATATTTCAGAAACCGGACTCTGAATGCCCTTCTTGGCACTATTCCCAATCTGCCCCTGATTGTACAGTTCGTATGGCCTCGAGATGCGAGCCAATTCTGTAGCCCCTCAACTTGCATACAAATACCACCTCGGTCTGTGTGCAAATTCACTTCAGTCATTGTGCAACATCACCTCAATATGCGTGCATGTCTCTTCCTGCATCAAAACTCATTTTCCCTCCTCGAGATTCATGCGCATGCTTCATTTAAATAATAAAAAACAATGGTTTTTGGGGGCGCGAGCTATGGGCCACGTGCCCTCCGAGATCCCCCGCATCTCTGCATTTTTTAAAGTTTTTGTGCCATTTCCTTCCACGTTACATGGCGGTGGCGCATTTGTAGTTGTAGTTGTTATAATGGTTGGGGGGGCGGAAGTCCCGGGGTCAAACCCGCGAGCTTCCCCTCCTTGGTGCGATTTGATATATGTTTGTTTTAACATTTGATATATGGTTGCGTGCTATTTATGTTATATCATATTTGGACAATGATATGGTTTATATATGCACGCGACTTTGGTGTAATATATATGGTGCATACGGTATAGTTTTAACATATATTTCGGGCGCACTTCATATGTTTTAACATATGGTATGGTTTATATATATCACATTTAGATTTATGATATAGGTTAAAAGGGCTAGGCCCTTGACCACCCTTTTTTTTCCCAAACCATTTCTAATCATATTTTTGACCATTTTAACTTATTTATAACCATTTTTTTACGAAACTTCCCTTGTTCATATCTTTGTCACCTGGAGGCCTTTTTTCCTGAAACGAACGTCATCGGAAAGCTGCTAACGAGCTCTTCCACTTTGCAAGATTTAATTTTCCATTTGAATACTTTAAATCTATCGAATTTTGAGATGATCCACCTGGATCAAACCTTCCCACTGGAAATCTTTTTGGCCACAAAAAGTATGAAATCATTCAGAAAATAAGTGAGGGTATAATTCCCTCATTCTTCCGGTCTCTATCCACCTTGCTTTGCTTGGATGCATTCCTTTTAAACCCACTCCAAGAAACTCCATGTCTCCTCTTCATGACGATCTGACCTTCTTGTCTAGTATTACATCTTCTTGAAGTTCATTAAGATACTCAGGAGCAAACTCGTCCACAAAAGGTACTTGAACCTGTCCATCTTGGTCTATAATCATAGGCGACTCATACAATTTCAAGTTTTCCACATTGACAATTGAATACATTTGCATATAAGGAGGCAATTCTAACTGGAAAGCATTATTACCGACTTTGTCCAAAATTGTAAAGGGTCCATACCTGATAGGTTTCAACTTTCTACCTTCACCTTGAAGTCGATATTTGTTGATATGAAGCCATACTTGATCACCAATATGAAAATGATGATCTATGAGATGCTTGTCATGCCTTTTTTTTGTATTTGGCTTGACTTGATTTCAACTGTTCCTGCACTGCTTGGTGAATTACCTGAATCTGCTGAATCAACCTTCGAGCTTTATCTGCATCAACATGTTCACATTCCACTGTATCTTTCCCAAAAATGAAGTCTAAAGGAGACTTTGGAAAGTACCCAAAACATGTCTCGAAAGGAGACTTTTGAGTAGAAGAGTGTATAGCTCTGTTGTAGGCATGTTGTACATAATGAAATTGTTCATCCTAAAGCTTGGGATGCTTAGCACAATACCCTCGAAGAAGATGTACCACAGTCCTATTGACCACTTCAGTTTGACTGTCGGTTTGTGGATGAAATTCTGTGCTTTTCTTCAACTTTGTGTCCATAAGTTCCCATAATGATGACCAAAATTTCCCAAGAAATCGGGAATCTCGATCATAAATAATAGAAGTAGGAAGTCCAAAATGGACCCATACATTTTGGAAGAACAAATGAGTAGTCATCTCAGCTGTGATCTGCTTTTTACAAGGCATGAGTATACACATTTTACTGAATCGATCCACAACAACATACATATAGTCATGTCCTTTTCTAGACATTGGTAAACCTCCTACGAAATCCATTGAAACACTTTCCCATGGACGAGAAGGAACTGGAAGTGGAGTGTACAAGCCTAACTTTCTGTTAATTAGTTTGATTGTTGCACACATGACACAACCTTTGATCCAGGTAGATATTAGTGGCCACCCACCTATTCCACTTGGACCCCCACCATTGCTTCTTTCAGTTTTTCAGTTTCCGCATAGTTTACTATTTTTAGCAGTTTTTTGGGTCTTGAACTTCCGGAGCCGTTTTGAGGCCTTAAATGACGTTTTTTTGGGAAAACGGGGAGAAACATGGTTTATAGATCAATGTTTCTCACCCAAAAGTTGTAGTCCTCAGATAGATCTTTCTAACGAGGTATAGAATGCGTCAAACGAAGATCGTATGCCAAAGTTACGTCCCCGGGAAGTTGATGTACCAACTTACCCAAACGGGGCCCATAGTCTTGGCGTTTCATCTCCTAGGGTTAGGTCTTTGGATGTTTAGGGTTTTCCATTGTTTCTCAATAATAATAGGCCTTTAAGCCTCATTGTAACACATTTTAGAGGCCCGTAGCCGCCACATCTCTTCTCAGAGATAAGCTACCAACGACCTAGCTAGTTTATTTCCATTCTGTCTATAATCATATTTTAGTCATTTGTTATTAATGAAATAAGTCTTATTTCCACTGCATCTCTGTGTTTATGTGTATTTCTATATTTCATTGTGTTCCTACATAAATCTGGATCAGTGGTATCAGAGTGTTCTGCTCATTCTCGATCCTTCTTTGCATGTCCCCAACGAGATCGAGGTATAAGGAGTTGGGGCTCGATCTAGTTGAACCTTTGCAAGATCATCCTCACAAACCCTGACGAACGCCCATGGGGGAAGAAAAGAAAAATGAGGGAGCAGGAGATCCTATCAAAATTTTTCTCGAGGAGGCACTCGAGAAACAAAGGAATGCGATGATGGACAACTTTGCCCAGATTCTTCAACGGATTCCGACTGGCGGTGCATCGACATCCAGAAGCCACTCTGGAGGTGCCACTCCTTTTAAGGTACAAGTAAACTTTGAACTTCCCATATTTGACAGCCAAATAGATGCAGATTCCGTAGATATATGGTTGAATCTGTTAGAAGGATATTTCTCGGTTCATAACTTTTCCGACCGAGAAAATATTATTTTCGCACTCCTCAAAGCCGCCCCCCATGTCAAAGACTGGTGGGAAACTTACTCAGAGAAAGAGGGTGAGGGAGAACCCTCTTTGTTCTTGGCCGCACCCACTTGGAATTCTTTCCGAGACGCCATCAAGGAACAATATTATCCCATGGGGAGCTATGAGGACAAATACATACAATGGACTACGTTGCGACAACAAAGGGACCAAGATGTGCATGAGATGACGAATCTGTTTCATACCCTACGCACAAAGTTGGGTATCAAAGATTCAGAGAAACATTTGGTGTTAAAGTACAGCAGTTGTATGCATAGATACATTCAGAAGGAAATGGATTTCCTCGACATCTCCTCACTTGGTGTGGAATACCGATATGCTTCCAAGATTGAGCATAAGTTCAAACAGAAGAAGCGAGACTTTGGGTTTGCAAATCAGAAGCAAGGGAAAGGTACTCCCAAACCACAGAACAAAGGACCAAGCCAAGGCAGGGAAGCCCAGGATAACCCGCCAAAGACACAAGCAAAGAACAACACCACAAATCCAAAAAAGGACATGGGGAAGTGGTGTGAGTTCCATAAGAGCTCCACTCACAACACAAGTGAGTGTCGGGCCAAGCAGTCACTGGTAGCTGAGTTGAAGGCTTCTGAATCATATGCATGCTCCGACTCTGAATTAGAACCTGACAAGGGGAATGATAGGGGGAAGCAGATTATCGATGTGGAGCCCAACGCCACCATTGCCACCATGAAGATCCAGAAGGAGGAACCAAAACATCCAGAGGAGGCAGAGCGTCTCTTCCATTCCAAGATGTGGGTAAAGGGTTCCCTGTTGCAGTTCATTGTCGACAGCGGGAGCCAAAAGAACCTCATCTCCGTAGAGGTCGTGAAGCAGTTGGGCTTGCCGACCACATTACACCCAAAAACATACACTATCGGGTAGTTGCACCAAGGACGGGACCTCCGCGTCAGTCAACAATGTCGCCTTCCCTACAACATCAAGCCCTTCACAGATGAGGTATTATGTGACATTGCTCCTCTTGATGTTTCTGATGTATTATTAGGCCAACCGTACTTGTGGAAGAGACATGCTATGTATGAGTCCAGGCCTCGTGCTGTTATTATCACTTTGGGCAATAAGCTGTATAGGATACCGGAGATAGCACCGCCTACCACCATCTCTTTGGTTTCTGCAAAACAATGCAGTAAGCTCATTTCCAAAACCAGGAAATTTGTTTTCCTGATGATCCACCCTCAGGGAAAGAGGAAGACTGTGGCCATGACCTCTAGACAAGGCCTCGCTGCACGAAAACAACAGATGGATAAGGTCGTGGAGGAGTACGAGGATATCTTCACCTCCCTTGCAGGGGTGCCTCTACACTGCCAGGTCAAGCACCCCATCGATTTGACCCCAAGTGCGCTGCTGCCCAATGGACCCATCTACCGGTGCTCTTTCCTGGAGAATGACGAAATCAAGAGGCAGATTCAGGAGCGGTTGTAGAAAGGTCACATCTGACCGAGTTCATCACCCTGTGGGAGCTCGATCGTATTGGTGCAGAAGAAGGATGGGACTTGGAGACTTTGCATTGACTTTCAGCCACTGAACAAGATCACTGTCCAGAATAGGTACCCAATCCCACAGATTGATGACCTTTTGGACCAACTCAAGGGGGAAAAATATTTCAACAAGATCGACTTGAAGTCTGGGTATCACCAGGTACCAATCGAACCCTCTGATGTGTGGAAGACTGCATTCAAATCCAAGGAGGGCCTCTTTGAATGGTTGGTCATGCCTTTTGGGTTGACGAATGCCCTTGCAACCTTCATGAGGCTAATGGACGAAATCCTGCAGCCATTCACCAACTCATTTGTAGTGGTGTACTTGGATGACATTCTGATCTTCAACCAGAATTGGGAAGATCACCTCCACCATATCCGACGGGTCCTCCAAACACTGCGACAACACAATTTGTGTGCCAATTTGGAGAAATGCACTTTTGGCATAAGCCAGGTTCAGTATCTGGGATACATTATTGATGAGCGGGGGGTGCATGTGGATCCAGCAAAGATCCAAGTCATTCGGGATTGGCCAGCCCCAACCACCCTAACAGATCTCTGAAACTTTTTAGGTCTTGCCAATTTCTACCGTAGGTTTGTGTTGGGATTCTCTCATATCACTTGGCCCTTGAGTCAAGTCACCAAGGGAGGAGCTAAAGAAAAATTCTTTTGGTCTGAATCTCAACAGAAGACATTCGGGGAGTTGAAGCATCGCCTCTTCTCTGCACCAGTGCTCACATTACCAGACTTGCACCAACCATTTGAGATCGAGACAGATGCCTCTGACTATGCTATTGGGGCAGTCCTTACTCAACATGGGCATCCAATGGCATATCATAGTGAGACACTTTTCGACACAGTCCAGAAGTATCCCACTTATGAAAAAGAAATGTATTCCATTGTGCAGGCTTGTCGGCAATGGAAGCATTACATTTTGGGAAAGGAAACGGTCATCCACATAGACCACCGACCCCTGTAGTTCATATAGACACAAGGGAAGTTGCAGAATGATCGCCATCAGAAGTGGTCCACATACCTGCAACAGTTTCATTTGAACATTAAGTACAAAAAAGGCAACACCAATAATGTTGCAGACTGCCTCATTCGACCACCCATCATGGTGCTAACCACTGTGCTCAACTCTTGTGGGAACGAGACTTCCGATTGGCCGTTTCTCTACACAAGTGATCCATAATTCAACCACACATACAATACACTCTTGGAGGGTAAGCAAGTTCCCAATTTTCACCTCCAGGATGCCCTGCTTTGTCACCTGGGACACCTTTGTGTTCCTTCAAGCGAGTCTGCCAAGATGATTTGGGAGGCACACTACAGTTGGGTCGCTGGGCATTTCAGGGTAGAGAAAACCGTGGCAGTGCTGCAAAAGTATTTCTATTGGCCGAACCTTCGACAAGATGTCGGGAAGTACATCAAGTCCTGCACTGCTTGCACCATTGCCAAACCAGCCATCAAGAAACAAGGCCTCTATACTCCGCTTCCTACCCCCAGTCGACCTTGGGAATCCATCTCTATGGATTACATCTCGAGCCTTCCTTCTACTAAGCATGGAAATGATTGTGTTTTTGTGGTCATCGAGCGATTCACGAAGATGTCCATTATGATGGCCTGCAAGAAGAATATCACATCAGAAGCCACTGCTAAACTCTTCTTTGAACAAGTGTGGGTACACTTTGGAATCCCACAGTCTATCATCTCAGATCGAGACAGTAGGTTCCTCAGTACATTTTGGTCCAACCTCTGGTCGATGTTGGACACCAAGCTCACCAAGTCCACAACTTTCCATCCGCAAACTGATGGCCAGACAGAGGTCATCAATCGAATGATCGTACACATTCTACGCATGTACAATTCAAAGCATCCACGCACATGGGATGAGAGCCTCCTCTATGTACAACACAGCTACAACCGGTCTCTTCATAGCTCAACTAGCCACAACCCCTTTCAAGTGGTCTTGGGATTCTAGCCACTGTGTCCCATTGACATGGCCATGCCATTTGTGGCTACTCAGGAAGATTCAACTCATGTCCATTCTGAGGTAGATAAGGCAAACAAATTCATTGAGCATATTCAACACATCCGCCAACAGGTTCATGACATCTTGGACATAGCCAATGCTAAGTACAAGAAACGACATGATCGACATCGGGTGCCACACAACTTCCAAGTGGGCGACAAAGTGTGGCTGCATTTGCAAAAGGAGCGCCTCATTGGACCCCACTGCAAGCTTTGTTTGCTCCGATATGGGCCGTACACCCTCACCAAGGCTGTAGGGGAAAATGACTTTGAGCTCAGCATTCCACCATTCCTTGGTCTGCACCCAATGTTCAATGTGGACCACCTTTGACCCTACTTTCCACCTCTACTAGACACATCCGACATGGCAAAACAACTCACACCAACAGAGTTAAATCCAGACTGCATGGAACAAGAAAGAACTGATCAGATCATGGATACACAGATCAAGAACACCCGAAAACAAAGGATACCGCTATATCGAGTTGTCAAAGCAGGCCAACTCCTTCACCAAGGCAAATGGCTCACCAGGGACCAAGTTCAGTAGAAGTTTCCTCATCTCATGGAGGAACTCAACGCAATGGGGACCATTGCTTCCTAAGGGGGGAGGAATGATCCAGGGGGATATTGGTGGCCACCCACCTATTCCACTAGGACCCCCACCATTGCTTCTTTCATTTTTCCAGTTTCCACATAGTTTACTATTTTTAGTAGTTTTTCGGGTCTTGAACTTCCGGAGCCGTTTTGAGGCCTTAAATTTTTTTTTTTGGGAAAACGAGGAGCACCATGGATCATGTATCCACCCAAAAGTTGTAGTCCTCAGATATATCTTTCTAACGAGGTATAGAACGCGTCAAACGAAGATCGTATGCCAAAGTTACGTCCTCGGGAAGTTGATGTACCAACTTACCCAAACAGGGTCCATAGTCTTGGTGTTTCATCTCCTAGGGTTAGGTCTTTGGATTTTTAGGATTTTCCATTGTTTCTCAATAATAATAGGCCTTCGAGCCTCATTGTAACACATTTTAGAGGCCAGTAGCCGCCACATCTCTTCTCAGAGATAAGATACCAGCGCCCTAGCTAGTTTATTTCCATTCTGTCTGTAAGCATATTTCAGTCATTTGTTATTAATGAAATGAAGTCCTATTTCCGCTACATCTCTCTGTTTATGTGTATTTCTGTATTTCATTGTGTTCCTACATAAATCCGGATCAACCTTTTACATATTTGGACATTGTTTCATTCATTCGAGGCCAATAACAAAATTTTTGTAATTTTGCTATGGTTTTACCTACTCCAAAATGCCCTGAAATGAGAGAAGTGTGAGCTTCTCTTATCACATGCACTCTTTCACTTTGTGGAATACAGATTTTACCAAGATGATACAACAACTTGTTATCGATATGATAATTCAATTCTTCATTCTGATAACCATGCCTTAGTGATCCATAAACTTCTTTGAAATCTTCATCCTTAGTATATTGATCAACATAGCTTGCATGAGCTAAAGGACTTTGTTGAATAACAATATAAGCATTTGTTGGAGGTCTAGATAATATATCTGCAACTTTGTTCTGAATTCCTTTCTTATACTTTATAATCAAATGAAATTGTTGTAAAAACCCCATCCATCTAAAATGCCTTGATTGTTGTAGCTTAGTTTGTGATTGTAAATATTGTAGTGGTTGATGATCAGTATGTATGATTGTTTCTTTACCCATTAGTTACTGTTTCCACTTTTTAACACTTTGTACTAATGCATACAACTCTTTGTCATAGGTTGGATAGTTGATTATTGTTTTAGAGAAAGTTTCAGAATGATAGCATATTGGTTTTTTATGTTGCATTAAGACTTCCCCCATTGCATAACCACTAGCATCTGTTTCTATCTCAAATGGTTGTTGTAGATATGGTAGTGCAAGTACTGGAGCTGTGTTGATCTTTTCTTTTAGTGTGTCGAAGGATTTATGTGCCTTACCTTCCCACTGAAAGAATTTGTTCAAACCTGTCAAATCATGTAAGGGAGAAGCTATGAAGGAGAAGTTGAGGTCATTGTAAATTGGCCTAAGCCAAATAATGTAACAGATGTAAGAAGCTTTTTGGGAGCTTCTCCCTTAGAGGGATCAATCTTCAATTCACCTCCTCCTACAATGTAACCTAGATATACTAAAGATGTCTTTCCAAATTCACATTTAGACATCTTTAAATACAATTTTTTCCTTACAAGTATATCCAATACCTGTTTAACATGATTGACATGCTCTTCCCAAGTTCGACTGAAAATCAAAATATCATCTAAGTAGACTATAACAAAATCATCAATGAAGGGTCTAAACACATCATTCATCACCCTCATAAATGTTGTGGGTGCATTACATAGCCCGAATGGCATTACCATCCATTCATACAATCCTTGTTTGGTTTTAAAAGATGTTTTCCAAATATCATTGCCACGAATACAGATTTGATGAAAGCCACTTCTTTAGTCTAACTTAGTGAAAAAGATTGCATTCTTTAATTGATCTAAGAGATCATCAATTCGAGGAAGAGGATACCTGTTCTTTATTGTGATTCTGTTCAATGCCCTGTAATCAACACACATACGCCATGTGCCATCTTTCTTTGGTACCAAAACAATTGGTGAACCACATGGTGAAGAACTTGGATGAATGGCCCCTTTTTCAATTAACTCCTGAACCTGTTTCTTTATCTTTGCATTCTCAATAATAAAAGACCTGTACATACCAACATTAAGAAGAGGTGCATCTTGCTGCAAATGTATTTCATGTTGAATTTCCCTTTTAGGAGGTAAACCTTCAGGTTCTTGAAACAAAATATCGTAATCAGATACCACCTTTATCAAGTCCTTTTTAAGTTTAGGATCACAACCTTTAAAGGATTTAGTTTGTTCAACATCTTTTGCTTTGACTATCATAAGCACAAAGTTCTTATTTGCATTTATTAACCTCTTCATTTGATTTGTAGAAACTAAAGAAAGATTAGTTTTCATGCGATGTGCATGAACAATATATTCAACACCATCCTTAGTGAGCTGATACCTGTTATATTCCCTGTAAAAGATAGCCTTCCTATCATACAAATATGGACTACCCAACACAATACCACATATATCCAATGGAACCACATCTAGATCTACCTCATCCACAAATCCAGAAGTGATGGAAAACCTAAGTCTACACTGTTTTGTAACTTGTAATCGTGCATTATCACATACCCATCCAAGTGGATATGKCTTAGGGTGTAACTTAGTTTCCAATTGTAATTTTTTAACAATTTCTTYTGAAATGAGGTTTGCTTGTGATCCACTATCAAAAAGAGTTTCAATTTTTGTATGCTTAGAGATAACTCTAATATGAAATAACTCACTTCTCTTTCTTTCATCAATAACAGGTTCATTTCTTGAAACAAAACAAGAAGGAATATTACCTTGGATGCTTGTAGCAATCACCTTAGCTTCATCCCCAGAGTCTGATCCCAAATCATGTTGGATTACTGTTGCAGTAGTCTTTTTGTCTTCTTTCTTCCAAAACTTTTCTGGCTTGAGATCTGGATGAAGTTTCCAACATTTGGAAGCATCATGACCCTTCTTCTGGCAATGAGTACATGTAGGCTTATCTCCTTCTTTCTTCAAAGTAGCTGTGTGTTTACTTTTCCATTTTCCTTTAAACTTTTTTTCGTCAGGTTTGAAAGATTTCTTGGAAAAGTTCTCTTTGGTATTCTTCCCCTTTGTCTCTATGTGAGTTGCTTGAACACACACCTCATCAAGGTTAGTCGGATTAAACATCAATATCATATGACGTAAATAACTATGCAATCCTTCTATATACTTGAGAAGAGTTTCCTGGGTGTAAAGAGGTATACCAAGTATCAATGCTCTTTTTTGAAATTCTTGTGTGTATTCTTGCACACTTTGTCCCTTACCTTGCCTCAAATTCTGCCAATCCATCATAGCTTGTTGCATATACCCTAATGTATAAAATTGCTTTTTAAGTGATGAAGTGAACTCATACCAAGAGGAAACGATTTTGCCTTTCGTGGCAAGATACTCTTGAGATCTGCTCTCCCACCAAATGAGAGCAGTCCCTCCAAGTTGGAGAGAAGCCAACTGAATTTTAACAACATCTTCAGTAAACTTTTGAATCCTACAATAAACTTCAATTTGATGGATCCAATTGTCCAATTTTTCAGCATTAATTTCTCCATTATACATAGGTAAATCAAACTTAATATCAAGCTTTAAATGAGGCATATTAAGATCAACTTTTTTTTTTTGCTTTTTAAATGGAGAAGGAATAGAACCATCAATAAGAGATGGATAAGTTGGTGGAGTTTTAGGGGGTTCCTCATCACCTCCTTTTTTCTTATCTTCTGTATGAGATGGTCCACCTTGTTCACCTTTCTTTCAATCTTGATAGAGCTCCTCTACCATCGTTTGAATTCTCATGAAAGCTTTCAGAAATTCACCTTCAGAAGGGATAGAAGAAGCTGCTTCTTCTCCTTTTGGTGAAGACATCCTTCCTCTCCTTGATCCAATCTCTGGATCGAACTCTTCAAGTTCTCCTTCACCATGCTGAAGCTTGGATCTTGTTAACATCAACTCACAAAACAAATGGTTAACCTCACTCTGATACCAACTTGATCTGAAAATTTAACTTGATCTTTAACCATTACTTGCATGTGAATTTTTAATTGTTAACCATCTTTATGAATGCAAAATTAAAGAACATTCATCAAGCACATGAGCACATAAACATGTAAGCATACCATCTATGAACAAAAATTGGTAACGGATTTCACCAGACTTCCTGGCTACCTCTACGGGCCACTTTCCAAATGGGAAGGCCGATAGATTAAGTATTCAAATGCTTACAAAGTGACTTTTTATTTCTGTCTGTCATATACAGTAACAGACTTCAACAACAATGACAAAATGAAATTCTGAGACTTTTAAGTATAAACATGGATACCTTTCTGTGTATCTAGAAGGTTCTATGAGAACTTTTATGTCTGGATGCCTGAATGAAAAAACTGAAGCTAGATCTGGAATCCTTGCGACAAATCGAGACTTTTGAGTATAAACTCGATATATTTCAGAAACTGGACTTCGAATGCCCTTCTTGGCACTATTCCCAATTTGCCCCTGATTGTACAGTCCGTACGACCTCGGGATGCATGCCAATTCTGTACCACCTCAAATTGCATGAAAATACCACCTCGGTCTGCATGTAAATTCACTTTGGTCACTGTGCAACATCACCTCGATATGCGTGCCTATCTCTACTTGCATCAAAATTCATTCTCCCTCCTCGGGATTCGTGCCCATGCTTCATTTAAATAATAAAAAACAATGGTTTTTGGGGGGCGCGAGCTATGGACCACGTGCCCTCCGAGATCCCCCACATCTCTACATTTTTTAAGGTTTTTGTGCCATTCCCTTCCACGTCCCATGGCGGTGGCGCATTGGTAGTTGTAGTTGTTATAATGGTTTTGGGGGGCAGAAGTCCCGGGGTCAAACCCGCGAGCTTCCCCTCCTTGGTGCGATTTGATATATGTTTGTTTTAACATTTGATATATGGTTGCACGTGATTTATTTTATATCATATTTGGACTATGATATGGTTTATATATGCGCGCGACTTTGGTGTAATATATATGGTGCATAAGGTATAGTTTTAACATATATTTTGGGCACACTTCATATGTTTTAACATATGGTATGGTTTATATATATCACATTTAGATTTATGATATGGTTTTAATACCAAGGGGGCCTCCATGTTGGGAAGGTCAAGGGCTAGGCCCTTGACCACCCCTTTTTTTTCCCAAACCATTTCTAACTATATTTTTGACTATTTTAACCCATTTATAATCATTTTTGACGAAACTTCCCTTGCTCATATCTTTGTCACCTGGAGGCCGTTTTTCATGAAATGAATGTCACCAGAAACCTGCTAACGATCTCTTCCACTTTGTAATATTTAATTTTCCATTTGAATACTTTAAATCTATTGAATTTTGAGATGATCTACCTGTATCACGAGCATATCAACTTCTTTGATCAATTCGCAGATATTCTAGGTCTCGAACATGAGGACATGTATTCCCGGTTGTTTTTCCAAAACTTCGAAGGACAGGTAAGAAATTGGTTTCAGAGCGTACCCCCAGGTTCAACATTATCCTACAATGCACTAGAAGGCCTATTTCTTAGACAATGGGGCGAAAGAAAGGATCATTTATACTATTTGACCAAGTTCGGGTCTTTAAAGAAAAAAGGTTCATAAACTGTTAAGGAATTTATCTAGACATTTAACAAGTTGTACAATAAGATCCTGGTCGAAGTTAAATAGTCCCAACCCACAGCCAAAGTAACTTTTGCAGAAGCCTTCCAACCTGATTTTTCTCTACTGTTAAGAGAAAGGAGAGGGGCCGACTTAACCCGAATATAAGATGACATTGTGGAAATTGAGTCAAACATGATGGTTTCGGGTAAATTAAAAATGAAAATCAAAACGAGAAATAGGGAGACCAAACGTTTTAGAGAACAAGCGGGTCCCTCTAGATCTGGAAGGTCCTTAGATGACAAAATCGATGATATGGATAGGATAATAAAAGAGCTATCAAACAAATTCTCAAGAATGGAGCTAGACCAATCCAAAGCTGATCAATTAGTTAAGAGAGAATTCAGGAGAAACCCCAATCCTCAAATTCAACAAAGACAGATTAAAAATGAAGATCCAAAAATTCAAACCCCTCTAAAAAATGAATTTTTTATTGGAGGAAATGATATACAAGAGTTTGAGGATTTATAAGAAGACGTAAACAATTTGGGTGACGACTATATGCAACCTTATTTAACTAAGGAATATTATGAGAAGTCTCTAAACACAGAATGACTGTTGACTGAAGATGATAACATAAAAAATGCTGATGAATCTACTTATCAAGGGACGGCCAAGCTCCAACATAAGTACAATCTGAGGCCTAAAAATAAACCTATGATGACTACTCAACCCAAGAAAATTTTGCCTAGAGGTGAAACATACGAGCCTGCCCAGAAAGAGACCGGGATGTGAAATAACAAAGGGGTAGACTTGCAGAATACCAACGTAAAGGAGGCTGAAACCCAAGCAAGAAGAACTAAGACAACTAAAACACAGACATCGGAAACCAGAACCGCCAAAAATAAAACAGTGCAAACATATAAATTGGAAAAGAAAGAGTCTGAAGTTTTAGCCAAGGAAATAGATAGAGTTGCAGGAAGTTTCTTCCTAGAAAACGAGATACATAAGATCAAGATACCAATACCTTTGGTTGAGTTGGCGAAGAACCCTGTGTACCGAAAGAAAAGAACCAAAATGATAAATTTTTCAGATTTAGAGAGTCAGTCTGACGTGATAAATTTGGAAGATGATAAGCCTAATATCACTTTTTGGTCCACATTTATAAGGTGCCAGAGATACCGTCGCCTCCTTCTACATTACTCTGAACGTGCATGATCGAATGCTGCATAATTGCATGCTGGACTTTGGAGCCTCTCATAACGTAATGCCCAAATCTATAATGCCCAAATCTATTATGGATAGACTAGGCCTCGAAATCACCAAACCCTATGGAGATCTTTACTCGTTCGATTCAAGGAGAGTTAAGTGCATGGACATGATCAAATATTTAGTAGTCACTCTCGCCCAGATTCCGGTGAAAAGTGTCATAATGGATGTAGTTATCGTTGATATACCCCCAAAGTATGGTTTTCTATTATCTAGATCTTGCCATCTTGGGGAGCCAAGCTCTGGGGATCTCTTTAGCTGGACATGACCTATGTCATGATCTTTTTTTTTGGTGGCCAGTTCACTCGGTTATATAGGGAAACACGGTTGGCATATATGGTAAGCGATCCTAAGAATCCTAAAAATTACGTTGTTTATGTCGTTGATCAAGACCTGGGAAATTGTATTTTTTATTTTGAAGATAATGAAAATAATTGTACAGAAGAAAGTTATATAGATGAAAATAAAACTGAAAAGACAGATAAAAATGTGTATAGCACTAGAACTTGGAAAATGTTTTTTGATGGTGCTTCGTCGTGTGGAGGAGCAGGTGCAGGAGTGATTTTTGTAGCACTTGAGAATGAATTTGTTATCTCCTTCTCTTACAGTCTACAATGGGACATAGACTACACAAATAACGTATGCTAATATGAAGCTCTAGTCTTGGGACTATAGGCTGCCAAGAAGCTAAACATAAAGAAACATAAAGAACTGATTATGAAGTAGGTAAATCGATAGTACCAAACCAAGCACCCAAGACTAAGGTCCTACAAAAATTGCACCTGGGATCTAATGAAAAATTTCTTTTCATCAGTAAATGTTCATTTCATCCCACGTGCAGAAAACCAACAAGCCGATTCATTGGCCAAAGCAGCTTTGACCTTCGCACCCCCTACTGCATTCAAATTGAAATACCACATAGAGGTGAGGCACATACCATCCATACCAAACAACATACAACACTAGCAGGTATTCAAAGATGATGAACAAATCAGACAGTTCCTGGAAATGGTGGATGATTTCACCGAAACTCACATTGACCAGGAAAACTAAAATGACCATACCTGTATTATGCAGGAAAGGGAGGAGCCTCAAGAGTTCCAAGAAAAAATTGCAAATCATCACATGCTAGTGTTAAAAAATAATCAGATCCCTAAGGGCTTGATACCTCTGGAAAGGTTGTTTGATCAAAATGACATGCCTCTGAGGTTTACCTTGCAACCCCAACCAGAGGAGGTCGAAGACTGTGACGTGGGCACCGCTAAAGAACCTAGGATAGTGAAACTATCAAAGTACCTTCCTCTTGAGATGAAAAGAAAGTATACAGACTTACTCGAGCGGTATAAGGATGTTTTTGCATGGTCTTATGATGAGCTCAGAACCTATGACACCTCTGTGATCTAGCAGAAGATACCTTTGTAACCTGGTGTTAAACCCTTCAGACAAAATCTCAAACAAATCAACCCCATTTTATTGTTTGTGGTCGAAAAAGAAGTGAAAAATCTTTTAGACGCAAAAATAATTGTACCTGTAATGTCCCCAAGGCCGAGCCCTTTATAAACCTGATGTATGAAACGAATTGTACATATGTGTTATAGGCTGGTGAGCCGAGTTCCTATAAGCTGGAAGGCTTATGTGGTTGTTAGGCCAGGAAGCCTAAGTGTTTGAAGGCCAGGAGCCTGTTGTTGTACTTGTATGTATGCAGAATATTTAATAAAATATAAACACCGCCAGGTGCAGATCGACCATGATTAATGAGTGAAGGGGGATTGAGCGTCCACAGAGTGGGCAAGGAACTAGGGGCTGGAAGGTGGGAAAGGGGATAAGTGTTGAGCCTAGGGGCTAAGCTTAGGGGGGGCTTAAGCCTGGGAATACTATTTTAATATTATTCCAAAAGATATGAGCATCATATGTTTTTATCCTAAGTCCTTTTGGAAGGACACATGATTTCCCAAGTGGTGGGAGGAAGGCGTGCGGGTGGAACGCATGCAGTTTCCAGGGTGACAAGTGTCAACCATGTTGCATGAAAATAAAATAGACGAAGTAAGCCATGAGGGGGGGATCTCATCCATTCGATCCGACTGTCCGGAGGGTGATCAAGGGAAGCCGATCTGTAAGGGACCCTCATGTAATTTTGATACAGAAAAGAAAGCCTGTGTTTGTCCTGAAGAATCCATGTACACCCCTGTCCAGAGTTGTGGAGTCTGTGTCTATCTCTGAGAAAACCCGTGTGCGCATTCCCTGAATGGGAAGCCTGTGCTGAATTTGAGTGGAAGGATATTTGTTATTCGGGGAAGCTGAGCTAGCCTGTGCGTGGAGTACTTGTTCCTAAATCAGGACCGTGAGATCATCCGGTGACTGCTGAACCAGTTCTTGGGAAGCCTGTGTCTGTTTTCCCTGTGTTTGTTGTGGCACGCAGTGCTTGTATGCACTTGGAATCTTGGCCAGAGTAAGCCTATGTTGAGCTTGTGTATGACTTCTCTCCAGGTGAGGGAGGTGGTTGATGTTGGAAGAGGCAGGTTGTCAGGCCTGCGAGAAACTCTTTCTAGGTGAAAGAGTTTGCTGGGAAGTGTTTTCTTCCAGAGAGTGTCCAACACCAGCTACGGGCTGTGATACTTTCTGATCTAGCCTGTTGCCGAGACCCATGGGGGGAGGTTAGCATCGATGGACTGTGCGTGTGAAGGTGTATGCTCCCGGGCGGAACAGGCATGTGGGGAATGAGGGTCTGGTAGTAGTGGGCGTAAGATGGCATCTTTGGGAAGAATCCTTCCAGATATTTTTGTGTTGTCTTCTCTGTAACCTCAGCCTAGCCTAGGATTCCTTGCCTTGGGGTGAAGCTCAGTCCCATCTCGGGGGTGACCCACTGTTGAGTTGAGGAGTAGTGCGGTCTACGACTGGGAGGTTTGTGGAAGGCCTGCATTTGGTTGGTGGATTCCACCATTGATAAAAATAAGTATCTGAATTATGCTTTGATCATGTTTTGCATGACTGAGCTGTTTATGTATCATGTTTTCTGTTGTGTAAATGAATTATTGTTGAATGCCATGGCTTGTTTAATTATAGCAGTAACAAGATGTGTTTTACTCTGTAATTTAAATGTGTTTAATTGTGTTAAATGCATGTGCTTATAATGTCTGTACGAATTATGTATAAAATCCATGTACAGATTGGTTAGAGAGAGGTTTGAAAACCTCGGTAGTGAAAAAGGTACACTACAAAGTGGTATCAGAGCGAAGGTTTTGACACTGAGCCTAGATGGGCTAGTGGAGCGGTCTTTAGACCGAGAATGCAAGGGGAAATTGAGTCAGGAGGACCAATTTCGGACCCTGGTTTGCTCCGAAGCGTCAAGGATATGCTTGACGAGTTTTAAGCTCAGGAGGTTTAGCAGTGCTGTGAAACCGCAGCTGGTATGGTCTATGACCACAGGAAGACAGGTCTCTACACCAATGGTGTTAGAAGCTTAGGATCCATTCGGGAGGGAAGGTGAGCCCTCGTGACCTTCGGATCTGGAGAAGTTTCACGGAGGTTAAGTCCTCAAGAGACAGGAGGAGGAATCCCGACAGGGGTGGAACCATCGGGATATTGGCCGTCGGAGAATCGGAGTTCTCGAGGTCGTAAGAAACGGGACCTCTCAGGTCTTGAAATAGCGATAAGATCTGGACCGTCCGTTGGAGAGAGACACATGGCGGAGATCAAGCGCCCATCGACATATCTCCAATCGGGAAATCGGAGTTCCTGAGGACAAGGGAACCAGGGCATCAGAAGTCCCTAAATCCCGACGTAATCGGGATCGTACGTTGGAGGGATGCGTGGTAGAAATCGAGCGCCACCCAAGAGAGCCTGACAGGAGGTCAGTGATTGGAAAATCGGGATATTAGAGATCCTGGGAGCAAAGGTTTCGTGCATAGAAGAATCACGAAATGCGATTTCCCGATCAGATCAGGACCGTCCATTGTGCGTGACGCATGTCAGGAGATCCCAGGAAGTCGGGGATCGGGAAATCAGGGTTTTCGAAGACAAAGAAACCTCGTCACTGGGAATCGTGATTCGCGATATCCCGATAGTGATGTAAGCGTTGTGGGACCACCAGAGTCAGAGTGGAGGACAGGTGTCCGTCATTCGGGAAGAGGTGGGAACTCTGTGTGCAAGAGGTAGGGAAATCCGTAGAGAAAATCCCAATACAATCAGAGCCGTCCATCTGTGGGACAGGTGGCAATCATCGAGAGCCATCGACGTTTGGCCCCATCGGGAAATCGGGAATCCCGGAGACATGATTTTTAGGCACTTTGAATTCGCGATCCGCGAAACCTCGATGAGTGGGGAACAACTATCAGCACAACAAGGCAGGATGACATAGGCGTAGTGGAGGCTAGCTGTCCATGACCTGGAGGAAGTCGGGAATCGGGATATCGCGGATCCCGTAAGCAACTGTGCTTTGATATTGCAAACGTTGAAACCCCGACGGGGTAAGGTAGAGGTCATATGATATCGGTCATGTGGACTGGGGGATGAGCCAGGAGGGCTAGCCAGTGTAAAATTACATCGGGGATCGGAGGATCGGGGGTTGCGTATACATGTGCATCGCGACATTACAAACCCCGAAACCCCAATAGGAGGATTGATACACGTCAAGGGAGTGGTCATATGGTGAGGATATAGCTCAGAGGGCTAGCATGGAAGGAGCCATCGGGGATCGGAGATTCGCGAGTTGGGAGGACTTGTGAATTTTGACATCGCAAGTGTCGAAATTCCGATAGGAGGAGCCGTGACAAGAGGTAAGGCCACGGTCGTGGGGTAATGGTCATGTGGACCTGGAGTTGAGTCAGGAGGGATAGCGCGTGGAGAAAAGTGCTCATCGGAGAATCGGTGATCGAGAGTTCAAGGGGACAGAGGTTTGTGACATTGGAGATCGCGAAACCCCGAATCCCGATAGGGTGATACAAGGTTGCGATCATGTGAAGATGGTCATATGGACTAGGGCATAGCCAGGAGGGGATAAGGCCAGGTAAAAGCACATCAGTGATTCGGGGATCGAGAGATCAAAGGGTTAGTGACTCTCGACGACGTAAACGCCGAACCCCGAAGCCCGATAAGAGTTTTCTCGTGTGGAAATTGTCCACGGCAACTGCCAGGGCCGTGCAGAGGAAAGGAGGAAGACCTATGGGTCGAATAATTACCAGGGATTCCAGCAGGAATCAAAGGAGACGCTTCAGTTCAACACTAGGATTTAGAATGATCTTGTGAGAGGGAGCTCCGGTGAAGAGACCCTGAGAGGTGATAGGTAGGACCTCTCTGCATTAAGTGGTATAATCGGGTATAACCACGGTCAAGTGCTGAAGGCCGTGAGGGTAAGTGAGAGGACCTGTGGATTGGGTCGGGTAATTGAGAAGAGATTCCACTCAAGAATATAAAGAGCCAATTCGGCTCAGAAGAAGGGAATTAAACGATCCTGTGAGCAGGAGAGTGCGACGGAGTGTGGTCGTGACTTGATCGCCTGCGTTCTCAAAAATTTTGAAATGCGAATTGTCAATTCGCGAGGAATTGATTTGGATCGTCGAATTCAGAAAGCTGTGGACCTTGATCTAAGGCAAATTGGGTTTGAGAGTTTGGACCTCGGGGAAAAAGGAGGAGAACTAGTCCTCGAAGTCGCAAAGGGTAAGGTCTCGAAGCGATCGAAAGTTGGGGTCCCAGGTCATAGCTAGAGGTCACATTGGTGGAAGTTAAAGGAAGAGATAGCACGTGCTAGACTCTTGTTTCTGATTTCTGGGATAGAGAGAGTCGAGGGTGACTCATATATAAACACCCGGTACGTGAAGTCCCGAAACGCCTTCTGGATAGGCGCGTGGTCATAGCCGGTGGCCATGTGGGAGAAACTTGTGCCACCACTAGTTCTCGCAAGAGAGTTTTCGCGCAAGGCTGGTGGTTTTGTTGCGTGGAGGTTCTAGTAGGAACCTGAAGAGCTGCTCCAACTTAGAGAGCTGAAGACCCATTGACTGGGAGGTCAGCAGACCCCGTTGAGGTAGGGAAACTGCATTGAAGGTACTTAGGGCATGAATAATCATCCAAAATGATTACAATGGAGAGCATAAGAAGATTCAGGAATCCTGGAAGAATGGAATGCTTTTGGGATCCACAAGAAAAGTGTTAAAGGGAGAAAGAAGTTGTTGGAATTTATAGCAACAAGTATGTTTTGGCTCGTTTGGACAGCTAGAGGAAAGAATGCTTGCAAGTTGCAAGTGTTGTTGGTAATGTCGTTGCACAATGAAGAAAGCAACAGAGAGCTGAAGAGTTGGTTATAAGTCTAATAAAAGAAGCATGAAAGCTTCTACTGCTATCAGATATTCAGGTAGTATAAATTTTAATGGTAGTCATGCAGGTAAGAGTTTTATCACTCTTTTTGCATAATTGTTGAAAGGAAATTATGGTAAGAATTTCCTTAGCGAGAACTATGTTATTAAATCACATGATTATATTATTTGAATGCATACCACTGGATGTGGTAAAGGCTGTAGGCCTGTGTTAATTCAAATCTTTTAGATTTTGAATGAACACATCGACATAGTAGAATGTCATGTTAATTTGGTTATGGGGTAATAACCAAAGAATTAAAAGATAAGAATTTGTTACAAGAATGA
>ML788395.1:159070-186785 GCA_009831015.1 Picea engelmannii
AGAGTTATGGCCTTACAAAGTTGGAGGACCCTCATATGTCATCTAGAAGCCCCAAAAGGTCAAAGTAGTCAAAGTGGTTTAAGAGATTTTAAAAGGTAAATAATAAAGTGAAGAGATGAGTGTATTATAATTCAAAGTGAATAAAAAATTAAATTATTTCAATAATAAATTTAATGGAGAAATTAGAAGTGGACCCAACCCTAAAATAAGGAAAGTGGGTCAAGTGACCTAGAAGATGTTTTTAAGGAAGCTACTTTGAGAGTATAAATAAGAGGCAAGGCTCTCTCATTTGAATCAAACTTGAGTATATTGAATATATATATGTGTCTGAGGTAACCAAGGATATATAAACCAGAATTCTGAGTGAAGGTGAAGAAAAGAAGGCCGAAAGGCAAGGAAGGATAAATTCTTTTGATGGTGCTTTCTAAGGTATGTTATTTACAGGTCATCTCACCATTTTCGCTATAACTTGTTTTATATAATGATTCAGACCATGGAATTGCTATGAAAGTGAGAAAACATATCCAAGTATCTGTAAAAGAAAATTTAGCTTGTGGTTCATTGTATTTTTGGAGTTACACTCTGTGGAAAATAGGGTTTGTGGCTAGTCCTGAAACTAGTCAAAATCAGGTGTTTCGGGTAAAAATGTCATAACTTCTTCATAAAAGATACAAATTTAGTGAGACCAAATGTTTTGGTTAGGTTATAGTATTTATTATTCATTGTAACAGTTTCATATCATTTAATCAAATATTTTGTGAGGGGCACGCTCTACAAGGTCATTCTCTAGAATAAGCCAGAATTTAGCAAGTTATGCCATTTTTACTATAACTCCTTTTCTGAGAGGTTCCAAGTAGTGACGCTTGGAGGAATTGCATTAAACACACTGCAGAACATTGTGTATCAGTTTCATATCTTTATACATTACAGGTTCAAAGTTATGATTACTTCAAGTTAGGGTTGTTGACTAATACAAAACTAGGCATGTGAGACTAAATAAAAGTTTGATGAAAGTGCTAGTATCTTGTTTTTAAAGTTAAGGAAGGTTTGCAGGAATGTGATCATATACGCCAGGTCTATTACAGAGCTACAAATCAGATTTGAATGATGAAATTGATGAGGGATTTTGGTTGTGGTACATGTTGAGTACATGGTTGAGATAAGTAGTTGATGAGTTGGCGCACATACATGAGGTGTATAGTTGATAATGTTGGTACATATTGATGAGTCATAGTTGATGAGTAGTTGAAACATGATTGGTACATACTTGGTACATGGTTGGTTGCACTTGTTTATGGTATATGTTGATTACAGGTTGGTGCATGGTTGATGCACTTGTTTATGGTATAGGTTGATTACAGGTTGAGGTACAGGTTGATGCATGGTTCATATTTATTGGTACAGGTTTATAGTGGTATATATCACAGTGATAGTTTGACAGTGGTTCCATCATTCTACTTCTACTTCAGGGTGGTAGGACAGGGCAAGGACAGGTGGTTGTAGCCACCTTTTGGTTGTAGCCAGAGAACATTGGGGGTTGTAGCCTCCTTCTGGTTGTAGCCAGAGAATTGGGGAGTTGGAGCTTCCCTCAGGTTGTATCCTAAGAAACTAGGGGGTTGGAGCCTCCTTCTAGTTGCAGCTGGAAAACAAAGGAAGTTGGTGCTTCCAATGAATGTAATTCTTCAAGACATATAAGAAAAAACGTTCTGTGGTTTTCTCCCGATTTGGGTTTCCATGTAAAACACCGGTGTACTGTGTATGTGTGTGATTGTTTATTTCTTACTGCTCATTATTGTATAATAATTCTACATTGATATAACATTTGAAGAAAAAGGATTATAATTACACTATTACCGATTCACCCCCCCTCTCAGTAATCCAACACTGATTACCTGAAAGAGTTTTTGATTTTATCATTCACATCTGAACACACAATTGCAGCGGTACTCCTCCAAAAAAATGAGGAAGGTTTTGAGAAACCGATAGCATTCTTCAGTAAAAGTATTAGAGATGCAGAATTGAGATATGATATAATGGAAAAACAAGCATATGTTATGGTAAAGGCGCTAAAGGATTTTAGAACCTATGTGTTACACCCAAAGGTAATTGCATATGTACCCACCAGTTCTGTAAAAGACATATTGGTACAACCTGACAGTGACGGGAAGAGGGGTCGATGGCTTGCCAAAATTCAAGAATTTGATTTAGAGGTGAAACCGACAAAACTGGTAAAGGGATAGGGTTCAACTAAGGTCTTAGCTTAATCAAATTTCAGAGCACTCGAGATAAATAACCTGCAGAAATATGAAGGAGATGTGGACATAGATGCATTCGATGACCAAATATCTGCGACCAAAATCGAGGAGAAGTTTGTCTCATCGGGATGGTATAAAGACATAGTGTCCTACCTACTGACCTTGAAATGCCCTGATGATTTGCCTCCATATAAGGTCAGGACATTGAATCTTCACGCAGTGAAGTAATGTATATCCAAATTTCAATTGTATTGGAAGGACCCATTATGATTCCTATTGGTTTGTCTAGTGGAACCTGAAATAGAAAGGGTCATAAACGAATTTCACGAAGGGGTATGTGGAGGACATCACGCGTGGAGGGAAACAACTTATAAAATCCTAAGAGCGTGATATTATTGGCCTAAAATATTCTCATATGTCAACGCCAAAGTCAGAGCCTGTAACCCTTGCCAATTATTCACAGGAGGGCATAAACTCCCAACACTACCTTTGGTTCCGGTGAAAGAAGAAACCCCTTTTCAACAATGGGGGTTGGATTTTATAGGCGAAATCAACCCACATTCCAACGCTCAACATAAATGGATCCTGACTGCTATAGACTACTTCACCAAATTGGTGGAGGCTATTCCGACTAGAAAGGCGACCGATTTAGTGGTAATAGATTTCCTGGAAGAGAACACTGTCCAGATTTGGCTGTCCCCGAAAGATAGTCACAGATAATGCCGAGGCATTCAATTCTATGGAAATGGTAAGCTTTTGCCAAAAATATAACATCATATTGGGCCACTCCACAACATATTACCCTCAAGGAAATGGGTTAGCCAAATCATCAAATAAAAGTTTAATTACCATAATTAAGAAGGTGTTGAGCGAAAAAAAAAAATCTTGGCATGTGCATTTAAAGTACACTTTGTGGGCAAATCAGATAGGTATGAAGAAATATATTGGTACTTCTCCTTTCCAAATGGTATACAAGACTGACGTGGTATTACCTAT
Source organism: Picea engelmannii (assembly GCA_009831015.1). Taxonomy (NCBI): domain Eukaryota; kingdom Viridiplantae; phylum Streptophyta; class Pinopsida; order Pinales; family Pinaceae; genus Picea; species Picea engelmannii. Next base: position 162,322 of record ML788395.1, read on the forward strand.
AAATCTAGCGCTCCCTATGATGAAGCTCTGGAAAGATGAGAAAGAATATCCAAACCATGTCACAAGGAGAATAAATCAGCTGATTGAGGTCCAACAATACAGGACCGAGGTGGACGAAAGGATGCAGAAATACCAGGACAACATGAAAGCACTGTTCGATCATAAGGCCAAAAACAGGGAATTCCTCCCTAGCGATTTGGTTTTGAAATGGGATGTTAGGAGAGAAGACTCTGCAAAACATGGTAAATTTGACCATATCTGGTATGGAGCATTCAAATTCACAGCGTCTGAAGGGAAGAATTCATTTCTATTGGAAAATTTGGACAGTAAAATATTCAACGCCCCTATTAATGGGCGTTATCTGAAGCATTATATGCAATAAATGATTTCCCAGTTTCCATTGTATATATCGGTTTGTGTTTTCTTTTTCTTTTTTACAGCTTTGGTTGAGTTTTACCTTCATCACAAATAAAATACGCCAGTGATCTCTTAGGAATAAGGATATACAATAATCAATGCCTCAAAATCTATAAACCTTAAAACCCTAATACTCCCACTATTGTTTTCTTTCAGGATTACAGTTTACAACCCCAATAGCAAAAAGAAGAAAACATATGGGCATGCATTGGGAAATCAATCTACCTGAAACAGGTGATAAAAGAAAGTTTATTAAGACGAAATCAAAATGGCAAGGAAAAGGTATGATCGCCCGAGCTGTCTAGATTTTTTGAATGATTATCACCTAGGTGCAACAACGTTTCATCGAATGTGGTTCTTTGCTAGGTGTGCCAACCAAAGAAATTTTTTTCACTATGGTTTCCAAGGATTTCCTCCCAAATAAGATGAAGAAATTTGAAACAAACTGTAGAAGTAAAGTATCCTCAAAGAAAAAGTTCCCAAGGTCGAAACTAAGTATAATGCCTTGTGCTTATAAAATTTGAGCTTTCCTTGTCACTTTTCCCCCCTTTCTGCGTTTCTTTCTCCCCTGGAACCAAATGTTTCCCTGTGACATCCAAAAAAGAAGAAGGAGTTACACTTTACCACTCGAAGCTAGAAAAATATTGTTTTGAAGGATGCCCAGATAGCTCTTCGGCTCCTACTGAACTAAGATATGAGTGGGCTAATCCTAATTCTCTTATTTATTTCAACAAGTTTTAATGATCATTTTTGCATCAAAAGAATCCCCCCGGAAATAAAGTTCCCCATAATTTGCCCACAGACTAAGATGTTTTGAAGGTCAAAGGGGAAACTGGTCCAGATTAATCAAAATGAGTTAACATACCTCTATAGAAAATTATACACAGATATCACCCCTGGTATACTTTATACTAATTGATTGCCCCCACTTCATGTCAAAAGAAAAATATAAGACAGATGGTGAAAGGAAATTCAAAAAATTCGATTGCCCCGATCCAGTCCCAAAGAGATGATGAAAGGAAATTCATGAAATGATTGCCCCAATCCAGTCCCAAAGAGATGATGAAAGGAAATTCATGAAATGATTGTCCTCATCTCAACATTTAAATGCAAAGTTACAACTTGAAGTGGTTAAAGGAAATTGAATAAAAGGGAACCAGATAACTTCACTGGGGTATTGAATAGGCTCGTCGATAGTGAATCAATGTCCATGATATTTGTAAGGCTGTTATACATGAACCATATTGTTATCTGTGACTAGTTTTCACTTGAAGCCAGATATACATCCCATGTCCATACACGAACCCCTGTTTAAAAACATCAAAACTACTTCACATTGATGGAAGAAAAATCAACAAAACCTGTTTAAATCCTTAAGATTCTTTGGTCATCCTAAGAAGACACAAGTTCAGTGTTAGGGAAGGGGAAGCTACCAGGTGGACCGACTTTGAGATAGGGAAGGGATGAAGTCCTGAAGGCTTTCAGAGTTAATGATGAAACCCTCCTTTTTCTTTTATATCCTCTTTCTAAACAAGTCTCACAGAAGCAAACTAATGACTCCATTTGCCCAATAAAGGCACGTGGTCTACTTTTCTTCTCGTCCCACAGGGAGAGGAGATCTCTAGATGGAGCCTATGTTGGAACAACCCCCTTTTTCTAAAATTTTCAAGACTAAAGATTAGCTATGGAGCCGCCTCTTAACAATGATCTTTATTTAAGAGACTTGTTTTGGTTTCTCGGAAATCGACAGTTCGCGATGTATAAAGAGCTATTTTCCCAACCTACTTAAAGCCCCGAGTTCCGAAACCCCGAGAAACCGCTTTAAACGTGCTTAAGTGCAAGCTAAAAGTGTTTAACTTTTAATAAGGCCCATCACAATTTCGCGATTCGAGTTTCCCTACGACAAAGTGTTATCAAATTCTCGCCCCTCCTAATCCCAACTCCCGAATTTGCGAAGTTTAGAAAGTTATTCCCAAATCATGATTAATAAAAAGTTTTAAACAGAGGATTATCACTTAAGCTAATCATGTCGTGAGTTGACGATTCAGACTTTACTTATGCCATGACTTCTGGGGATATGATACTTGTAACCCCGATACCCGAGGTCGCGAGATCCATTTTTAATCTTGATAAATTAAAAACCAAAGGTAATTAGTGTTAATCCGCCAAATCGCAGTTTTGCAATCTTCGAGGTTCATAGTCCAAAACTGAGGGTAGAAATATTCTGAAGTTGCGAACGCCGAAAAAAGAAATTAAGAACTAAAAGCCCTTAATAAATGGACTAAGCCAGATTAACTAACGCCTTAATCAAATTTTACACCGGTACAACCTATGGACAAAGCTTTAAACGTCTCTGCGTTCTTCCTGAGTCATGCCATCAAAACATTTATGAAATTTATAAGAAGGTCCTATGAAGTGATTGATACTAAGATCTGATTTTATCTCTAAAATATTTCCTTTAATGATTTGAACATTCTGTCAGCGAGAACTCGTATAGGATTTAAGTGCTCAAAACAAAAGGATTATTGTCGTTTGTTTGAAATTCTTTCTAGAGCCATTTTTCAAAAGTAACCCCTGTTTGTATTTTCTCTTTCTGTGACAGGAGGCCAAATTACAGGGTTCTATATTATGGCTCCGAGGAAAACTCCCAAGACTACTGGTGAGAGTTTGGGTCAAGGTTCAGATATTATCTCCGATACATCACCCAAGAGCATCAATACTGTCAAAACATGGACACAAGTCTCCGACGTCTTGCAACGCAAGCTGATCAATTGTTCGGACGATTACGGTGGTAATGAGAAAGAGGACATATCCATAAAATATAAAGTTGTCACTCAGTCTGAGATACACAATATCACAGGAAGGCCACATCTCCTCCCATATTGTGATATGATAAAATGGGCGTTGGACCATGCAAACATCCCAACTAGGACAATTTTCAATGAGCAGAACGTGGCGGTTGGGACTTTCAGGACAAGACATATACGAGAAATGTAAAACTTGTCTCCCACGCTAAGATTCACACAGAATGACAAATTCTTATAAGTCCTCAAAAAGAAAGAATGCGAGAAATATGGGAAAATCCTATCTGACCTTATTAAAGATTGGTATTCACACCCTGCGAAATTCAGGGCTGACTCTAATGGAATCTATTTGATCTTAGCATTGGAGCCACAATTCATGTATGTAGCAATGATGGTCTGTAGGTTGTATGGGAAGAAGGATACCTCTCACTTCTTCCTCCCATAGGTGCCGCTGATTCACACAGTGGCTGAGGGTTTCATGTTTGATTGGGCCAAGTTTTTGTCTGATAGTCTGGGCAACCAGATCATAGAATACCGAGAGCAAAAGGCAAGTGGGAGAGCATCCTCATTTTTTATGTCAGCTTACATAATGGATGCTGTGTGTTGCTTGATGCCTTTCCCATTAATGATCTAGAGTTGGACTCCAACCAACGAACAACCTATTCATGAATACCATTCGAAGCTCTGGGAGGATAAAGACAAGGAGTTAGTATACAAGATTTTCAATTGGGTAGTGGTGCCCATGCATATTTCTATCTTCAGCCAACCACCCCCTTGGATTTCGGATAAAGCCGCGGAAGACTTAATCCGCGTAGCAGAATGGTATATTGAAAGGGATTTTTCATATATTAGGATTTTTGGTTGCTCTATTCCACCATATGCCCTACCTTTGTTTTTACTAGATAAGTTGGTGTGTTGCATGATTTCCAGGCAAACGGTGATCTGCGGGATAAGAAAGGAACTCAAGGGATTTCATAAGAAGGAATGACCACCTTTTCCCATACACATTGGTACCTATTCTTTATTATATTTTGGCCATGTTGAAGCAGAGGCCGCAACCTTGAGTGAGATGAGACTAGTGGGCATTGAGTTTAAGAAGTATGACCCGCATAAGATTGTGGGCAACCACCTGGAAAGTTACGGCCTGAAAATATATGAGCACAAAGTCTCCCCCAATGACGAAGTTTTCTGAGGGGTAAAAGCTTACTCAAAAGTTCTAAACCGGGTTCGAGCCCTCCAGTCCGGAGACATGTTCGATTTTTATAAGTTCCAGGAGCACCGGAGGAGCGGGCTCCCCAAATTTTTGCAAGGTACAGTCTCAAAACCCTCGGGGTCTCAACAAGAAGAAGCCAAGGGCCTGACAGGCACAGGCCTAGATGAACAGGAAGCTCAAGGGAACACAGAGAAAACTAAGGTCCTCAAATAAGAATCCGAAGGCCCAAGACACAAAGAAAGATCCCCAGGGGCAGATAATCCGAACAGACATACCGAGGTTAGAGTAGAGGTGCCCGCAAAGAAGGTAGGAGATCCATTGTTGCTCACACTGAATAAATTGGGTACCGATGCTTGTGTGAAGAATATACCCTTAGAAATCGGCAGTCCCATCCCATTTTTCACACCCCTACAGTTTTCCAGAGGGGACCCTGGTGCTGGAGTGATATCTATAGAAGACCTGATGCTTATCACCGCTGAAGAGTTTCACCCTAGCGAGTTTTTCTTTAGCAAGAAAAGGAGGGCCATAGTGAAATAGGAAACGCATCACCATGCAGGCGTAGTGGCCAAAAAATTCAAAATATTGATAGACGACAAAGATTTAGAAGAAGAAGAGTTCGTTGACGAGATAACGAGAATGTTGGGGGCCTATGCCACCGCAAACCAATACTCAGTTGGGAACCTTAGGAGCCGATTGAAACACAAGGATCGGTTGATCAAGGAGTTGCAGAGTCGTCTATCAGAACCAGAGAAGAATGCCCGAAACGAGTCATATAAAGATCTCGAGCAAGCCAGAGAGGTCGATCGACAGGCAATTGAGCAACTCAAGACTAATCTTGAGCAAATGAAACAATCGGTCGAAGAGAGCCAAATGCAGGTTGAGCGATAGGAGGAATTGATAAACCAACTGCAGACTGAGTTGGATCTCACCGAAAGACAGGTCATATACATGACGATATTCCAAACCTAGGCCACGGAGATTCGAAGGAGAATAGAAACGGCTCAGCAGAGTTTGCTTGCCAAAATAGAAATCATCTAGGATCATGTTCAACTATTAGACCAAGCCCTGGACCAAGTCACTTTAAGAGAAGGGGAAGCCTGGGTAGCCCGAAGTACATTCCAAGAAGCTGTCACATCCACAAAAAAGGAAGAGGTAGCCATCGCTTCCATATTGATCATTAAAGAACAGACCAGGGGGAATATCCTGTTGACGACCTGGGAACATGATATATCCAAAAACAGGAAAAGGGCCAAAGAGGTGAGGGATTCTTGTGAAGAAATATTTGGTGCAATAAACAAAAATTTGTTAGAGTTCGATAGAGAAGCTAGCGTTGGAACATTAGGGAAAATCAACATAGCTAAGCATCTGTTAGATATCAAATAAAGTATCGAAAGGGATCAAGCCGAGCTCTCTCAAGTAAGTCAATTCGACATTGCTCAAATAGAAAAATGGCTAATTAAGCCGAATTTACTATTACTATCCATCATGACAGAAGATCGATAGGTGGGAGGGAGGATCCCGCAACTGGACAAGAAGTGTTACTTATTTGAGGCAAATGACCAATTCGAGCCCTCCAAGTCTATTTCCCAGCTGGTAGAGAGATGTCTTAATTGTATCGAGCATGGGCAAGGAAAATCTTCAGGAAGCAAATAATGTAATTACATGTATTTTCAAAGTCTTGGATGCCAGGCGACAGGGAGAGGTGAAAGGCCTGTAGAAAAAGATAGGGACAACAAGTGAAGTGTTCCACATGCTTAGCTCGTAACTCCCATTCTTTGAATAATTGAATTTTAACACCACATGTTGGTATAAATACATCTTTGTTTATGTAAGGAAGGGAGGTTTTTTCTTTTGGCAGATTGTAATAGAGAAATTTTCCTTTGCCAGGATTGATACAAAGCAAATTGAAGACTCCATATTCCATCAAGATTGAGTTATGTGCTTTTCCTCTGTTATTTCATACTTCATGTCATTTTTATATATATCTTTGATGAATGCTTTAACTGAAATTTAGTACAACCTCTACTGTGGTGATCATGTTTTAGTTATCTAATTATTTACATATTTTCCTCTGTATTGACTATTAGCAGGTACAAGACCTGTGGATTACTTAGATCTCATATTTTATGTTCATTAAAGTGTTTTTTTCTTCTTCTTATGTTACAACGTGATATTCCTCTAGAATTGATGCCTCACATTGTCTGACAGCTCTATGTTTTCTTTCGTTTCATACTTGGTTTCAAATTTTAAATCAGTGACGGAAAACGACCTTCGATTTTGTTAAACTATTAATTGGTTTCACAAGATTTTTTCTCATATAATCTAAAATTGAATCAGCAACTTAAAAGCAACAATCTCTTAAATTTTTGTCCCTTAAATGACTACCCTTGTTGCAAGGCAACCTCACGTAGAACTTGAGCTCTTAGACCAAACCAACATTTCCTTAAACCTCTTTGATACTATCCTAAGAACTGCAACCACCCGGGTCGAACTTGAACGTTCGTGGGAAGACATTGAACGAGACATAACCATTCAAGAACAAGTGGAAGTTAGACATAGACAACTTAGAAATCAGCCATAGTTTCTCTTCCAGTTGTTTGCTCCTTTCCATATCTTTTCCCTCTTCTAGATGCCTAGACTCTATACTTCATAGCCTTAAGTACAGACTCTGGAACAACAAGAGGTACACCTAAGACAGAGTTTTCAGAAACAAAGTGATTGCAAAGTCTTGGTTTGTATTGGTGTTGTCAACTGGTTGCTTGTGTGCAGGTTACATTGAAGAAAAAAGAGCTTGTAGCCATTACGAAGACTAATATCTCGTTATAATTCTAAGAACAAAGAATATAATCTCAATTGTGCAAAGTATTTGTGTTGGTGAAGTGAGTGGGCTATAATTCCCTTGTTTACGGATCATAAGGTATTAGAGCTATTGAATCCTTGATCATGACACAACTGTTAGTACTTTGAAGAGAAATTAGACTTAGTATGGGTAAATAAAATAGAGAAAGCCTTTGGAAGACTAATATGCCATTAATGTTTAGATTCAATAAGAGAACATTCACTTGAAGGAGAAGGTCCAAGTGTATAACTAGAAGATGTAAAAGATGAAGAAGAACATTAATACCTCAACAAGACTGTTTCCATTTCTAAAGAGCTAATTTTATGAATGTTGAGACTCTTTCATCGCGATTATGGTAGATTGGGACAATATTATAGATGAACTTGTACAAATGGGAGAGAATATCACTCAATTGGATAGCTTGTAAGAGGGTAGGATCACTCAAGTGATGACTTAACTATTGAGGCATATGGGCTATGATGGACAAGGGATACAAAAGAGAAGACAAGGCATCATAAGCACCATTGTAATTGAATTGAGGGTCAATCATGAAGGCCTAGGTTTTGTTGGTGGAGAGAAAAAGTCCATGAAAAACAATACCACAATTGTGAAGAAAAAAGACATGGCAGAGTTGTATTTCTCATCCAAAGGAAGAACAACAACAAATGAATGTGGAAACACACTACCATTCGATCCTTCTTGAGGAAAATTGCAAGGATTTCAAAAGAGAAACGATGAGGAGAGTGCAAAGACTCAACTTGCACTAACACTTAGAAGAAGTGTCAAGTGAATCATCTAGAAGAAGAACAAGAATACCAAGAGGCCTGCATAAAAGAAGGCATCCCTTATTTTTCACTATTGCAAGAAGAAAGGCCATCAAGATGAAAATTATTGGTACATAGAGGCAGATTCATTCTTTGGGAAGAAAGTCCACGTTGATACATCTTGTTGGGAAAAGCAAGTTGCATGCCACAAGGTAGGTTTCTTTTAGAGGAGGAACAACAATAATAATTCCCAAATCAACAATTAAATCAAAGGAAAGGGGAGAAAATGAGGATGATAGGTAGTCCATACAACAACACGAAGAAAATTTTCCACCACTAATATGAGTTGGGTGGGCATTTGGAAGAAAAGTATTGACATGACTTCATCCAAAGCTTCACCCTAGGAACCACACGACCAAGAGAAGAGTATAAAGTGAAGACTAAAAAATATAGAGAACTCATTGTATCTCCAACCCAAGGAACATACACTGTCTAAGGAGTGATAAAAAATAGGAGGTCCACATCACCATTGAACATGACAATGGGTTGATGCCAACAACCAAGGAAATGCCATTCCAATTGTTACTTGCGATATTTTAGAAGAATATTCCTTTCTTGGAGAAGTATTCAAGATTGGTGCAGGGAGTTCAATCATAATCCCTCGTCCTTGTACCATCCAAATATTGAGGCATTCCCTCGTATTCAAGATCATATCCTATTGATTATCATCACCTACAACCATTTATGTGTAGGATTCTCCAAATGTTTTGGGTGGGAGAAGGTGCTATGATTGCACACCAAGGAAGTCATTCAAGTAATGTTGTTGCAAAGATAGAGTGGTGGTAATAACATGCAATTAACATAGGGTTGTTTCCATGCTTGGAAGAAATTGGTCCTAGTAGAAGAAGTAAATCCACACATCATCTCATGGAATTTTTACGTGATGAAATACCATGATGGGATTACACTGAATAAGAACACACTATAATTCCACTTGGATTTCATTCACTGCTAAGATTCACCATCTTCAAGTCTAATAATGCAAGATACTTTCACATTAAATATGTGAATGAATTCTAATGAAAGAGTTCGGATCTAAATATTGCTAAGAGCTGAGAGTCAGTGCATAGACTTTTGCAATGCGGGAACAAGCGAGCTAAGAGCTAGAGATAGAGCTAGAGTTGTGAGCCATAGATAGATCTAGGAGCCAAAGTTAGAGACATGTTCCAAAGAAGTAGTTAGAAGGCACATTGATCCAGATTGGTTTCCCCTAAGGTTTTGGAGACCAAAAATCCTCTCAATGGGGAGGTGTGACCCAAACAGGTCAAACCCTGTAAGACTCAATACTTGAAAATATAATTCAGCAATTAATGAAGGTTAGATAAACTATAAAGGACGATACAAGTGTATATAAATTAAATGAGACAAATGAGAGGAAAGATAAAGAATCAAATAAAGATAGAAAATGAAAATAGGAGATAAAGATTGATGATTGGGAAATGAAAGGTTAGGCTTATTGGCTTTCCCATTACCCTATCTCTCCCTATTTCTTCTTGTAATTTCACTCTCAAAGGGATTTTTTTTTATTTCTGGCCAAAGAGAGGAGAATGCACAAAGAGCCATGAGTTGCATTGTAATAAGGGATTACTGAAATAAGATTGAGCAACCATTTGAATGCTGGTTTTCCCATTTGGGTTTCTAGGGTAAAATATCTGTGTCAATTATGTGTGTGATTTTATTGTTGTGTGATGGAATTTTATTTACAATTGCATTCAATGGATTGTTATGGTACAATGTGTGCATCATTGGTATTAAATTATGTGTTGGATTCAATATGTGAGTTATTGGAAGAAATCCTCTGTATGTAATTATTGATTGTGTTATATTCATGGTGCGAGAATCCATTCCCAACTATATCTCTATTAAGTTCACTCAAAATTTCATTCTCCATTATCAATTGATTAAATTCCAACAACTGAAGAATCCACAACGTCCATCCATTTGATTGAATGAAATTGATGGGTGTAGTGATATGTGAGTGATATAGTTGTTGCAAATTCCTATACATATTGCTATTTATATGTCTTGTATTCATCAAATAATCCATCACTAGGCAATTGGAATCTAAGACAAGCTTGTGCACAACAATTAATGGATAAATTGACACTACACACCTCTTTTACAGGTCGTACAAACCTCGAATTATCCATACATAGTTGTTTTATGAAGTTTTGAGACTGTACAAGTTGTACATAGCTCGCGGGTGATTGTCCCTTGCATCTCATAGCTATACACATGCCATGCTATTTGTGTGTGGAGTCCATTGTTTGGGAATGGTTTGGTCTCTCTTCCTTGACCATGTCTAGATTGGTTGGATAGAGATGGCCATAGGATCGCTGAATTGGATTATCGAATGCATGCTTCAACATTTCCTTTTAATATTTGGATTGCCACCTTTTTGAAATTATGAGAAGTCTAATAATGTTTTCTTCATTGGGAGGTTCTCTTATTGTTATTTAACCCAATATTCTTGGCATTGGTTTAAGTGTTGAATACTTAAACAAGTGTCCAATTTATTTCTTGTATGTGAAAGATTTGCATTTGGCCTTCTAGTCATTGGGGAAAGGCATTAGATTTATGAGTATTGTTTTCATTAAAAAAAATGAGTTAAAGTTTGAGCCTATATATATGAAACTTGGAAGTGAGGAATTGGTTTTGTTTCTTATTATTAGGAATTACCATTGAGTGAAGTAGTGTTGTTCCTTGTATTTGTTGGAGCAATCAATTTCACCAATTGTTCTATTTGTTTTGGTCATAGAGAAGTCAATTGATTCCATGAGTCCAAGTCTACAATAGAGTGTAATTATTGGCAAAGGAAGAAGTGATGGGTTACATATTTGAAAAGTAGATCTTATATTATAGGTTTCATTACTACATGAATGCTATTTCTATGCAAGAGTGAGTTCCATTGGGCATAGAGATGTAGAACATAGTTCTTTTGAATTTATTTTGGACAAGAGATTTGGTATTAAGGCATATTGTTGGCCATGATAAATGTTGGGTTCTTGCATTCTCATCGATATTTTGATTTGTGTTGATTTCACTTTACAATATGCGGTGTATGTGAATTAATAGGCTTGGAACTAGAGTACTACAATCAGAGTTGAATACACAAATAGAACCAAGAAATCGTCTCAACTTGATAAACTTTATAGATTCAATTTAGTTGGATATCAATGTGCAAATGAGTTGCATCGAAGACATAGTTCTCAGAGACAAAGTGATTGCAGATTCTTGGTTTTTATTGGTGTTGCCAATTGGTTTCTTGTGTGTAGGTTATGTCGAAGAACAAATAATTTGTAGCCATTTTGAAAACTGACATCTCTGTTGAACTATACAAACAAAGAAAACAAATTTAATTCCACTAAGTATCTATGTTGGCGAAGCGAGTGGGATATAAGTCCATTGTTTACATATCATTCTTGAAAAAAGTTGAAGAACCATGTATCATTGTGGTGGGATAGATTGCATTTGGATAGGATGAAGAAGGGGAATGAGAAGATCAAGAGTTGGGAAAAATGGTGGAAAAATTAAAAGTTGACTTTTATCATATCAATTACTCTTTGAATTGTTTAACGATATTATAGACCTTGAAATATATGGGGATGTTAGTGAAGGAGCATGAATAAGAGTTTTACAAACATTATATAATCTCTAGATAGAATGATGAAAGTCTTGAATCTATTTCAAGGTATGTAAATTGTCTTCATTTTGCAATCCAAGATGAATTTAATGCATTTAATTTTTGTTAAACATATGAGGATTGTCAAAGGGTGGAGGATAATTTCACTAAGAAGAAAAATACCTTGTAGGAGAGAAGTCAAGGTGTTAGGAAAAGAGAACCAAGAGTGAAGGGTGGTGATGATGAGGTTAGTGTTGACATTGTAGATCAACTTGCTAGAAGAAGACATGATGATAATAGAGGAAGATGTTCAATGCTAATAGAGGAAAATGTTCAGCAAAAGGTAGAGGCATAGGTGGAATATTTCATGGAATTTGTCTTTGATGTGAATCCCATGGACGTCGAGTGTATAATTTCATAGAGAATCATATTGGTGCACACAGACAATATGCAAGAGTGCATGTCGCGAAAACAACAAGATCAATAATTGATGAAGAAGTTACTTCATTGAATTGAAACCAAGGAGAGAAATTGATGTTGTGAATGGCGTTGTTGCAATGTGAGAAGATGACTAAGAAGGAACCCAAGAAGAGCATGATCGTTTTCAAAATCAAGTGTAAATTAGAAGGTAAGTGTTGTAATTTGATTGTCTATGGAGGCAATATTGAGAATTTGGTTTCTACTAAAGTAGTTCAAAAGATAAATATGAAATGTACACCTCACCAAAATGCATACATGGAATCTTGGTTATAGAAAATGCATAAGGTCATTGTACACGAGAAGTGTGAGATTGACTTCCATATTAGAGGTTATAGTGATAACGTTGTGTGATGTGTTTCCTATGGATGCTTGTCATATTTTGTTGGGGAGACCATGGCAGTATGAGAGATGTGTTGTCCATATTTGTAGAGTAAATACTTACTAGTTGGAGAATGATGGAACATGTATATGATGCATCTTATGAATGAAGAACATAATATTGGAAGAGAGATGATGTGTCCAATTTTGGGATATTTGAAAGAAGAGGAAATATTGGAGTGGGTACATTGTTGTGATGTAGAAAATGTTGGAGTTACTTCACACACACATCGGATTTATTTTTATTAAGATTTTTCCTTGTTTATTAGTCATAATTATTCATTATCTAGTCTCCTATATTTTAGGGGAGAATATTCCACCTGGAGAATATTCTCTTTCAGTTGACACTTCAGTTTGACTAGTTGAGTTTAGTTTAGATGCCGCATTGGTTTTGTCACCATGCAACATTGGGATCATCACCATGATAATTCAAACTTGCCTTGGTATCATCACCATACTGGCACATTACCCTTGATTCCCTGAGTTAATTCCTCGCTACTCTCTGTTCAGTCAGTTAATTGAAGACTAGTTGACTAGTTAACTCAACTAGGTGGCAGTTCACTCTCGTAACTACCTAAGAGACTAGACTAGGTGGAAGTTCACTCCCGTAACTACTAGTGTGTGTCCATATCACTCTATACCACCACTATGGCACATTGGTTCTCCTCTATTGCACACTCATTGATTTATACAGAGTATATCATGTGTAAATTATTCATTATTCACAACGGTTAATGAGAATTATTTCATTCTTTCTCTCCCTCTTCTTCTTTCTCAAATTCTCTCTGCAAATGTGTGTATTATTGTTTAGCTAGATATATTATGTGCAGGTTCAAAAAATTTACATGGTATCAGAGCCGACATACTGCTAAGCAAAATCCACACCAGAATTTTTGCAGGTACAAAAGATTCAAGACAACGGAAAGATGGATTTCCAAAAAGAATTCATTCTTACACCTTACAACTATTTTTCATGGAAGGAGAAAATAGCCATACATATATGAACCAGAGGGTTGTATAGGTTAACCTTGAATATAGATACATAGCCAACATCAGCCATAGAAAAATCAAAGTATTTAAATCGCATGGATGAGGCACTCATAACAATTTGTAGTCTTATTTTTCCTGATCTCCTTTTTCATATATCTTCCTGTAAGAATCCCAATGAAGCTCGGACCACCTTGGAATGACTCTTTGGAAAATAGGATGAGACGAGGAAACACATGTTGGAGGTGGAGCTTCTCACGATGGATCCAAAAAGCTTCGATAATATCCAAGATTTCTTTACAAAATTCAACGATTTACTTTCGCAAGTCATAGCTTGCAGGGTTGATAAATCGAAGGAGGAGAAACAAATGGTTCTCACCATTCTCTCCAAGATTGGTCCTAAATTATCTGTATTCGTCTCCATATTCCATATTGTCAGATTCACCTCTGGAGTCACCTGGAAGATGCCTTCTCTTGAGGACTTTATCGAATCCCTAACACAAGAGAAAACCAAGCTCATCAACATGGGAACAATTAAAGGCCCAAGGGCTCATTGTGCATGAAAGAAGCCAAAAATATTAGAAATATAAAGATAAAGATAAACATAAATTTCATGCACATCAGAAGAAGGAAGGGTACACAAAACCCTTTACCGATGCCTCCAGATCCAAAGGGGAAAAAGGGAGAAAAGGGGAGAAATGCACATACTGTCACAAAGAATTCCATTCGGAATCCGCATGAATGAAGAAAAAAAGATCTGATGTATTAAATACTTCAACAAAACAACCTTGGATATCGCATCCCCGAGGGTGCCAAGAAGAAGAATCCAGAAGATCCGGATTCCAAGAAAGGCAATTTTAGCCATGCCTTGATTGTCATCAACTCCTCTCCCAATGCTTGGATCATAGATTCAGGAGAATCACATCACATGGATGCGTCAAAAGTAGTATACTCTTCTTTGGATGCATGCAAAGGTCCTCCTATTTTGATGGGGGACAACTCTTCTATCGAATTCATCGAAAAAGGAAGGATTGAAATTGCCAACGAAAGCTTTGAGAATGTGCTGCACGTTCCCAAAATTTCTATCAACCTTATCTCCATGTATCAGATGATGAATTCCATCACTGGAAATAAATTCATATTCACACCAAATTATGTGGACATCTACGACATGCAAACCAACTCCTGGGTTGCTACCAGTGAGGTAAATCATCAGTCTAGATTGTATACATTTTCTGAATCCATTGAACTTGATTCTGCTTTACTGCTTACTCGTGTTGATGAAAGTAGTAGGATATGGCACAAAAGGTTTGGACATTAGAATTTCAGATACATGCAACAAATTATCAAGAAAACATTGTTTGATGGTCTACCAAACATCCATTTCTCCAAGGGAGTGTGTGAGGGATGTGTTCTCTGAAAACACCCTCAAGATAAATTTGACAAAGGAAAGTCTCAGGGAGCTTCCTCAACTTTAGATATGATCCACAATGACCTTATGGGTACTTTTCCGCATCCATCCATCAAAAAAGAGAGGTTTGTTCTCATTTTTGTTGATTATTTCTCACGTTTTACGTGGATCTACTTTCTCAGGCAAAAATCTGAGGTCTTTCAACAACTCAAAGATTTCAAAGCCTTGGTTGAGACACAATCTGGAAAGAAGATCAAAGTCCTCCGAACTGATAACAGGGGAGAGTATGTGAATCATGAGATCCAAAATATTTTCCATGAGGTAGGGATTCAATTGCAACACACATTTCCCTATACTCTGCAACAAAACAGAGTTGTTGAGCGAAAAAATAGATCTCTAAAGGAGATGGCATATTGCATGTTGCATGCAAAGTCACTACCACAGAGACTATGGGTCGAAGCAGTTAAATGTGAAACATACATCCAAAACAAATCTCCCCATAGATCTGTCAAGGATAAGACCCCCTACGAGGCTTGGAGCGGTCTCAAACTCGAAGTGACCCACTTTCGCATTTTCGGCTCACGTGCATGGGCACAGATTCCCTCTGAAAAGAGGAAGGCACTTGATCTGCAGATCACTGAGTGCATTTTTTTTGGATACCCTGATGGTGTGAAGGGATATAGGCATATTGATCTTTCCTCGGACCGACTCGTCATTGAGCGTAGTGTCCAATTCGAGGAAAGTGTCTCACATGTACCTCAACAGCTGTGTGCAGCCACCTTCATTCTTCCACCTGTCCGATATGATGAGCATGCACATGCTGACTCTCCTTCAGACAAGAGTTCTTATTCATAGGAATTAGATGATTCAGATTCAGAGTTAGTACAGTCAGATGCAGAGTCAGAGCATCCAGATGCAGTTGCAGAGCCAGAGCAGAGGCCCAAGTGGGAACAAACTACTCTTCAGGATGTAGGGGATCTCATTGGTGATCGAGCCGATACTAGGAGGAATCGATTTGATTTTGAGGAGCCTCCTGTTGCACTCACTACCACCAAACCATTTCACTCCATGCATATTTTCTTGGTTCAGTCTTCAGATCCACAGTCTTATGGCGAGGCTGCTAGAAATCCATTTTAGGAATCCACGATGCAAGAGGCGTACAATTCCCTCCTTGAGAACTAAACTTGGTATCTAGTTCCACTTCCTTCTAGGAGGAAACTTGTCAGATGCATATGGTTCTACAGGACCAAGAGAACAGTAGATGGACAGATTAGCAGATACAAAGCCAAGCTTGTCGCCAAAGTATTTCAGCAGGTTTATGGTATTAACTATGATGAGACCTTCACTCCAGTAGCGAAGATGGATTCCATATGTTTGGAACTTTCCATCGTGGTATCCAAGGGATGGGAAGTCCATAAGATGGATGTGAAGAATGAATTTATTCATGGTGATCTCTCCGAGGAGATCTACATGGAGCAACCCCAGGGATTTATGCAGGACTCATCTTTAGTCTTTTGACTGAAGAAGTCCCTTTATGGCCTCAAGCAGGATCCGAGGGCATGGTATGCCAATATGGACTCCTACCTGTTGTCACAGAAATTTGTACGTTGTAAATCAGAACCAAATGTCTACATGGTCAGGATGGTTGATTCACTTCTACTTTTAGTTCTATATGTTGATGATTTGTTGATCACTGGTTTCTTGACTTCAACGATTGTTGTAGTCAAGAGGATTCTACATGACATGTTTTTGATGATGGACATGGGTCTGCTACACTTCTTCCTTGGACTCAAGATCAGTCAGGATGCATCAGGCATCAAATTGTCTCAGGCCAAGTATGTACGAGATCTCCTTGAGAGATTTCACATGACAGACTGCAAGTCTGCTTCGACTCCTTTCCTATCAGGAGTCAAACTTGAGGATGGCGAGGAGACTCCACTGGTTGAAAACACACTGTATAGACAACTAGTGGGGAGCTTATTGTATCTCACACACTCTAGACCAAACCTCTCATATGTAGTTGGCGCAGTTTCCAGGTTCATGCAGGAGTCATATGAGCTACATTGGAAAGTTGCAAAGCGTATACTTCGAAACGTACAATGCACCATCACCTTTGAGATTCAATATGTAGTAGACTCTACATTAGATCTCATCAAGTTTATTGATTCTGATTGGGTTGGCAATAACACTGATCGCAAGTCAACATTTGGTTACTCACTCAATCTTGGTTCCGAGCCTATCTGTTGGTCGAGCAAGAAGCAAGATGCCATTTCTCTATCTTCAGCCAAGGTAGAGTACAAAGGGGTAGTTAACATAACCATTCAGGCTATGTGGCTACAACATTTTCTCACTGAGTTGGGAATTCAGTTTCATCGGTCGATCTTCATCTAGTGTGACAACCAGAGCACTCTGAAGTTCTCCAGAGATCTAGTTCAGAGGCAGGGGATGAAGCACATCGAGATCCACATGCATTACATCCAAGACTTAGTACACGAGGGGATCATCGAATTACAATTATGTTATAGTTCCATCCTTCAGAAGAACAGACAAAAATCATCTTCACCAAGACCTTCACTGAGAAAAAGTTCCAATCTTCGGGAAGTCATCTTGGAGTGAAGGACACAATTGCCTAGCAATTGTAGTTCTTCTTTTTACATACATTGTACCTTGAGGGGGGTTTTCTACCATGAGGTTTTCCCTATTTCCTCACTTTATTTCAATGTATATTTTGTATTTGGGTACCTAACATGGCCTCATTGTCAGGACCCATTCTTTATTTTCACCATAGTGATGTTAAGGGGGGGTGTTGTGTTGGGTATGTGTTATATTCTTTGCATGTGTGTGTGTGGGTGTGTCAGATTCGACAACTGCGTCTGATGATCCCTCTATTAGTTATCTTTGTGTCATGTGCCTCAGGTTCTTCCTAGGGGGCTCGGGGGGGCTAGGTTTGGCCCCCCTAGTTACGTGCAATGCCCCATTTGTTTTTGGGTGGTTTTTGCTATTTTTAGCGATATTCTAAATTAATCCTAGATTAAGGGATTAGGGTTTTGGTATCTACGAAATACCTAAAAGCATTGTATATATTTTATAATGAATGGTGAAATGAATACAATAAAGAGTTGACAAGTTTTCTCTCAGTTAAGGGTTTCCGGTATAAATCTCTGTGTACTATGTGTATGAGCCATTGATTAATTTTTGTTTTTCTTAAGAATATATATGCATTGCTTTACTTCACGGGTTTAAAACTTACATGTGGTATCAGAGCTCATTTTTGGCTTCAGAGGGATGCCTTTGTTGCTGGGGGTTTGGCTCAGTCTTGATAGATCAAGTTTATCTTGGGTCTGTGATAAACCTAGGTTTAGTGGGAGATTTTGCATTGGAGATTTGAGTGTAGAAAGAGGAATCAAGATAGAGAAGTTCAATGGTAAAAAAATTGAGCTATGGAATCTCAAGATGGAGGACCTTCTTGTAGACAAAGAACAATGGATCATTGTGGATCCTGGTACACAACCTACTGGCACACAGACGATTGGTACACAACCTACTAGTACACCACCTACTGGTATGTTGAAGGAATATTGGGAGAAGTTGGACATAAGAGAAAGGAGTACTATTCAACTCTGCCTGGAAGATTTGGTGTTGTTGAATTTCTCGGGAGAAGCTACAACCAAGGAACTATGGGATAAGTTAGGGAATTTGTATCAATCAAAGTCCCTGGTAAACAAGATGTTTCTTCGAAAGAAGTTGTATCATATTAGGATGGAAGATGGAGATTCTATGACAGAACATCTAAATTCCTTTAATACTATGGTAAGTCAACTTGTCTCTGTTAATATTACGATTGCAGAAGAAGATAAGTGTATTAATTTGTTATGTTCTTTGCCAGACTCTTGGGATAATCTGGTTGTAGAAATTGGTAGTACCACTCAATCTACATTGAAGTATGAGGATGTAGTTGCATCCTTGTTATATGAAGAGATGAGGCAAAAAAGCATGGATGGTCATAGCACAGATGCTTTATCTATAAGATGTTGTACCCAAGACAAGAATCCTGGTAAGTCTTTGGGGGGGGAGATCTAAATCTACAGGTAGATCTAAGTCTCCAGGAAAATGTTTGAGGAAATGATGGAAGTGTGGTAAAATGGGGCATTCTAAGAAATATTGCAAGTCTAAGAAGGTTGATAAACCAAAGGGATCTGATGGTGCCTCTTCCACAGAGGCAAAAACCTCCATTGAAGAAGAAGTTGATGTTTACCTGGCATCTACAGGTACACATGCAGACCGTGATGTATGGTTGATCGAATCAGGTGCATCATACCATATGAACCCTCATAGGGAGTGGTTCTCTGAATATGAAAAATACGATGGTGGTGATGTATTCCTAGGAGATGACTCGACAACCAAAATCATGGGACGTGGAAGGGTGCAGTTGCTGCTAAAATATGGAAGGATTAGAACTCTCCCTGGGGTTCTACACATTCCAAAACTAGCCAGGAGCCTAATATATGTAAGCAAGTTGGATGATGTAGGAGTGAATATTGTAGTTGGAAAGGGCACTTGTAAGATGGTACGAGGAGAAATGGTGTTGATGAGGGGAGTTCGGTGTGGAACTCTGTACAAGCTATTGGGAAGCACTTATACTAATGAGTGTAACAACTCTGTTGTCCTTGAGCAGAGAAATGAACAAGACAAGAAAAATATTTTCCTAGAAAATAATACCATGTTGTGGCATCAAAGACTGGGGCATATTGGAGAAAAGGACCTTCGAAAACTACACGGTAAAGGTATGGTTGAAGGTATGTCTAATTACACTTTGGATTTTGATTTCTGTGAACATTGCATATATGGTAAACAAAATCGAGTAAGATTCCCATCTGGTGCTACAAGAGCAAATGTGATCTTAGAGTTGATACACAACGATGTGTTTGGACCTGTTCTTGTTCCATCCCTAGGTAAATCTGTGTATTATGTTTCATTCATAGATGATTTCTCAAGGAACACATGGATTTATTTTCTTAGAAAGAAATTTGAGGTATTTGATAAATTTAAATATTTTAAGGCTCTGGTAGAAAATCATACATAGAAGAAAATAAAGGTATTGAGGATAGATAATGGTGGAGAATTCTGTGGAAATGAATTCAAAGAATTATGTAAGAAGTGTGGTATAGCAAGGAAGAAAACTACTCCATAGATACCTCAATAGAATGGAGTTGCAGAAAGGATGAACATGACACCGATGGAAAAAGAAAGGAGCATGCTCAATGGTGCCAAGTTAGGACAAGAATTCTGGGCAGAGGCAGTGGGTACAACATGTTACCTGGTCAATCGATCACCTTCATTAGCGTTGGATGATAAAAATCCACACGAGGTATGGATTGGAAAGAAACCCTCTCTTCAACATCTTAGAGTGTTTGGTTGTGATTCTTATGTACATGTTCCAAAGGAAAATATGAGTAAGCTAGATAAAAAGGCTGAAAATTGTATATTTATTGGTTATAAAGATGGTGTGAAAGGCTATAATCTTTGGAACCCAAAAACAAAGAAGACTGTTTACAGTCGAGATGTTGTTTTCAGAGAGGTAAAATATGTTTCCATACATAAATTCCTACCAAGGCCAGAAGAACCTCAGAAAATAGAGTTGGAGTTGGATGATGCAAAATATGAATCATATGAAGAAGATGAAGCGGAAGAACCTCATACCCCAATATTGAGGAGATTAGTGAGGGAAAGAAGGCAACCAGAAAGGTATAGTCCACCTACTTTTCATTCTAATTTTTCTTTATCTATACTGATGATGATCCCAGAACTGTGAGGGAAGCAGTGAATTCAGAGGATAGTAAACCATGGAAGAAGGCCATGGTTGAAGAAATGGATGCCTTGGATAAGAATGAGGCATGGGATATAGTTGAGTTTCTAGCTGGAAGAAAATCTGTTGGTAGAAAATGGTTGTTTAAGAAGAATTTTAATGCAGAAGGTAAAGTGGAGAAATAAAAATCTTGGTTGATAGCAAAAGGTTATTCCCAGGTAGAGGGAATTGACTTTGGTGAGATTTTTTCTCCTGTTTCCAAGTTAACATCTATTAGATTTCTTTTATCTATTGCTACTGCTTATGATCTTGAAGTGGAACAGATGGATGTGAAGAAAACATTCCTGCATGGGGAACTGGAAGAAGAAATCTACATGAAGCAGCCAAAAGGCTTTGTAGTGAAGGGAAAGAAAGAGCTGGTCTGTAAGCCAAAGAAGTCACTATATGGTCTGAAGCAATCACTTAGGATGTGGTACCAAAAGTTTGACACATACATCCTTGGACTGCGATTTGTGAGAAGCAGGGATGATCACTGTGTATATTCCAAGAAGGATGGTAATCACTTCATTTATGTAGTGTTGTATGTTGATGACATGTTGTTGGTAGGAAATAACATGGATGTTATCAAGGAGGTGAAATCACAATTATCCTCCAAATTTGACATGAAGGATCTCGATGATGCTAACTTCATTCTGGGAATGGAGATTAAAAGAGATCGTGCAAATAGGAAACTCTCGTTGAATCAAAGAAAATATGTTGAGACGATATTGCAGAGGTTTAATATGCATGGAAGTAAACCGATCAAGGTTCTTCTTCCTATAGGTGTAAATTTATCTGCAGATCAGTGTCCTAAGACACAAGAAGAAGAAGAGGACATGTCCCATGTTCCATATGCCAATGCAGTTAGCAGTTTGATGTATGAAATGGTTTGTACTAGACCGGACATTGCACATGCAGTGGGAGTTTTGAGTAGGTATGTGTCAAAACTAGGGAAGGAGCATTGGACAACAGTAAAGAGGGTCTTCATGTATTTGCATGGCACTACCAATTATGAATTGTGCTTCCAAGGAAGACCAGGATTGGACAGAGTGGTGTACATACATGGCTTTGTTGATGCAGCTTGGGCTGGAGATCTGGATCGCATAAGATCTACAAGTGGTTATGTGTTAAACCTATTTGGAGGAGCAATCAATTGGATGAGCAAAAGATAGGCTGTAGTGACATTATCAAATACAGAAGTTGAATACATGGAAACCACTCATGCAAGCAAGGAAGAAGTATGGTTACAAATATTGTGTTCAGGTATTGGGTTGGTACAACAAGCAGTGAGATTAGATTGTGACAGTTAGAGTTTAATATTCCTGGCAAATAAACCAGCTTATCATTCGAAGACAAAGCATATTGATGTTCAATATCACTTTGTGAGAGACATGGTTGAAGAAAAGAAGGTGTTGCTGGAAAAGGTTGACACTTTGAAGAATGTTGCATCTTCATTGACAAAGTCTGTGAGCACATAAAAGTTCTCCTGGTGTAGAGTAACAATGGGCATTGCTACCCTGGATTGTTGACTATATAATCCCGTGGACCCCTGGATGCAAAGAAAACAACAAGTGGGAGAATGTTGGGTATGTGTTATATTCTTTGCATGTGTGTGTGTGGGTGCGTCAGATTCGACAACTGCGTCTGACGATCCCTCTAGTAGTCTTCTTTGTGTCGTGTGCGCCGAGAGCTTCCTAGGGGGGTCCCAGGGGGGTCAAGTATGCCCCCCCTAGTTACACATAGTGTTAGGCAATGAGTGGTAGCCTGTAGTCAACGAAGTTTAGGGCAGCACCCCAAAGATTTGTTTTTGGGCGGTTTTTGCTATTTTTAGCAGATTTTGCTATTTTTGGCAGTTTTCTAAATTAATCCCGGATTAAGGGATTAGGGTTTTGGTATCTACAAAATACCTAAAAACATTGTATATATTGTATGGTGAATGGTGAAATTAATACAATAAAGAGTTGACAGGTTTTCTCCTGGTTAAGGGTTTCTGGTATAAATCTTTGTGTACTATGTGTATGAGCCATTGATTAATTTTTGTTTTTCTTAAGAATCTATATGCATTGCTTTACTTCACAGGTTTAAAACTTACATGTTGGAGTTACTTCACACACACCTAGGATTTTTTTTTCTTAAGGTTTTTCCTTGTTTATTAGTCATAATTAGTCATTATCCAGTCTCCTATATGTTAGGGGAGAATATTCGACCTGGAGAATATTCTCTTTCACTTGACACTTCAGTTTGACTAGTTGAGTTGAGTTTAGATGTTGCATTGGTTTTGTCACCATGCAACATTGGGATCATCACCATGCTAATTTAACCTTCCCTTGGTATCATCACCAGTCTGGCGCATTACCCTTGATTCCTTGGGTTAAATCCTCAGTATACTCTATGTTGTAGGAAAATCTCCCTGCGGACAGGTAGATCGCCTCTAAGAGCTTGACCTTAACCCTAGACAGAAAAATGCTTAACGTGGACACTGACTTCCTTTCAAATATATCTAAACTAATACATGAGAAGGAAGGATAACAAAAGTACCTCTTTATCGACGTTTGTCCCTACACGCTCCGAGTTGTGCTCCAATCCTTTGCTCCTCGCTGAGTTCTACAGACAAACAAGATACGATCACTTCCTACTCTATTGATATTAGCTTGAAAATAGATCTATCAATTAATGATAAGTTCATGTAACATCAGACACAAACTAGAAAGAAACAGGCCAAGTGTGTCATATTAATGAGAATAACGACAACAGTACTTACAATCGTAGATGCGAATGTGACAGCTTCGTCAAGTCCTCTTCATCTAACCCTTGCTCGAAAGATCCACAACCTGGTTAACAACAACTTCACTGATCACTTCTCCTTTGGCTGACTGTGTGTTTCTTATGAGATCATAGGTTTCATGCTAACAATTCCCTTGATCCGGATTTATGTAGGAACATAATGAAATACATAAATACACATAAACGCAGAGATGCAGTGGAAATAAGACTTCATTTCATTAATAACAAATGACTGAAATATGCTTACAGACAGAATGGAAATAAACTAGCTAGGGTGCTGGTAGCTTATCTATGAGAAGAGATGTGGCTGCTACTCGCATCCGTGAGAAGATGATTACAATGAGGCTCTAGAGGCCTTTTTACAATAGATGAGAATGCCAAAAATCATAGACATCCAAGAAACTAACCCTAGGAGATGAAGCGCCAAAAGTCATGTGGGCCCCATTTGGGTAAGTTACTACATCAACTTCCCAAGGTCGTAACTTTTGCATCCGATCTTCGTTTTAGGCGTGTGATAGCTCGTTGGAAAGGTATCATCGAGGAGATTAATTTTGGGGGCTCAATCATTCCTTCAGATATCATTGAGAACCTCGATCTAAAAAAACCTTCATTTAGGCCCTCAAAATGGCCCCGGAAGTTAAAACCTGCTAAAAATAGTAAATTGCCAAAATTGCCAGAAAACTGTTTTGAGCTAGTCGAAAAAGGTGGGTGGCCACTGATATCCACCTGGATCAATCCTACCTCCTTAGGAAGCAATGGTCCCCATTGCGTTGAGTTCCTCCATGAGATGAGGAAACTTCTGCTGAACTTGGTCCCTGGTGAGCCATTTGCCTTGGTGAAGGAGTTGGCCTGCTTTGACA
>ML788395.1:192146-220993 GCA_009831015.1 Picea engelmannii
CTAGGGCGCTGGTAGCTTATCTCTGAGAAGAGATGTGGCTGCTACTCGCATCCGTGAGAAGATGATTACAATGAGGCTCTAGAGGCCTTTTTACAATAGACAAGAATGCCAAAATTCATAGACAACCAAAAACCTAACCCTAGGAGATGAAGCGCCAAAAGTCATGTGGGCCCCGTTTGGGTAAGTTAGTACATCAACTTCCCAGGGTCGTAACTTTTGCATCCGATCTCCGTTTCAGGAGTGTGATAGATCGTTGGAAAGGTATCGTCGAGGAGATTCATTTTGGGGGCTCAATGATGCCTCCGGCTATCATTGATAACCTCGATCTCAAAAAACCTTTGTTTAGGCCCTCAAAATGGCCCCGGAAGTTAAAACCTACTAAAAATAGTAAATTGCCAAAATTGCCAGAAAACTGTTTTGAGCCAGTTGGAAAAGGTGGGTGGCCACCGATATCCACCTGGATCATCCCTTATCCTTTCCACCATCATAGAGCTTGCTTATATAGGTTGGGAGGAGCTTAACCTCTTGAGTTATGTTTAGAACAAGTTGGGAACCTCCTCCTCAGATCAGAGATCCCTTGATGAAACCAAGAATTCGAGTACAACTGCCTCCTAATCTCAAAATATCCTTTCCTTATTCTCCTCATCGAGTTAACAACTGACCCAGATTAGGGAGAGCTCCTTCAAAAGGGGCATCAGAGCGCTAGAACGCTCCCTGAGAAGCTTAAGGGGAGCGCCAATGCTTCAAAAGTGGGCAACGCTCCTTCAGAGGGGTGAGGAAGCGTTATAACACTCCCCGAGGCCTTATAGGGGAGCGCCAGCGCTCCTAAGGCTGTTTAAGGGGAGCGTTCACCTTCAAAACTCTTGATTGAAAGCCCTTTTCAGGTGTTAAGAGTTATTTTACTCCAGTAAACCAATTCTTCTTATCCAAATCAAGTACATAAGATGTTTTAAGTGCCTCCTTAGTGTCGTCATTATGGCAACATGATTCAAAAACATTTGCGACACTTGTAACTAACTTGCGACACTTGCGAAAGTTGTAAGGAAGTTGCGACACTTACGACAATTGAGAGGAATATGCGACACTTATCCACTTGAGTAATTTTGATGTGTAACACTCTATTCAATCAGTTAACTGAAGACTAGTTGACTCTCAACTAGGTGGTAGTTCACTCTCGTAATTGCTCGAGAGACTAGACTAGGTGGCAGTTCAATCTCGTAACTTCTGGTGTGTGTCCAGATCACTCTATACCACCACTATGGCACATTTTTTCTCCTCCAGTGTGCACTCATTGAGTTATAGATAGTATATCATGTGTAAATTATTCATTATTCACAACGGTTAATGAGACCTCTTTCATTCTTTCTCTCCTTCTTATTCTTTCTCAAATTCTCTCTGCAAATGTGTGTATTATTGTTTAGCTAGATATATTATGTGCAGTTTCAACACATTTACAGAAAAGAAATGAAGTTGAATAAGAGTGCAATGTGAAGACATAGATAAGTAAGAGATTGTGGATCAAATCCAAGAAGTAGTGGACAACAATTTTCTAGGGAACGTGTATGAATAGACCAAAGGAGAAAGTAAAGGGTTCCAATAGGGGGGAAACCTTCCCCCAACTAATAAACCAACAATCCATCCATGCCACTGGATATATATTAGATTAGATTCCCCTCATTTTAGCATAGTCACAAGGCCCTTGTTAGAGGCCATACACTGTCTAACCTTGCACCGATGAAGGCTCGACATGTGTCACATAGAATACAGGTGTATAGAATGCCCACATCAGTGATCCTTCCATATTATGAATGTAATTTTTTGAAAACTTGAGAAGCTGGAATGGTTTTGGTTGTGACGATTAGAGTTACACACTTCTAACTCGTGTATAAATTAAACTTTGAAAAACAAGGAGGAGCCTTTTGATCCATGAAGATGTGGTAGAATAATGTAAAAGAGTCCAAGATCCATGAGAGATTGACTCCATGTTTGTAATAAATCTCAAGAGTATTAGAGAGTTTTTCAATTTATTACTTCCAAATGTCTAGGTGTTGTGTATTTAGTTTTTTTGTGTACTTTGATTTGTAGGCCTAGTGTTTGCATCATTTGTTTTCGGAGTGGAAACTTGCAACACAAGTTTTGGTAGATGTTGCATCATTTGGTATCAAAGTTAAAACTTGTAGCTCGAGTTGTCATAGTGGTTTAATTAGAGGAGAAAAGAAAAGAATGATAACCAATGCAATTTCATTACAATCCTAATATCCAACCCTAAAAATAGTGATGGTAATTACTGTGTTTGTTCTAGGTTTTCCTTAGTGTGGAAACTTTGTCATTAGGTCACTTGTTTCTCCTACAAGATGAAAGAAGTCGATGAGGGTCTATATCATTTTGTGCAGATACTTCTTGTACATGTTTTTCATATATGAAGTCATCTTGAAAGAACCTTATGTTGAATTGGCTTGAGCTGATGAAAAGCCTTATATTTCGTTAAATCACATTGTTATCTATCCTATATTCCTAGATATCAAAATTGTTTAAAAATCTTAAAGATGAATTTCTATATGGATTCAAGTTACACTGTTTGTAGGTCCACTCATGTTTGAATAGGTGTCAAGTCTCCATTTAGAGTTGGTAGAAACAAAATCATAGCTAGCCTACTGAAATATTAGTCCATAAAATACTTGTGTTCATTGGATGGTGATGCGTGTATTGTCCATTTGAAGGGAGGTATTTGTTGGGTGGCGAATCAACGATGAATTGAATGTTGTTAATTTGGAGGTATGACAAAAATAATGCCAGAATTTGGTGGAAAATGTTTGTATGGATAGGTCCATTAATTTTCAATTGTATTTTTTTTGCTTCTAAATAATCATTGAATTAACTAAAGAAAAGGGTGCAAATTCATCAATAAAGGGTTCTTGCAAATTTAAAAAGGGATCCAAAAGGATCATAGCAAGACTAGAAGTGGAACTAATGTTTGAACACACATATATTATTTCATGAGGAGAACTATTGAAAAAATAACCAAAGTAAATGGGAATCTATTTTATCTCCTTCGCATTGCTTTGGTTTTCATCGCTTGAGATATGCCATGAGAATCTAGTTAATTTGCAACAAAAATCTAACTCCTCTCATAAGATTGTGTTTTTGGAAGATTTGAGTTTGAATATTTTCCCCAAAATACACTTTCTCATTTTTGAATTGAGGGTCCTAAAACATGAATGTGAAAACCCTTCATGTCTTCTTCTTAATAAGGGATGTTGGCCCTCAACCAAGTTTTGGGGAAACTTTGGTCAGTTTTGGCCCACTTTTGGACTTCAACATGTTGGTCGAAGAAGGAGCGCCCAGGCGGAGCTGAGATCGCAGATATCACCTATTTTGAGGGTTATGTGGACCCAATAAGGGGTCCTCTAGGGTTTTGTAACGAGTTTTTGAGATGTCGACCCATGGGTTTTCCCTATGTTTAGGCCTTATTGTAAGGGTTTGTAAAGTATAAATAAAGGGGAATGTATTGTAGAAGTATCTCAGTGCAAGTAGTTTCAAGTTTCTTAGTGCAAAGGAATGCATGTGGTCGAGGCTTTGTGCTCGACTGTGATTTTGTAGAAGGTTCTAAGTGTTGTGATAGAGATTGTGGCTTTGTGTATCTGACCTATTTTTGGGAAGTAAAGAAGGAGGATCTAGTGCTTAGTGCATAGATCTCTTGTCTTATGCGGGGTTTGACTCTGTGGCTTAGTGCACAGGAGTGACTGGATGTAAGATTTTGGTGAATAATAAAGAGGCAAAGCAGTTTGTGGATGTAGCCCCACGCTGGGGTGAACCATGTATATCTGGTGTCTCATGGTTTGCTTTGTGCAGTGTCTTTCTTTTATGCAATTGCTAAGTGCTTTGATTATGATGTGTAATGAATAGACATTTTGTTGCTTAAGTACTTTATTTATGTTAAAGGGTAAATGAACACTATATCTGACTCATAGTGCTAAGTGCTAAGTGTTCAGGGTGCATAATCACTGGTTGTTACTGTGATAGATCTATCTTTGATTATGCTCTGTGATGCTAATGAGGTTAATAAACTAATGCATGCCACTTCCTAAGAGTTAAAAAAATATTCTGCGAAGTGCTCTTATCATAGATTCATGTCCCAGCTTGGTTACAAACACCTGCATCCTGTAACCCCCCCTGCTTCTACCTCGGGTGAGACTTCTCCTACTTTATAGGTGTTTCTGAAAGGGCCAGTAGTCGGGGTTTTTTTGGTGCGATGTTAAGCGTTGAAACCTGGGTCTTCCCCTATTCCAAGAGATGGTTCCATTGCCAGGACCTGAAACTATGATTGCTGGGAACTGAAGTAAAGAAAAAGAGAAGCTCTGTGCGTAGATATGCTACTGAAGTGTGCACTACTCTACTTAACTTGCGAAGATTTGTACTGAGAAAGTAAGTTGTTATGAAGAAAAGACGTAAGATCCTAAACGAGGTAAGCTTTGTTCTTTGGTAAGAGAAAGATAAGTGAAAAGTTTTGTTTCGAAAGCATGCATTTAAGTATGTTTAATAGATTTTGTCCGACTATGAAGGCTAGGGCGCAGTTGAAAGAAAGAGTTGTTTTGAGTAAATTTAATGGAAATGAAGAAATATATGTTATTCCTATGCATAGAAATATTTTTTGGACTGATAAGTGGATGCAGGAACCTAGAAAGAATTTTTGCAGATTGTAGGTCCAACACCATGATCCTAGGGGAGGTGCGCAATACAAAAAAGATTGGGGAACATTCAAGAGAAAAAGAGGATTGACTTTGTGTTATAATTGTAGAAGGCCGAGACATATTTCTAAGGAATTCCCTGGGGTAGGGCCTATTTGTCTTTGTTGTAAGATTGTTGGTCATGAGGTTGAGGATTGTCCAAGGATTATTGCTACAGTTAAAGGGAGGGACATAAGACAAGAAAATTATAAAAAGAGTCAAGAGACTAAGGGTATGCTAGAAAGTCATAAAAAGAAAAGGTCAGAGGAAGTTCAGACTATACTATTACAGTTGGAGGAAACGATGGATGTTCATAAAGATGTTAGTTTACTAGAAATCTTGAAAGCAAAACAACACATAAGTGCAAGAATAAAAGACTTCAACATAGACTATGTCTTGGATGAAGAAACACAAGTGAATATTATAACAGAAGAAACTTGGGAAGTTTTGGGAAAGCCTATTATGGTACCTTCTTTAGGAAGGATAGGCTTCTTTAAGGGAAAGATGATAATTTTATGTGGAAGAGTAACTACTATACCTATTATTGTTCATGGAACATCGACTGAATAATAATTTGAAGTCATTAGGTTTGCTAAGAACAATGCCCCTTTCCCACTTTCGTTAGGTAAGACTTGTATTGAGAAGGATCAGATAAGAAGAAAAGAAGAGGAAGAAGCTAGAGAAAAGAAAAAGCAAGAATTAAGGGATTTCATAGCTAGGAAAATAGACCAACTAAGAGAAGAACGAGAGGATAAGTCGAAACAACAAAGCAAAGTAACAATGCAGGAGGGACAAAAAGAAAAAGAATTAGCTATTAAGGTTGAAAGAATGCAATAAGGCTTGAAGGACCTATCTATTCAAGAGAGAAATGTATTAAGAAAAGAGATGTTAACTTCAGAACCTTTGAGGGTACCTCGACAGTGAGAAGCCACTACACTAGGGGAAGATAAGAATAAAAATGGAAAGAGGATTACAGAATCAATTAAAGAGACTCAGATAACAAGAAAGAAGGCAAGGAAGCTCCATAGAAATAAGGCTAAGTTGGAAAAGCTACAAGAAGTTAAGGAAACTAGATGGAAGCCTTCATAGACTGGAACCTCGCAGGAGGCAGGTTCGTAGGGTTTGAGCCTCAGTGGAACAACAGGTCCACGCAGATTTGGACTTCACCCCGACGAAGTTATATAACCGTTGGAGGTGCCTCGACCGTCAGAGTGATGCTCCAGAATGGTTAGGAAACACATTTATGGGTTTATGGACTGCTTTTGGATGTTGAGACCACGTCTTAACGACTAGATTTACATTAATGGAAGCATTTCTTGTCCGTTGGAAGATCCATCACGACACCCCGCTTATTTAACTCATCGATGGTGGTGCTGGGACCACTTTTTACTACCCGTGATTGACTAAGCTAAGACGAGAGCTGTCCAAGTGTTGAGATGTGATGCATGTCGTTATCTGAAAGAATACCCCGTCTATTCATTTTTCTACCTTGCAGCTAGAAGCAGGGGGGGTTACAGGACGCACGTGTCTGTAACCAGGCTGGGGCACAAATATGTGATAAAAGCACTTCACAAAATATTCTGTTAACGCTTAGGAAGTGGAATGCATTAGTTTATTAACCTCATTAACATCATAGATCATAATCAAAGATAGATCTAGCGCAGTAACAACCAATGATTATGCACCTTGAACACTTAGCACTTAGCACTATGAGTAAGATCTAACATTCATTTACCCTTTAACATAAGTAAAGTACTTAAGCAAAAAAAATTCTATTCATTACACATCATAATCAAAGCACTTAGCAATTGCATAACAGAAAGACACTGTACAAAGAAAACCATGAGACACCAAATATACGTGGTTCACCCTAGGTTGGGGCTATGTCCACAAATCGCTTTGCCTCTTTATTATTCTGTAAAATCTTACATCCAGTCACTCTTGTGCACTAAGCCACATATTCAAACCTCGCACAAGACATGAGATCTGCGCACTAAGCACTAGATCCTCCTTATTTACTTCCCAAAAATAGGTCAGATGCATAGAGCCACAATATCTATCACAACACTTAACACCTTCTACAAAATCACAGTCGAGCACAAAGCCTCGACCACATGCATTCCTTCACACTAAGAAATTCGAACTACTTGCACTGAGCTACTTCTACAATACATTCCCCTCTATTTATACTTTGCAAACCCTTACAATAAGGCTTAAACATAGGGAAAATCCATGGGCCGACATCTCAAAAACCAGTTACAAAACCCTAGAGGACCCCTTACTGGGTCCACATAACCCTCAAAATAGGTGAGATCCGTGATCTCATCTCTGCCCCGACGCTCCTCCTTCGACCAACGTGTCGAAGTCTAAAAGTGGGCCAAAAATGACCAAAGTTTCCCCAAAACTTGGTCGAGGGCCAACAAGGGACTTAGCTTCTGAGGGACCTCTTTTCTACAACTTGGAATTTGACTAATGAGATTGTTCAACTTGTTTTCTCTTCATTAACAAAGGAGGTCCTTTCGTTGATTTCTATGCTAATTCAACTTTAATTGTTCTTTTCACTTCTTAAAAACCATTTTGAGACACGATTAGTGGTTTTGGATACACAATGCTATTGGTCTTCAATAACTTCCTTTCTTCCTTTGCTTGCCTAAGCATTACAAAGCAAGTTTCCATAAGATGTCTGGCTTCAAATCATATTGTACATTGAAGGTTGTGTTTTGAACTTAGCCTAAATATTGGGTTCATTTGAGGCCTTTGATATTCAAGAATATCTTCATTTATAATCCTTTTTTCAGATCCACTTCACATAACCTGGCGAATGAGAAAAATTCTAGTGTTCATTTGCTTTTGTCACAACAAAAATGAATTTAGCCATAACATTACCAATTACCTCCAACACTTCTATGTCCCTTGTATGTATGGGTGGATTTTGGAGTTTGACCAATGCATGCATAGTGGATATTGATGTGTTTATGGATCAAACTCTAGAAGTAAGGACTTCAAAAATATCCCTCTTCCTTAGAACAAAGTAACTCCACCTAAGACATTCTTCTTGTTACATGCCTTAACATTAACATTTACAAGTAAACGTATCATAAGGCTATGAACCCTTCAAACATCATAAATAGAGTGTTCGCATTTCATGTCAAGACATGTTGGGCCTTAAGTGCATACCAACAATTATTACTGTAAATAATTAAGAAGTCAATTATATATATATATATATGAATTAGAAAATATATATAGATATATTTTGTTAATCCTTCTAAACCTTGTTTTATGAATATGAGGATTTTATTGACTTGAATAATGCTTCTTAATATTTGTATTACTATGTTATGATAAGCTTAAATAATTATAATTAAGCTTTGATTCCTCGTAATTGAGGTATCAATCTTTCTTAAATGAACCTGGTTAGTAATTTGCCCAATATATCTCAATGTCTTTATCTAGACTGAAGTGACTTTATATGTATCTTGTAGACTATCTAGAGTGCATTCATTCTTACCATGTTAGGGATTATCATCATATATGATGAATTTGAAAATGTGGAATTCATTAATGATTGAGAGTAGGTATGTTCGATTTTGGTAGCAAAGCCAATTTCCAAAGGGGTGGATAGAGAGTAAGGGCTCCATTTTTCTACTAACCAAGAGGAAGCCTATCTGCTGCTGCTACTGGTGTCGATGTTTTGTTTTTCTAGAGCAGAGGCTACAACCTCAACGCTCATGATCACAGGGAAGAATGTAAATAAAGTTAAATAAATGTTCATCGTGGGAGGCAATGGGTTATTTCGCCACAAAGGAAATCTGAAAGAAAAACCTGCCCATGGATTTTTTTGGTGTGAATCTTCCTTGTGTGGTGGCATTGGTCTTATATTATTGGGTTGGAAGAACTACTGATCATTAACCATCCCCTCAGAATAGCTGAAGAACAAACTCATTGCTGCTTGTCGTTCCCCACTAGCTCCAACCTTCCTCAAGCATGATCAGTGGTACGAGGGAAGTTTAATTATGAACTAAATATATCGTGTACAAGTGCTTGTAAGCACATGAGAAGATTTCACAGTGTGATCCACTGTGACGTTTCGTGGGAACCATACGAGTTGAAAGTTGCATTCATATGGCAACGTTTTGTAGCCAATGATGGGAAAGTTTATTTCTGAATTGAGAACTATCATTCCTTGATATTGTTGAGGCTCCTACTATAATCCAGGATGAACTCGTTTTTGTATTCACAATGGGAAAGAATATGAGAATGCATTTTATTGTCGTAGTCTAGTTGTTTTACGTTTTTTGTTTATATTTTTTCTTTAATTTTGCTTGAAATTTGGTTAGAAATTATTGGATCTGTATATATAAGCTGTTAAATCTGTATAATCCTAGTGCCTTATGGGTTTTTCAACATGTTGAATTTATTTCTGCATTCAAAAATACAATTTAAACTATAGAAAATTGTGATTTCGTGCAGATTTGTATTATCCGATTCCATCAAAAACGTAAAATAGTTAGACACCATCTTATTATTCTATCATGGCCTCTCAAATGCAACAATGCATGAATGCAAATGATCAACTTGAACTCTCCACATTGTGATAGGTCTGTTTATTGATCCACTGAATATTAGACTGCCCCCGCGCTTTCCAGGAAGAATAGTATGACTGTTACAATGCACTAGATTCGGATTTGAATATGAACTAGTGAAAGAATTGATTTCATCTTTCCTCCAATAGCCAACGGTTTGATTGGAATGTTCAACGTATAAAGTTGATCCATCAAAGCTGAGAACGAGTCCCTTGTGATTTCAGTGCCTCGTACTTTCTACTAGACATCATTCATCCATTTGTATAGCTTGAACAATTGATTGACGAATCTGCAATAGTTAAGTTCGAGACATGTTCATTGCATCTTCAAAAGTATAAATTGATTCCAAATTATGAAAACTAATCTCTAAACTTTAATTCTCTTATCTTACAATGCAAAATGCCAAGTACATCAAATTAATGTTTAAAGTAGCCATGTTGATGGAATTTTAAGAACTTCCCAAAACATAGTTTTTTAGTATTGGCTTTTGAGAATCGTATCGACTCGACTGATCATAATTGGACATTTTCTGGTTTGAGATCAAATAATTAGAATTTTGGAGTCTTTAACCTTCTAGATAAAATGTTAAAATGGAGTTTGTATGTAAAAGTTATGTTCTTGACAAGGTAACGATCCAATTATTCCCTACAAGTCTAAGTGCCAGCCATGTCATTTCACCACGTTTCAACCATGTATAGTTAGCAATATATGAGACTTCACTAGAGACTTCTAGAAATATCAAATAAATAAAAACATTAAGCATAACAACCAAGGAAGGGAGTTAAAACTCTAGCCAAAAGGAGGGAAAGGGGTTTAAGTCCCGTTGCCGCGATTTTATGTTCCATAATAGAGCAACCACTAAGAAGAGTAGAGAAATAACCCCGCAGAGGAGAAATAGGATTCTATAAGCATTGCAGAAGACCATAGTTTCTCATAACTCCTTAATGAGCTTAGTGATGTTTGCGTTTTTCCTTTTTCTTTCATTTAATTATGGAGAAAGACACAATTCTTCATTATCTTGCTGTGTTTTTCTACATTGAGTTTCCTATGGTAATTATTGTGTTTATAGAGTTCTTGTTGGAGAACCAAGGAATTAGGTAGATTAGATAGCTAAGCATTCCAAGAAGATGTGGTCTCTATAGACATCATCACAACACTTAATCACAAGTAAGGATAACTTAATATACATAGAAGTATAAGAAACCAAAAGATTTCCATGCACCGCACATACTTCATATTATATTCACACTGATGTAGATCCACTTGTAAGCCATCTTATATAGAATCAAGATGTAACCAACTCCCTTGAAGAGAGGAAGATGAGGTCCACTTAGATTGATTAGGATTTATAACAAACTCTTGGAATTTTTCCTTACTCTATGCATTTGTCAACTACTTTAGTCGAATCGATTGACTAGTTGAATGCCCTATCGACCACTTAGTTGACTATTTAGTCAAATTTCCTAGTCAACTGACTATCTCTAGAAGATCCATAAGTTTGATGAACATGCTTAAGTCGTTGTTTCAACACCCTCCATCTACAAAACCCTCTGTAAATTTAGGAGGCAAAATTAGTTATATACACCCTCCCATAATTATAGCTTCTTGAAGACCAAGTATAGTTCAACGTTTTACAAACTTAGCTTTTGATAAAGGATTCATACATATTTCATCAACTTGATCATTTTCCCTGCAATAAACAAGATTCATAACATTATCCTATACCAATTGTCTCAATTAACGAGCATGAAGCTCAAGACGCTTCATCTTAATGTGTGCAACAAGATTACGTACAACTTGTATCACACTTTGATTGTCATAATATACCACAATCTATGTCTTAACTAGAAAATACATGTCTCACATGAGATGTCGAATATATATTTCCTATGTTCTATCATTCATTGCACCACGATATTATGCTTCTATGGTTGAAAGTGAGACCACCTTTTTCTTTTTACAAGACTAGATTATGGGTCCAGAACCAAGGTAGAACACATAGATAGATGTATACTTCTTGTCATTGCCATCTCCAACCCAATATGAGTTGATGTGACTGACCAACTCATTCACTTTATCACTGATTTCAATTGATTTTCTCACGATTCCCGCACAAACCGAGGAACCACACTGACAACAAAGGAAATATCAGGCTGGCTATGACTTACACAGATAAGGCTACCAACAAGATGCCCATAAAATGTAGCAACAAATTTAAGAGAATCACACTCCTTGGTTAGCTTCACTCTCGACTAATAAGGAGTAGCACATGGTTTACATTCTTCCATCTTGAACTTCTGTAGAATATTCAACATATTTAGGTTGAGAAATAAATATACCATCATCCATTTGCAAGACTTAGATGCCCAAAAATAAATGTAACAGAGCAAGCTCAATGATCTCAAATGTATATGCTAACGATTTCTTCAAACCCAAAAATAAATCAACATTGCTTCTAGCAATGCCTAAATCATCCACATATAATGCGACAATTAGAGTTTCACCACTTAGATGTAAAATATAGACACTATGATTTGATTCAAAACATTTGAAACCAAGATTAAGGAAAAACTTGTCAATATTTTCATACCATGGCTTAGGGGCATGTTTTTATCCATACAAGGATTTATTTAATTGATAGACAAGAATACCATCCATGACTAACCAATCCATTTCATATCACACACATATAAAATATTTGGAAAAGTATAAAGAAATCAATGTAGATACATAATATATTAAATAATGTATGAGATATGAATACGATAATATGCTTACAAATAAGAATGAGGACCATAGATATACCCACACAGGGGTTCCCTTTCACTAAGAGATGTGTCCCTTCATTAGGATGTCATGCCTCTTCATTACATATTAATTATTAGTTATTGTTATTATTTGTTTATCTTTATATTTTATATATTTACATCTATTACATTGCCTTCTCCTTTTGAAATGTTTTGTCCTTAAATCATGTTTATGAAAAAACCTTATATTTTTTCTCTGGTCTGTTACATCTTTCCTTGGTTCTTGGTTCTTGGTTCTTGATGTTGTTATGGTTGATGATATGAGATGATATGAACTTCTAAATGTTGAGTAGAATTGTTGAACTGTAAAAGGATCTGACCATCCAAATTCGATCCTTTGTGGAATATTGCGCTTGTAGGATTCCCAAGATAATTGGTTATTATGAGACTCAATTGTACTATCATCAATATTCTTCGGAAGATAAGTCAATTATCCCCATTCCGAGTGATGTTGATTGGTTGGTTTGTTAATGTACATGCTTTCGTGACTAGGATGTCATTAAGGTGTCTTTGTATCTTGACTTTTCCTTATTGTGCGTGTAACATTTTCTTGATTTTCTTTTGTTATTGTATCTTCTTCATGCACTGGTGTTGTTTTGTAGATTGTTGACTCTACATTTGGAGTTTCCATTGTTTGTACTCCAACATCCAAAAAGGTTCTTACTTCAACTGAATTTGGACCTTCCCTAGCTGTGATGTTGATTGGATCTGTGTTTGTTCCCTTCTCTTCAACTTGAATTCCCCCCCTTAAAGATTCTTCCTTCTCGATAAGTTGTTCGAACTTATTTTAAAGTGACTTATTATCATTCTTAAGCTTCTTGATTTGTGTATGTAGGTTTTGATTATGATTATTGAAGTATGCAAGTTCTCAATTTTTTGATTTGTCACCTTTATTTTTAGTGTCTTGATTCTCAAGTTTCTCATCTTTTAACTTACTAATTTGTTTTGGTTGCTTTTGATTAAGGATGTTCAAATGAGAATTTTCATAATTTTTTTCTAATGGGCTCTTCTCGAGATTGTCATTTTCTTGTTCTAATTTTTTATTGCACTGCTTCTTTGCCTTAATGATTTGTGCAAGTAATTTTTGACTGTGTTTTTTAGGTGAGAAATTTCTTCGGTTTTATTTGTGATAACTCTGTTAATTTTTTTTTATTTTTATCTTTGATACTGACCATTTATTTTCTTGAAGGATCAACTTTGAGATGTCTTTAAGGTCTTTTAATGAAAGTACTATCGAATTTGACTTTATTGCAATGTCATGAAATGTCATCTTCTTCTTCTTATAGGAAAACTTCAATTTTTTTTTTCCATGTGTAAGATGAAGATACTTAGTTTTTCAAACTAGAGTAACCAAAAAATGATGTCAATCTCTTCTTGATACATAGTTTAACATTGAATTGAGATATATATTCATAATAATTCATTATCACTTGCAAGTCCTTAATTTCATATTTTGCAAAAAATATCTTCATTTTCAATTATATTTGGCTATCAAATTAATAATTGATTTGCTAAATATATATTAATGTAATTTTCCTTATAGTTCACACTAACAATTAACAATTATGTCTACCATTCTTCATTGAATATCCCTTTTAATGTAAATAATCTACAACATAAAATTAAACAACTTTAAAAAGAAAATCTTCCTTCCTTCGTTTTGTTAAAATCCTTTCTTAGATCTTCGAACTAATCAATCTTTATCTTAATATATATATATATATATATATATATATATATATATATATATATATATATATATATTCACTTATAACTTAGGGATTTTTATTTTAATAATACACTCTCTTTTTTTTTAATTGAAGGAATAAGAGATTATTTTTATAATACTTTATCTTAAACCCCTTTAAGTAACCTTATTACCTTTATGGTATAAGGTTGGCTGGTATTAAACCTTTAATTATTAGAACTTAGGCCTTAACACTTTAAACACCCCTTTCTACTTCAAAACTTCTTTTTACACCGAATTTTGAACTTATACTTTGATATAAAAAATTCTTCAACCATTTTTTTTAAAAATAAATAAATTGCTTGAATAACCTTTTATAACCTTGAGTAGTCTTTCTTTAATATCGTCCTTTTTTTATTATATCAATTAATTATTGATGTTTTAGCAACAACTGTACGGATGGGACCGTATGGATTGATATGGATAGAAGTGAATGTTGAATATTTTTATTTTTATTTTTGCATGGACTAAGTTAATGTGTCAATTGTACAATTGTAATATTTTAAGATTGTATGGACCAACCGTTTATTTTCATGTGTTGTATGACTGGAAATTTGGATGTTGAGTGTACGACTATATAAGACCAAGGTGGCATGAAAGACAGTACTTGGCGGATTGTACGACTGTTATCAATTAATTTATTCAATTGTGCATCCCTATAATCATATAATTCTACAATCTATTTAATTGTACGACACTGTAATTGTACTTCCTTCTAATTTGCAGTTGTATATCTATACAGTGACAGACTGTGTGACTGATGGTAATTGTATGGATGGCAATAAGAGTGGTAGAGGGAAGGAGACAGTAGTATGGAATCAATTGTATGGATGGCAATAAGAGTGGTAGAGGGAAGGAGACAGTAGTATGGAATCAACTGTGTACATAATTTCTTCTTCTTCAAGGTATTGCTATGCTTCTCTTTTCTACATTTTTTTCTTGATTTCTTCTGAATTTGTAATGGAATAATATTTTTTCAATAGACTAGGAAACTTGATTATTTTTTCTTAAATTTCAAATTTGTAAAATTACTATAGAATAATAGTCTTCAATGAAAATTTTGAGTTTTAAAGGCTAAGGGCCAAGTTTTAGTCAAAGACTTACTCAATTTTAGTGTGGACAAAGGACAATGGTTTTGTTGCTAAAGACAACGAAATTTGACTAAAAATATAGTGGTCACGGGTTCGGATAATAATTGCTCTGATACCAAATATGATGAACCAATCCATTTCAGATCACACACAACGAAAATATTTGGAACAATATAAAGAAATCCAAGTGGATAGATAATATATTAAATAATATATGAGATATGAATATGATAGTATGATTACAAATGAGAATGAGGGTCATATATATAGCCACACAAGGGTGCCCTTTCAACAAGAGACGCGTCTTGTCATTAGGATGCCATGTCTCTTCATTATGTATTAATTATTAATTATTACTTATTGATATTATTTATTTATCTTTATATTTTATATATTTATATCTATTACACCATTCTTTTTAAAGCTTGAGGGTTGCTCCATATAAATATCTTCATTGAGATCACCATGTAGGAAATAAAATTTGACATGCATTTGATGTACCTCTCATCTAAAATGAGTAGCATGTGAAATAATCAATGGAATAGAGTTCATCTTCGCAACATGGGGAAATGTTTAAATGTAGTCGATGCCTTGCTAAGAAAAATACTTTGTTGTTGAATGAACCTTATGTCTTTCACCAATGCCTTCATATATGAATTTGTTCTTGTAGACCCATCAACACTTTACTACATTCTTTTCTTGTGGTTAAGGAACTAAGTCCCATGTTTCATTATTCATCAAATATTGATACTTTTCAGCCACAACATTCTCCCATTGAGGTTGACCATGTGCATCCTCATATGTGTTAGTACCACATGCTGCCAGTGCATGTGCCATTAGAGAAACACTACCATGTTGTTTCTGATTTACAATATTCCTTGAGTCATTTATATCTTCTGCATGAGTGTAGAAGGTGTACTTGTACCAAAATATTCATTTTAGGAATGATCAATGGTTCCACAACTTTTTGTTGACTCTATTGTAGAAGGTATACTTTGCAAGTTGGTTCTAGTACATGAGTCCACTATCTAGTCAACGATCGACTATAGTAGTAAGTTGATATACAGTTTATCAAAATTTCCAATCGACCATTGGCCAAGAAGCTAGAAGAGGAATTCAACAGAGTAACACTTGATGATTTCTCATTAAAGACAACATATATTTTAAAAACAATTTGTAGGCCTTCAAATCTTCAGAGTATCCCATCATAATAAAAGCATGAATCTTTGCATCCAACATCTTTCTTTTATTATCCATAATATGAACCCATGCTATGCATCCAAAGTTTCTAACATGTTTGATTGAGGATTTTGTCTCGGTCCATTTTTCAACATGAGGCATATCCTATACAACTTTAGTTGGAATTGGATTTAGAAGGTAATTTGAGTAGTAAATATCCTTTCCCCAAATCTTGGTGTTGGGTCTCACTTTTGACACTTTTCACCCCTTCCAATTAAGCCTATTTTCCTTCTATTTTGTCATTAAAATCCTTGTTTTTTCCAGCTTCCACAAGATTAAATGGAATGACAAGCATATTAAAGGTAATAATTTGTCTTTAATCTCAAATTCCTGATTTTGATTTGTAAAATGTTATTAAGGATCATTTACTCATTTAATTACCAGAATTGCAAGTGTAATAATTGCAAGTGTTATTATCGTAATTATTCCCTGTAATCCATCCAAGGTTTGGATAGTTACACTCAACCAAATCAAGATCAACCACTTGTAGAATGTTTGTGAGCTTCATGAGATGGTAAAATACCTATAGAAACTTTCTCAATATGATCACTACCCCTCAATCAATGCACGATCAACACAATAGCTAGAAAAAGGAAGACATAGGCCAGATTTTGAAGATCCACGATTTCACTCCTAGAATCTTGGATTTGTGGCTAGAGGAAGCTGGACCGCTTTCATTACATATAAAATCAAGGGAGTAACGTAGGATACTCAACATATACCTTAGGTATCTCCTATCCCTTGTTGTGAAACGAAAATGTGAATGTAACTAATGCAATAATTAAGGAAAGGGCTTTATGTTTCTGACAACACTCTATGTTTTTTGTAAAATATATAAAAATAAAGATCTAAAATTGTATTGGGATAGTAGTAATATATGTTATGAGACCGATTTTATCGCTGAGATGCATATTGTAACTTGTGAAATTGTCATTTCAGATGTTGAATACAAGAATCTTATGTTCCATTCAATATGTTAATAGTCATTTAGTGTTCTGATAATTTCTTACAACATATTCTAGGTTAGGAGGACCCCCTGCCTATGGTGTGTGTTGTATTCTTTAATTATGTATCTTTCATTTAGTTCTGTCTTTTCTTGTAATTGCATTTATTTCTTGCAATAACTGTTAATTTCTTATAATTTTGTGTTAGGTTACAACAAATTTAAGTTATAGTTAATGAATTTCATCTACAATCATCACCTACAAGCATGATTTCTTACCAATTGTGATAAGATCAATTGTTAAGGGTATTTTTATTGAAGTAATTCAATTATTGAAGTTGAATCAACCTCATAACTTGTGTTTCTACAATCATAACTATATTAAATCATATTTGAATTCTGAAGTCATCCCTGCAATGGTTTGATTGGTATTATTAGTTTCTTGCAAGCATCTCTTGTCTTTCATTTTGAACGAGTGTTTTGTTTTTATAGCAAGATGTTGATTAACAAGCAAAAGTGTATTTTTTTGGATTTCAAACCTATATGTCCAACAAATTATATGTTATAGATACATCTATTAGTATAAATTTGTAACCTGAGTTTTTATATTGAAGATCAACATAAGTAAATGGTCCAGAAATAACCTTTATTTGTGAATTAACTTTGCAAAATAACTGATTTAGTTTGCATTAGATTTACCATTTTATAGGGTTTTGAGTGACAATAAAACTAAATTATGGACATACAATGCATGTTTATCATAAGTTTACGAACTTTGGTTGATAAGTAAATGTTACAAAATTTATGCAAATAAATTACTTGATATTTTGGTTTCATTGCCCGGGAGGTGCTACATGAATTGGTTTTAGAAGTCTATAGTTTTATTTTTCATATAGATAAATATAAAAAATTACTTTCTTATAACTTTCTGAATTTTATTTTTGATATGCACATTTATGGCAAGGAGGAGTAAAGACAGTAAGATGAGAGGTAAGAACTTGCACATTCACTTTAGCGAGTCTTCACAAGTCCTAGTCATGTGTGTATTGTATGACTAGGTTAATTAGGCCACAAGATAGTAAATTTAGTTTTTAAAATATAAAAAGAGAAGCATTTATCACCACTTCAGCTAAATCACACCCCCTCCGCCCCCCCACCCACTAACTCACCTGTAGAAAATGAAGAAGAATTATTCGCTGCAGAATGTTCAGAAAGAAGAAAGTTAGAACAAGTAGTGGAAAACTCAAAAGGGTTGACAAAAGAATATTGGATCTTCTAGGAAAATCAAATGGGAGTTGAAACTAGATCTCGTATATGAGGTAGAGGAGAAGGTGGAGAAAGAGGACTAGGATCATATGGAGAATGAGAAATAACACCAACAACAAGTGGAGAACGAGAAAATATACCAAATGAAGAAAGATAAAGGATAGGATATGAAGAAAAAGAAAGGGAAGTAACTTTTGGATTTCCCATTATGGATATGCCTATAGATTTTGGTAATGAAGTTAAAATGAAAAATATCCCACCATCAGTTCTGCCAAATTTCTATGGTATAACAACTGAAGACCCTGATGCTTTCCTTTTTGAATTCGATATTTTGTGTCATACTTATGGTTATACTAATGGAGCACAAAAAATTTGATTATTTTATGCTACTTTGAAAGTATATGCTCTGAAATGGTTCATGGGATTAGGTGAGAGCAGTATTGCATATTGGGATACCACAAGCAAAATCTTTTTGAAAAAATATCAAGCATATTGCAGGCCCAAAAATTCTAAAGAAGATAATTTTAGAATGGAACAGTAAGAAGAAGAGAGTTTAGAGGATTATTTAGAGAGATTCTTATATAATTTGCAAAAATATAAACACAACTCTTTGAATTTTGATATTATTCGCACAATATTTTTAAAAG
Source organism: Picea engelmannii (assembly GCA_009831015.1). NCBI lineage: Eukaryota > Viridiplantae > Streptophyta > Pinopsida > Pinales > Pinaceae > Picea > Picea engelmannii. The sequence goes on from ML788395.1 coordinate 211,200, forward strand.
CAATCCGAGATGAATATATAGATGTGCTTAATCTTATGGGATATGGAGATATTTCTTATCTACCATTTGATCAAATTTCTATGTTGTGAAAGAAATATTCAAGAGGAAAGGATAAAGTTGATAGAGGACAGATGGATGTTCTTTCAAAAGTTACGAAATCTACAACAAGAAGTATTAATAGAGTATAAATTAGTAACCTATAGGAAAATTTTAAAACTAAACTCCTTGGTACTCTTAGTTACCAATTTGATGCATTTAATACTAAGAAGAGGCACAAGGAAGAAAATGTAGCCTTATCTATTTTCTAACTGCAATGTAGAAAAAAATTCAAAACGAGAATTTCCATTAAATAACATTCAAATTTATGGAATTTGTGTAGAGAAAAATTCAATAGAACATTTTCCTTCACTACCTAGGCTTAAGGCAGTCTACAAAGGAGAAAGTGAGGCAACATAATCACATTGTTCTATTGCACCTAGGTGACCTTAGTAGTTACGAGCAACATGTATGCATGAAGACACTACATGAGAATTTTCTGCATTTTATAATCACAATCCTTCACAAACAACATGTAATGCTCCTATGCCTTGGAAGGCACGGTCTCCACAACAAGGTAAAAAAAAATCCTATCAACAGGGTTGGAGAGGATCTAGTTATGAAAACCTACCACCTTACCATTTTCAACAACAATTCCCATAATATACACAACAATATCAGTCCCCACAATTTGCACCGCAACAATATCAACAAAAATCATTCACACAACAACAACAATATTCAACATTTCCACAACATTCTTCACAAATGGAAAAAACATATCCTCCTCTTCCATCACAACCACAGATAACACAGTCATAACCATTATAAATCCCATCTAATCAACAACCTCCCAAACCTACTCAATTACCTGCCCATCAAGTGGAAAATCCTAATAAACAAAAGGATAAAGATGTTTACAATGATGAAGTAAACACTTTTCCTACATATTTAATTTCCCTTGTGCAATTACAGGAAATCAATTTATATTCCAGGAAGATACTCAACCAAAAATATCCCATAATAATAGAAGAAGATGAGAAGGAGGAAAATCCTAATCAGTTTGATAAAAACAATACTCCAATAAAAAAATCTATTTCTCCAATAGAACAACCTTAATCATCTAGGACATCAACTTTTCCTAAAAGGATGACTATAGAGAAATAAGAGAAACCTGCAATTCCTTTTGAATTAGACTTTTTAAATGAATTGAAAAACATTTTCATTAAAATTCCACTACTGCAAGATTTAAAAGATATACCAATATATGCAAAGAAAATAAGGGTATTATGCATTAGAAAATATAGAAGAAAAAGAAGAGATCCACTAACAATTCAAGTTATTGGGAAATTAAAAGGTCTTATGATCACTAGAGTTATTTCAGAAAAATATGTTGATCTTGAAATTCCAATTGTTACAATTTTTATCAACATTTGTTTTTATCCCAAATACTATAATTGATGTAGGTGTAGCTATCAATGTCATGACAATGAAAACTATGCAACATATAAACATTGGCAATCTTCGACCAACACCTACAGTGTTAGAATTAGCTGATAGATAAAAAAATTAAACCTGAAGGTGTAATTGAAGACATCATTGTCTTTGTAGACTCCTGGGAATACCCAATAGATTTCATGATCGTACAACCTAAGACTAATTTGGGAGAACATAATTTATTCTTAGGGAGAACTTGGTTGGAAACAACTGATGCATTTATTAGCTTCCAGTATAGGAACATGACCATTACAAATGGTGTTGAAGTTAAATACATCACACTTGACCCCCATACAAAATCTACAAATGAATTAGAACATGTGACATGGCTTGATGAAACTGATAATGATGAAGAAATAATCCAACCTCTTCTAACAATTGCACAAGATATGAATCTTAAAGAAAATACCGTTGAAAATCAACTTAATCATTTTATTTCTCATCCTAATTTTCCTTAGTATTTTAGGGGGGAACTATTAAATGATGAACAATTTTCTGTTGATCATATTTTGTGATAGAATTTTCACGAATCATGCATTGTGGACATTTTGACAGCTTTATTTCAATCCATATTTCCTGTAAATTCTATATCAAATTCATGTAATAAAACCATTGAAATCTATCGCAAAAAAATTTAAACCTTAATTCTGCTTTAGATGATTTTAACAAAAGAAAATAATTTTACTAAAATTTTACTAAAATTTCCTCTCCCTTATTCAAACTGCTTGCAAAAGATGTTGATTTTTATTGGGATACTAACTATCTGGTTGCTTTCAATGTAATTAAAGAGAAACTTTCCACAAATCCAATATTCCATATTGAACATTATCTTTTCATATATCCATTAATGCATCCAATTCAACAATAGGAGTGGTTCTAGGGAAAAGGAAAATCAACGAACTTATGTTATTTACTTTGTCGGTAAAAATTTGAATCTTGTTGAACTTAATTATACTGTTATTGAGAAATAATTTCTAGCAGTCATTTATGCAATTAATAAATTTTGACACTATATCACTAGCTGTGAATTATTTATGCATACTAACCATTATTCCATTAGGTATCTCATGAATAAACCAATAACAAATGGTAGATTAATGAGATGACTCTTATTGTTATATAAATTCAATATTATGGTTTTAGACAGGCTTGGAAGAGAAAATGTGGTTGCATATTTTCTTTCCCGCATCAATAATCCCAACGAGACCTTTCGTATAAAAAGATAGTTTTCCCGATGAAAATTTATTTGCAATTTTTATTAAATCTCCACGGTTTACTGATATTTCCATTTATTTTTCTATAGGAAAACTACCACCACATTTTTCATTGAGGGAGAAGCAACAAATTATTAGAAAAAGTGTCAAATACTCATGAATTTGAAGAGATATTTTCTACATAGGATAAGACTTGATTATTCATAGATGTGTCAAAGAATATGATATGTTCGATATCCTGAAGGAATTCCATGATGAGTCATTGGGTGGACATTTTTTAGATAAGAGGACTGCCTACAAAATCCTTTCTACTACTCCATTTTGTTGAGGGGTTTTGACAATAGCCAACTGTCTCTTGATCCCATGCTTTTCACAGTAATTGTTGAATTCATCAGAATTTAATTCTCCTCCTCCGTCTGATCTTAGGAACTTTATTTTTAAATCCATTTCATTTTCTACTTTTGCTTTGAATATTTAAAATTTTTCAAAAGCCTCAAATTTATGCTTCAACAATCCAACCCAAGTGATTATGGTATAGTCATTAATTAACAAAAAGAAATATCTTTCACCTCGAGGTGATTGTGTACTAGTAGGGACACATATATCCGTTTGAATCAGATCAAGAGGTCGAGTGGTGGAGTGTTCTCTTGCCTTGAATTAAACTCTTGACTGCTTTCCAAAATGAGATGACTTACATATAGTATTTTTTTTTTTTGTAAGTGAGTGTGAGTATCTGTATTACTAAAAAAGGCTAATATACAAAAAGAGGAACTCCCTAGTCTGCCAAAAAGGAAACCAACCCAGGGGTTCTAGAGTTGGGTTCTTTGAGATAGCAGAGGGGTATGGTTGGACCTCCACATTGGGAAAGTGATCCAATCCCATCATATCCAGTTTTTGACAAGCTAATCATAGCATAAACATAAAAACATAAAGAAAAAATTAATATTGACCCAACAACATTCACTGATCATTGGCTAACCCGACGCTAGTTTAGGATTATGAGGTTCTTCTTTCCATCTTTCACCTTGTCCTTTCTCTCCTCCTTCTGGGCCATCGTATGGGTCTTCCTGATCCAGGATGGTGCTTCATTCCCATCAGCTGGTGTGATGTCCATATGATGGATGTAGTGCAAGTATAAGTGGAATTGGGCAGCCATTCGCTCCAGCTTCTCCTTCTGGTTCTTCTGGTCCTTTGCAATTCATTTTGTACTAGCATCCAAATTGCTGAGGTGACTCAAGATTTCTTTTAGCAATGTTTTTTGGTCCTCGTTGACCTTCCAGCTAACAACTTTATTTTTTGTCCTCACTTTACCTATTAACATCTTGTCTGCCATGCCATCTCTACCATCTTATGGTAGAGGGTTTCCCTGGACTGCGTGGTCCCTGGGTCCGTTATCCAGTCTGCTTCCTGGCTCAGTTCCTCCCAGGATTTGCCCTTGCACTTGGTAGTGATTTTTCTCTCCCGCCTGGTGATGGTTTCTTTTCCTTTTGATTCGACCAACACCTGGAAGGTTCCCTTGGCGTCTCAGGTCGCTTTCTCCATCCTTGAAATATTCCTATGGCTTGTCGGATTTTCTTCCATTTGGGTGTTTCTTTTGATGTGTGTTGTCTTCATACACACCATCTTGGCTGGCTTGTGGCAGTTCTTTCCTTGAATTCTCCTTTTGTTCCTATCAACCCAAAGGTTCCTTCTTTCTGGGCCCTTGTTTTTGTGGTGGCTTTTGTTGTTGCGCTTTTCCCGACTTCATCTATTCCTAGTGCTTCGCCTCTTATACAAATTCTCTTTTTGTGGACTCGTCCTTGCAATCATGGTCTGCCCGTAGAGGTGGTCCTTCCCATCCTTTTTCTCTATCTCGGTATGTGTGACCATGATAATCCGTCCATTATCCCTATGCCGACCATTTCCCCTACTCGTTGTGTAACCAATTTTTCTCTTCCCCGTACCTGTACTTGGGAGAGGTGTGACCCTACTGGTGTGTGGTAACATTTTTTGTCCTACATCACTCACGGCTTGCTGAGTCCCATTTGTACTTTCCCCTGCACTAAGCCTACGCTTTTTCTTACTGATGTGACCTTGATGTCGTACCCCCATATGTTGTGTGGTTTGATCCCACATTGTCACTTGTAATCGGGTGTTGGCCAAGAAGATTCTACCTAGATTCGTCGTGCCCGCCTATTGGCCTTGCACCGCTCCTCTCGATGTGACCTTCCGTACTTAAGTTGTCGTCACAGTATTTTGTCGCTAGTTGTATGTAGTCTGTTCTGAATTGACCATTTGGGATGTTGCTCTAGGTGGTGTCTAACTTTGATCCTTCCTTGCTGACCCCTTAATTAGCGATTATGTCCACCAAGCCATTCGCTGACCTACGTACCGAGTGCAAATCCACTGTGTTCATATTTTGCAGATGTTCCTGGATTTTTTGTAGGGAGTGTGCCAAGCACCAGTGTCTCTGAAATTTTCCCACTCTGGTGCCATTTTGGAGTTTTTTCACCGTGTTGATTACCAGAGTGGAGTCACCTTCCATGATAGTGTTCGTCATCCTTTCACGATTTAGAATCTTGAGGTCGATCTCTAGGGATCTGAATTTCACTGCGTTGTTAGTTGACTTTCCCATACTCCCAACATACAGCCTGATTATGTTGTTTCCACTATCCATGATTACCCCGCCCATTCCTATCATGCCTGGGTTTCCTTTTTCCACCCCGTCGAAATTCAACTTGAGGGACCCTGCTGGAGGGGAATTCCAATTGCACTCACCTATTTCGAGTTGAGGTGATCATCCTATTTGTGTTCGGTTGCACCCGTCTTTGAGGTGAAAAGATTCTAGGAATCTAGAGTTCCAACCTGTGAGTTGCGCTTTCCCATTCTGGCAGTTGCGGCTCTGCACCTTTTCTCTTGTCATGGAGATTATTTTTTCTTTGATTTTCCCTTCCGAAAGGCTTTCATTCTTGAAGATGCACCACTTCCTTTCTTTCCATATTGTCCATATTATCATCCCTGAGATGAGAGTCCAACATAGATTCACCTCTTCATTTTTGTTGTAACTCTCATTCCAGTTGTTGATGGTTGCACAGAAGTTACCTTATGTCCTATTGGACTGTTGAAAAATACCTACCACCCAGTCCTAGATCTATGTTGTGTAGGTACAATCATCGAGGAGATGATTCAGTGTTTCTTCCTTGGCTTGACAGAGGTGGCACCGTGACGGGCATATGAAGCCCCTTTTTCCTTAGGTTTTCCTAGGTTAGAATTCGGTTGTGAAGTACTAACCATTTGAAATTTTTTATTTTTGGCCATTGAGGGTTGCTCTAGAGATTATCCCATAGTTGTGCTGGGTCTTCTTGGTCTTGGTCCATGATGTAATGTCGGGCTTCCTTCAAGTTGAATTCCCCGCCATTTTTCTGGTCCCATCTTAATTGGTCTTATTCTTTCGAGACTGCAATTTTCCTTTTCCCTGGTTCCTCCTCCACCTCTTTCACGATTGTTGTGGTCCGATCTCTAGTTTGGGAATTGAGATTGTCCCATATTCTCTATTTGTTTCGATCTATTTCCTTCTTCCAATAGTGGTGTACTTTGGTTTTTCCTTGCGTGATCATGTTCTGTTGGAGTTCCTCCCTGTCTGGTTTTCCCATTTTGGGTTCTTGTTGCCATGCATCCTCCCAGAATCTGGTTGTTTTACCATTCCTTACTTCCCATAAGCTGTGTGTCTGGACCTAGGTTTTGTTGTTCCAAGCTAGGTTCCATATGGTTGATCCCTCCCTCGTGCCCATAAAATGAATTCGGTCCTGGTCGTTTATGTCCATGGCATACTTGGCCTTCCAGAGGGTTTCCCACGGGGTATAAGTTTCTTTAACCCATCGCCACCAGAGTTTCTCCCCATAGGCTTCGTTGGTTACTTGTGGGTCTTGTAGGCCCAGTCCTCTGCATTTTGGCTTACAAACCTTCTCCCAAGCCACCAGGGCCCATTTTTTCTTTGTTTCTGCTCCTCGCCATAGGAAGTCCCTTTGGATGGTCCTTATTTTTTGTAGTATTCCTTTGGGGGTGGGAAATATAGACATCATATAGGTTGGAATTGCTTGCAGAACCATCTTGGTCAGTACAAGTCTCCCCGCAAGGTTGAGGGATCTGTACATCCAGTTTTTCACCCTCTCTTGTATATTATTGATCACTCCTTCCCAAGTTTCCATTTTGTATGCTCTGTCTGTCAGGGGGATGCCCAAGTATTTAGTTGGGAGAGTTTTGCGCTCAAAGCCCAAAATATTTGCCAGGTTCCTTTGGATTCCAGGGTTGGTGTTGAAAAAGTAGATCATCGATTTGGAATGGTTGATCTCGGCTCCCAAGGCTTCCCCAAACTCTTCTAATATCCTTTTGAAATTGTTTTCTTCCTTGACCGTGGGTATGCCATGGAGTAAGGTGTCATCCACGAACTGTTGGTGTGTGGAAGTAGGGAAGTTTTCAAAAGGTTTGAGGCCTCTTATTTATCCTACTGCTATTGCGCATTTTATGCTTCGACTGAGACCTTCCATCATCAGGATGAATATGAAGGGGGATAGTGGGTCTCCTTGTATGATGCCTCTAGTGGGCCAGAAGGGTTTGGATGGGGCTCCATTTATCAGGAGCGAGTAAATTGTCATTGAGACTAGGATGATAATCCAACTGATTTAGTGTTGGGTGAAACCAAAAGCTTCCAGAGTCTTAACCATGTAGTGCCAGCTAATTTTGTCATAGGCTTTCGCTAGGTCAAGTTGTATTATCATCCCTCCTCTCCTCTGGATTTTCAAGGTGTGGATTAGCTCATGGGCATGGATGATGTTTTCCATGATTTTTCGTCCTTCCACAAAACCCGTCTGTTCTTGTGAAATCAGCGTGGGTAGGAGGGGTTTCAATCTATTGGATATGACTTTGGAGATTATTTTGTAAACCACATTGCATAAAGCTATGGGTTTGTAGAGGTCAGGGGTCATTGCTTTATTTTCTTTGGGGATTAGAGTAATCATTGTGGCATTTAACGCTTTTAGGATGGAGGCTGACCATCTAGAGTCATCCACCACCCTATAAACATCGTGTTTGACCACTTCCCAATAGGATTTGAAGAATTCCACTGTGAAACCATATGGACCTGGGGCTTTCCCGCTGGGCATCTCTTGGATCACTTGATCAATTTCCTCCTTAGCTATGGGTTTTTTTAGTTTGTTATTTTGTTCCTCAGTAACTAGACATGGGATGTGTTGAATTATCCTTTGGATGGCCTCCGTTTGGTCTTTGTTGGGTTCCTGGGATATCCCATGGAAGTGACTTACCAGGGTATTTTCAATCTCCTTGTGGGATTCTCGCTCGGTCCCATCTTGATCCTTAATTTTCAGGATTTTGTTGTGGGCTCTTCTAGCAATGGTTGTTCTATGAAAAAACTTGGTTTTCCTCTCTCCTTCCTTTATCCATTTGATTCAAGACTTTTGGTGCCATAGATTTTCTTCCTGCTAGCATCTTCCTTCCCATTCTTGCGTCATTTGGATCTCTTCCTTTTTTTGATCCTCTGTATAGCCCTCCGTTATGCAAACTTCCTGGAGTCTTCTCATTCTGTCTTCAATATTTTTCTTCTCTTGGTCTATGTTGCCAAAAATTTCCTTGTTCCACTCCCTAAGATTAGATTTGATGTACTTTAGTTTCTTATAGAGTTTGAAAATACATGTCCCTTGCTCCGGTTGTTCCTCCCGCTACCACTGGTTGATGTTCTCCTTGAAGGTGGGGTGTTCAATCCAGAATTTCTCAAATTTGAATGGTCTATTCTTCGGGGTGGTTGGGAAGTCTGCTTCTGGTTGGAATGGCCAGTGATCAGAACCCCCCCAAGGAAGGATCTTGCAATATAAGGTTAACCCCTGCATAATGATGGATTCCAACACCAAGAATCTATCTAGTCTTGTCGCAACCTGATGTTGATGTATCCGTTTATTGTTCCAAGTGAAATGTCTATTATTGGTTCTGATGTCCACCGTCTCCATTGTGTCTATGAAAGTTGAGAATTTTTCCACATCTCTATCCAATCTCCTGGTGCCTCCTTTTTTCTTCGCAAGTGATGTGATGATGTTGAAGTCCCCTGCCAGGATCCAATGGAGGTTGTTGGAGAGGGATTTTAGGTCTTCTAGGTCTAGAAGCATTCTTCTCTTTTCCTCTAGCATCTGGGTCCATACACATTAGTGCATAGGATCATCTTTGCATTCCTAGTGATTTTCATGTTAACCAAAAGTGTGTTCCTGGTAGCCTCGACTGCTATTAGGTTCATCACTTGTGGGTTCCACGGGGTGAGGATACCTCCAGCCATTTGTTGTCCTTCGACAACCACCATATTGTACTTTCTCCATTGTTTTTTGCTGATTGTTTCCATTCTGTCTACAATGAATTTTGTCTCTTGGATGAAACAAAGGTCTGGTTGTTCCTTCCTAAGTCTATTTCTAAGAATTATATGCTTTCATGGGATGTTTAGGCCTCGTATATTCCATGTTATAATATTCATTTAAACATGTGGGGGGGAGTTAGGAAAGAGATTTTTTTTCTTACCTGAGTTTATCAGCAGAGCTCCTAGTTCCTATAGGGATACACTGTTTGATTTCCTGCCTTTTTTCCTTCTCATCTGCTTGGGTGAGAGTTGTGATTGTCCTTTGCCTGCTTTGATTCCTAGGTGTCCTATCTCCCTGTGTGTGCACTTGAGATATCTATATTTGGCTTCCTCCCTTAGGAGGAAAAGGTATTGGATGTGGTCTAGTTGCTCCGTTGGTACATTGTCTACACGATGCCTTTTCCATTGCTCCAGTATGTTCGGGAGATCGATCCCTTCCCTTTCCACAATGTCTCTAAGATCAATATCTTCTCTTCCTACCTCGCTTGGAGTCATTTCTGCGTCTCTGTTTGCCTCCTGCATGGGGGTGGGGGTATCTTTGGTTTCTCCATCCATAGGAGTTTCACTACCTCCCTATCCCATCTCCTTTCTTGGGCTATCTGTATCCTCATTTGTTGATTATTCCCTGGCTTCTTTAGCTTTTGTATTTTCCT
>ML788395.1:275467-291259 GCA_009831015.1 Picea engelmannii
AAGATTCAATAAAGACGAGTCCATTTGAAGCTTTATATGGTAGAAAGTGCAATACACTAGTTAGTTGGGACAACCCAGTAGAAATATTAGTACTTGGGCCAAATTTTCTCAGAGAAACAAGAGAAAATGGTCAAAATCAAGCAGAATTTTAAAGGCAACACATGATAGGAAAAATAACTATGAAGATAAAGGTAGAATACCAAGAAAATTTAAAGATGGGGAGCATGTATTTTTTAAAGTGAAACCAAAGAAAAATTATTTGAAGCCAAGAAGCTACACTAAGCTAAAAACTAGATATTGTGGTCCATTTAAGATATTGGATAAGATACGACCTATTGCATGCATTCTTGCATTGATTGTTACCATAAAATTGTATAACATGTTTCCTGTGTCATTATTGAAAAAGTATTTGCACAACCCTACCCATGTCATTGATTGGACTTTGATTTAGGTAGAACTTGAAGGATACTTCTAGATGTATCAAGTTTTTATACTGCACATGAAGTTCACTATGCTAAAGAACATAGTCATAAGGTAGGTAAAAGTCCAATGGACCCACTATAACCCTGAAGAAATGACATGTGAGTTGGATGATGAAATGTGGGAGGCATACTTACATTTGTTTTGACATTTTGATGTAAAATATATTGTATCTAATGATGATGTGCACCAAGGATGGTGAAAAATATAAAGGAAGGGGAATGTAATACCCCCATTTTTTATCCCCATAACAATAATATATATACATGATGAAGGGATAAAAAAAAATTGCAATATGTAAAATGGTACATTGAATGATAATAAAAAATACATCACATGTTGTAGAAGGAGAATTGCAAAAGAATGGGGGGGATATGTGTAACATACCCATCCTTCGAGTTGAGTCTCGTTACTACTAAAACTGACCAAATATAACTCTGATACTAAATTTTAAATGCAGAAAAATACCCAACATGATATACTAGCTCATGCAACTATCCATGATAATTAAAGGAATGAATGCAATTGATTCAAACATGCAAAACAACAATTAAACACATGCAACATCATTTAATCACATAAACACAAATTCAATTGTAGCATTTACCCATAGAAAGAAACAATAAATAAGCTAAAACTCAAAGTGAAATGCACAACTATTAAATTCAACATTATATAGAAGTAGACATAATTAATATGAGCACTTATCTTATTAATAAATATGCAACACATTGCAGAGGATAGATATTCCACCCAATTGTAGACTTGTTTCTCTAGTTCTCAACATTAAGTCACCCCTAAGTTGGGGCTATGAATCCACAAGAGACGATGGTTCCTAAAGATGTCTATTGTACTCTCTTAGCAAGCTAATTCCTACATCCATTCCAACCCACTATAGCTCTTTCCCATCAACTTGCACAACCCAAGGTTTGGGATCCCCTTCTCTTCCATGTAGTACCTCAGGCTATCCCACTTCCCTCCAAGACTCCAACACATGTTGGATAGGAAATATCTTTATTGGGGACTCCAGGAATCTACAAGTGCCATAAGAATTCTCAGAAAAACAATGTACTTTCTCCCTTGATAATTTCTTGAACACAATATTAATCACATGCATATAGCCTATCTCTCCATGAAATTACAACTCCAACAAGTTGTTATACATGCCCACTAGGAATTCCTTCAAGATTCAGTACTTAGAACTCTCTTGTTTCCCAAAAATCTACTTGTAAAAACTGCTCTCCTTTCCCATACAAATTTCCTTTTCTCCCATGCATATTGACTCTCCCAATTCTGAAGGTCGATTGTACTTAGACCCATTCTCTCAATAAATTTGTGAGGTGATTTCACACACCAACCCTCTTACATGTATTCAATGATTGGGGCTTAGAAACACTCAAACATAAATAGAAGGTTGATAATAAAATAATTTAGAAATATGGTTTGGGTTTAATAGGCATGTATAATCCCCCCTTGGAACCCCCTCTTCTCTTGTGGAAACTTATCCCCCGTGTCTCAATTTGCATCCCTCCGCAGCCAATGATACATTTTATTTATTATTTCCAATATAAATCATTTAAATATAACATTTTTGGGCTCGTATCCATACATCATATTTACATTATACATCAATAAACCAGGGATTAAAATTGGTGATGTTACATTCTCCTCCCCCTACAATTTTCATTGTCCTTAGTAAACATCAACATACAATTTCACATATTTACATACATAAAATTTTACATCAAAAATACTTGATAATTTTGCAGTTGGATGACTATTGAAACAATTCCAACCAACAAATCCCATTTCCCCTCAACCTACACAACCCAAGGAATGGGATCCGACATCGGTCGGACATGAAGTCTTAGAGTTGTGACTCTAGGAACTCCCACTGCCAACATGAAGTCTTCGTACTCTTATGTACAAATGCACATTCATCTTTCTTCAAAATTTGCAAACATTTGTTGGTACTCCTCCCACATGACCTCTTATGCTCCCACATGGTGTCTTCAAGACTGTAGCGGGTCCATTGGACCTTTACCAGGATGATGGATTCATTTGTGAGAACTTTGAATTTTTTGTCTAGGATGCGCATTGGCTCCACTTGAAAGTCCCCTTCATGTTCCACCTGGATCACAATACAATCAATCACATGGTTAGGATTAAGTACATACTTCTTTAATAAATACACATGAAACACATTATGAATGCTCATGGATGTAGGTAATGCAAGCATATATATGCAATTGGGCATGTCCTCTCTAGGACTTCAAACGACCCATAATAACTTGCTACCAACTTTGGGAAACTTCCAAATATCAACGAGATCCTCTTGGCTTTAACTTTTAGAAGTACATGCTCACCCACTTTGAATTCCATATTTGTTCTTCATTTGTCGGCATAACTCTTTTGTCTGTCTTGTGCAATCTTTAAATTATGATTGATCTTTACCATCTGCTCTTTCATTTCCCTTAACAATTATGTCTAAATAATGGCTCTATTTGTTGGGTTATCCAATCTCATTAATGTGTTTCATATTATGCCATATAAGGCTTCAAATGGGATTATATTTAATGATTCCTAATACCCATTGTTGTAAGAAAATTCAACTAAATGAAGATAGTCCTCCCGTCCATTACATATATTATCAACATATCTTCAATTATCTAGTTAATCCTCTCTATTTACCTATACGACTTTGGGTGATATGTTGCACTGAGATTCAAATTAGTCCCAAATCCCTTAAACAATCCCTTTCAAATTTAGAAGTGAAATTGGGGTCTATGCCTAACACTATTGCCCTAGGCGCACCATGTATCTTGGTGATTTCCTTTATATAAATCTTTGCAATATTAGCTTCCTTGTGAGTTATTTTCACTAGAATGAAATGTGCAACCTTTGTAATATTATCCACCTTTACTATGATGGAATCATGCTACCTTGTTGTCCTAGGAAGCTTGGTAAAAAAATCTATAATAACCACTTTCCATTTCCATTTAGGAATGGCCAATGGTTGTAGCAACCTTGCTGGATGTATGTGTTTATCCTTTACCTTTTGACATTCAATGCATTTAGCTAAATAATATGTGACATATCTCTTCATACCAGGCCATAAATATTGGTCTCTTAAAGATGCAATAGTTTTCTAGTACCCTGGGTGTCCATCGGATGCACATTGTGCATCTCTTTTAGAACTAAATTTCTCAATTCCTGAGAATTGGGAACACAAATTATGTTCTTGTACAAGAGGATTACATCCTCTTCCAACTTGTAATCTTTATATTTCTACTGTGCATTTTTTTGTTGTAATATTTCTTTAATGTGTCCATAATGTGGGTTTGTTGTTACACCATCTAGGATTCTTTCTTTTAAATATGTCACGCACATACTAATGGTTGTAGCATGCATTTGATGAACCCTTTTGTTGAGTGCATTTGCTACTTTATTCTATTTTCCCTTGATGTGCTTGATGTCAAAGTCATATTCACTAAGAAATTCTAGCCATCTATTTTTTCTAGCATTTATTGTTGGCTTCTCAAACAAGTATTTCAAACCACTATGATTTGTCCTCAACTCAATTTTTATGCTCGTGAGATAATGTCTCCACATGTTTAAGGCATGAACAATGGCTACCAAGTCTAATTCATGTGTAGAATAATTTATTTCATGCTCCTTTAAATTTCTTGACTCATAACAAATTGCATGCCCATTTTGGGTAAGGACTCTACCAAGCCCTTTCTTTCATGCGTCCGTGAATGCAACAAAATCCTCATTTGGATCTACAATATTTAAAATAGGTGCACTAGTTAATAAATCCTTCAAGCGCTGGAAAATTTCTTCACAGTTGGTATTCCATTCAAATTCCATTCCTTTATTTTGCAAGGATGTTATCGGGTGTGTAATATTGAAGAACCCCACAATGAATCCCATGTAGTAACCAACTAAACCCATTAATGATCTAACCTATGAAATATTCGTTGGCGTTGGCCAACTTTTGATTGCTTTGATGTTTTCTAGGATCCACTACAATGACATCTTCTAAAACAATGTGGCCCAAATAATGAATTTGTTTTTTGATAAAAAGTGCACTTGCTCAACTTGGCATATAATTGGTGCTCTCTCAACACATATAGCACCATTCTCAAATGTTCTTCATGTTTTTCCTATGTCTTGGAATAGATAATAATATCATCCAAGAAAAAAATAACAAATTTGTCCAGGTAATCTCTAAACACTTCATTCATTAGACATGTAAAGGTAGAAAGCGCATTTGTCAACCCAAATGGCACCACCACAAACTCATAATGGCCATACCTTGTCTAAAATATTTTCTTGCTAGTATTTTCTTTTCTTTTTGTTACTTAATGATAATTGGAACTCAAGTTAATATTGGAAAATATCCTTGCCCCCTTCAGCTAATAAAAAATATCATCGATCCTCGATAAATGATACTTATTCTTTATAGTAACCTTGTTTAGCTATCTGAAATAAATACATAACCTCATAGCTATGTCATTTTTCTTCACAAAAATAATTGGGCCACCCCAAGGAGAAACACTTGGGAATATGTACCCTTTCTTCAATAACTCTTTTAGTTGCATCTGCAATTCTTTTACTTCAGGTGTGATCATTATGTAGGGAGTTTTGGACACTGGGGAAGCTCCTCGCATTAATTCAATAGAGAAATGGATGTCTCTCTTTTCAATTGCAATGATGAAACCTATTTGATAGATATGGGCCTTGGAATACCTTGAACTATCCTTGAATTCCCTTCTTCATCAAGACATGTGAAAACCTTATTGTAACCATCTAAGACAACATGATGCTTATCTAGCTAATCCATACCAATCAAGCAGTAATAGGACCCAAGTGGTGCAATGTTCAAATATGCCTTAGGACCAACTCCATTCATGTCCATTGGGAAATACTTGACCAACTCATTTATTTTCCTCTTGGTTCCAATAGCTAGCTAAACTAACCAAGACTTTTCATGCTTACATTTATTCAATTTAATTCTTTCAACTGTATTTGGATCTATATAGCTACGACTATCTATAGAATCAATAAAACTAGCTATGGGATAATTATTAATCTTCCCTTCTACCTCAATCATGTGGGATTGATGGTTTGGTTCTCTGTTTTCTAAGATTGCATAAAATCCTTGGCATGCTCCTGTCTACATCTTCCATTGTATCCTCCTTATTGATTTTATGCACAATCTTTATCCTATCTCCCCGATGAGGACAATATTTATACATGTGGTCCTCTTTGCATCCCCAACACATTATGGGATGTTGTCTTGGCCTCTTCCCCAAGGAATATCTTATTTTAGATCCACCTTGTGTTGGATTCCCGTGTTGACATGCTTGATAGCTATTCCTAATGAAAGGCAACTTAAATCATTTCTTCCTCTGATCCATCTTTCCTTGCTTCTTATGATTATAGGCCTTTTCGAAGGATGACCTTCCCTTTTTCTTCCCATACAAATACTTATCCTTCCTCATGGATTTTTCCAAATTATTGGGCTCATCAAATTGAATTTTATCCTTGGATAAGGATAGCAGTCCACTCAAGAACCTCTGAATTTTGACTTTCCCATCCCTGATGAAGTCCATGTACCTCAGAAGCTCTAGGAATTTCCTATCATACTCTTTCATGGTCATGTTCCCTAGCTTGAGCTCTAAGAATTCTTGCATCTTCTTGTCATAGTAATTTTATGACAAGCACTACTACTGGAAATATTTCTTAAACTACATCCAAGAAATTCTCTTCTCATCAATAAGCTTGACTTTCTTTAGTTGATCCCACCATATGGAATCCTTCCCTTGAAGATGATATATGGTGATTGTTGCTTCCAGGTTTGATGTGTAGTCATGTAGTTGGAAATATTTCCTCATGCCCAAAAACCAAACTTCAACATCTTCACCGTTCCTATGATCTCCATCAAATGGTGGTGGCTTAAGTTTCTTGATCTCTCCTTGCAAGATATATCACCCATACCTCCTCCTCTAATGTTTGAAAGGGGACACACTTAGGTTTTTCTCTAATTTAAATGTGCATGAGATCTTCTGGTCAAGTGTCTTAGTTAATGATGATGTTTACTAGCACTCCTAGAGTGCCTAGATCACTTGTGATCAACCCTAGATCGCTTGTGATCAACCCTTCTATCACGATATCTAGATGCTTCTACTTGTCTTGCACTAGCTTCTTGTTTGGTGTTGGAATATTTATTGATTTGTGTTTGTAACATACTCAAAATCTATTAATACATCCTGAGTGGGCCTAATGGTTAAGAACATGCGTTTCCTCCTAAGAGGTCACAAGTTCAAATCTAGAGGAGGGTAGGGTATGTATACCTCTGTAAAGTTTAGCAGTCAAATCAGTGAGTGGAGGGGGTCCCTTGTCCCACAAATAAGGGGGTATCATACACTAATTTGGTGTCTGGCTTGGTCGTGACTTTAAAATTAGATTATTATAAGCCCTGAAAGATATGGCTCTTAAATGTTTTGTACAACAACTGTATGCGGACCTAGTAAATGCCATAAGTTTTTTTGGACAATAACATGTATATTCCACATGAATATAAAATATTTTTTTCTAAGGAAAAATAAATATTTAGACTCTATAGAAGTTGAGTGTTAATTTGATTATGCTCCTTTTGAACTCTTATCAACCTCTCATTGGCTTCTTTGTAGCTCTACAGTTCTTTCTGCAAGGTTCTCATAGTCCCAATCGACTCTTTAGGCTCTACTATGCCTCTATGCCCATTGGACTCGATTTCTTCATTTCCCAAACTGATATGCAATCCTCTTATCTCATCCTCATGGTTGTAAGATCCTTGGGATTTCTCCATATCTCTAGTCCTCGTACATGAATCAATTATGTTTTTCTTATACCTCTATTTCTACAAAAATGTGCATGCAACTATTACTGTTAGAATTATGCATATGGTAAAATATTTCATTAATTAAGTTACAGGTCATTCTTAATATGAATTTATGAGGAGTATGGATGCATTGAAACCCAATTATAATTATTTAAATATACTCTCCTCTGAGTTATCTTTCCAATGACTATACTCATTCCTCATTTTGATTTTTGAGCTATAAGTTACAACCTTATGAAGTTTGTTATTTCCACTCAATTGTGCTTTGTTCTTACTAGTGCAATTCCGTTGAAAGGCCATCTTCTATCCTTTGTAACAAAAAATCAGTCATGGATCATAATTGGTTTTTATATCGAGTGCAGATAGGATTTATGGTTGTGAGCACACAACAATTTTCATATTTGAAATTTGACACTCCAGAAAATTTATGAATAAATATGGAATTGACGACTTTACACTTTTACATTTTTTTTCCATACTTGTAATTTTTAGCCAAAACAGGTTATCTCTCATATAGAGGAAATTTGGGAAAATCTCCCTCAAGAAAAAGTTGTTTACATTTTCGAGGACGTAAAATGTAGACTAAATAAATTTTTCCAGATTTGTGATCTAGGGTCCCTATGCCTCCTCCAAAGATTTCAAAAATCCCCAAAAAATGTCTGGGAATGGTGCTTTTTGACTTGTTTTTGAACCTCCATTCCAAACCCTTTTAATTTTTCCAAAAACTCAATTGGGTATCTTCATGCCTACATTTTGGACATTCTTAAAAATTTTCATCTTTATCTGGGTCTCAGTCATTGAGCAAAACGCAGATCTTTAAAAACCACTAATTTTTGTTTTCCAGAAAATTGAAGAAGGATTAGCTAGTGACCCTCACTAGCACTCATGTAGTCCTATTACGGCCAAAACAAGTTTT
This sequence comes from Picea engelmannii, assembly GCA_009831015.1. NCBI lineage: Eukaryota > Viridiplantae > Streptophyta > Pinopsida > Pinales > Pinaceae > Picea > Picea engelmannii. Next base: position 283,753 of record ML788395.1, read on the forward strand.
TGGCTCCATATTTTGTTTTTGGTAAACTTGTTTATTTTCTCCTTCCCTTTCTTCCTCCCTTCTTCTTTTCATTTTCTCTTCTTCCCCTCTTCTCTTTCCTTGGTGATCATTAAGCCCTTCATCGATGATCAATGAAAAGGTATATCGACGATTGGAAAAAGGGTCTATTAGCAATTGCAAAAAAATTCTATCAACTATTGGCGATTGAAGAATTTTTTTATCAACAATCGAAAAAAAGGACTATCGGCAATCACGAAAAACTTCTATCGACAATTGGGGAAAAAATCTATCATCGATCGACAAAAAGGTCTATTGGAGATCAACAGTTTTTTATGAATTATGTTTTGTCCACACTTCACCGTATTTTTCCAGTCTCCCAAAATCTCCATCAACGATCAACATAATTCCTTTGACATAGACAAACTCATTTAACTTAGATATTTTTGACCAAATATGCATTGGATTTTGATTGTTGATCTCAATATCTATGTGATCTCAATTGTCGATCCATTAAACTTTGTCGAGTTTGTAGATGAATCTTGATCGTTGATTTCCAATTCGAATGCGATATGAATCGTTGATTCCCCAAACTTTGTCGAACTCCAAAAAATCCATCAAAAATTGACGATTTTCTTCTTCGACGAACTGATTTTTTTTCAGACTTCGTTGGACTCCAAAAACTTATAAATTGTTTATCAAATCTAGGATGAATCTAGGCCATCAATCTCAAAATCAAATGCAATCTTAGTTGTTGACGCATCAAAATTTATTATACGACCATTTATTTTTAACATCATGGAACTACCGCCATGGACCTTGTTAGTCCATGTCATGGGTATGACCCACATCACATCTCTACATAATTTTTCAAAAATCATGAAAATTTATAATTTTCCGAAATTTTATTTTTTCGGCTACCATGGGAGATTTGGACTTAGCCCCCCAAGGTCGAACTTGACCCTCAAACTATCAATTCACCATCCCTTTTCCAAATCACATGCATAATTCTCCCAAAATTTGGTAATCTCACTCTAAAATTCACCATTTCTCCCAAATTTGACACAGAGTGATACTCTACAACAATGAATTTGTTAAATCTACGTTGATTTTTGGCCCATACGATCTGGTGTTGAACCAAAATATATAATACCAAATTTTAATGTTCCCATCCTTCAAGCTGAGTCTCATTACTACTAAAAACAACCAAATATAACTCTGATACCAAATTTTAAATGTGGAAAAATACCCAACATGATATACTAGCCTATGCAATTGTCCATGATAATTAAATACATGAATGAAATTGATTCGGACATGCGCACCGAAAATTTAACACACTCAACATCATTTAATCACATAAACACATATTCAAATGTAGCATTTACCCACAACATGCAACAATAAATAAGTTAAAACTCAAAGTCAAATGCACATGAATTAAACTCAACATTCTACAAAAGTAAACATAATGAATATGAGCACTTATTTTATTAATAAATAGGCAACACGTTGCAAAGGATGGATGTTCCACCCAACCGTAGACTTGATGCTCCAGTTCTCAACAACAAGTCACCCCCAAGTTGGGGCTATGAATCCATAAGAGATGGTGGTTCCTAAGGCTAGCTATTGTCTCCTCTCAGCAAGCTAGCTTGTGATCTTATGAATTGGCACCTGAGATACTACTTTATCAGTGTGAGCCCCACAGTACATGCCAATATAATCTTCTATATTGTGTGGTCCTGGAGGAAATGTCCTCAAATTAACCAGTTCCCCCCTCCTGGAGAGGTTGGTCAAATAGTATATATCCTCAATAGTCATAGTCAATGGTTGTCCCTCTAGCATGAAGGCCTCTACGTTCGGGTGTCAATACTCTATCAAATGATTCAGTAACATGGGTTGTGCCCTCATGAATGGAAATTGAAAGAACTTCCACATACCACATTGTTTGAGCATGGAAATGGCCCCTGGATCCTCCTCGACCAAGATATATAACTCATCATGTTCTCTCTCTCACCAGTGAACATACATCCTATTGCATAAAAAAATTTGAGGTTAGTCCCTTGTTTCATTTTTTAAAAGCTTAAAGAGATGTATGTGGGTTGTCTTTAAGACAGTTGTGTATATACAGGTGCTAAGTTTTCCTTTTCCAGCGTATAAATGTGTGTTGAGCATGGACAACCCGTGTACATGCATACCCAACATTTTTACTAGGGCATGCACCCTCTAAACAATTAAATAAACAATAAATGATGAATAGAAATGATGAGAGAGGTCATTTGTACTTACTTGGTTTAGGTTTGAAGATTTTTCGTCCACCATAGCTCCTTGAATCCACATTTTAAAGAAGAGGGTTTTTTGGCTTTTTGGTTATTTTCCAATTTGCAATGGTTAAAATGATTTGTCTACCTCTATTTATAGATTGTTTTGGCACTTTTTTCCCCAGTTTGGTCCTCTTTTTCCCTATTCTTGGCTTGGTGGGTGCTTGAATTTATTTTTGAGAGATCTTTGGGTCGTTCTTATGAACTTTTTCTTTTGGTTTGGTGTTTTTATGAGAGGGGTTCCACTCACATCATCCTGCGGTAAAGTTGCTTTTTTGACACTTGCATATAGGTTAGGTTCCATTACCTTACATCTTGCATTTTGTTGACTTTTTTCCACTATGCCATAGGATTGATCCCACTGAAGTGTGACATGAAACCTTCTATGCTACTTTAGAAGTGTCGTAATTAGGTGGTAGAGCCTTCCTCTACATGGATGCCCTAGGTATATTCTTTGCTACATTTTGGTGTCCATGCTGTGATTTTTCCCGACATGAATGTGTTGAAGCCTCATTCTTATTCATGTTTTTCTTGCCTTTACTCAAAAGACTCCCTAAGAGCATCGTTTGTTTTCTTTCAAGCTCACTTAAACTTTGAAAGCAACAACTACAAGAACTTATTTATTATTTTCAATCTCGTTTGGATTACTTAAGAAAAGAAGCCCCCATGGAGTCTTCTTTAATATCTTTTCAAACTCTCTAAAATTGAAAACATTATCGATCGATCTTGTTTCCCTTCATGCTCGTCAAACTAAAATTTGAAGGAAAATATGTTTGGCGGTAGTTTACCCCTTTTTCGGTATGAATGGTTAATTTACGAATAAAGGTATGCCCTAGGAGCTTCGGTTCGCTAGCAGAGTATTCTCAGGTGTAAGTTTAACCCTTTTTTGGACCTTAGGGACTAAATTTTTGAAAAAGGGCGATTCTCCCTGGTTTTGGTTTATCTCTTTTTCGGGCCTTGGAGTTTATCTACGAAAAAGGAACCCCCTCAGAGTCCATAGTTAATCTCTTTTCAGACTCCTTAAATATGAAAATATCATCGAGTGACCTTGTTCCTTTCACACTCGTTAATTGGTCGAGAAGGAATATCCATTTGGCATAAGTTTAACTCTTTTGGCTCCATATTTTATTTTTTTGGGTAAACTTGTCTATTTTCTCCTTCCCTTTCTTCCTCCCTTCTTTTCATTTTCTCTTCTTCCCCTCTTCTCTTTCCTCAATGATCATTAAACCCTTCATCGATGATCAATGAAAAGGTATATCGACGATTGGAAAAAAGGTCTATTAGAAATTGCAGAAAAAGTCTATTAGCTATTGGCGATTAAGGATTTTTTTTTATTGACGATAAAAAAAAAAAGGTCTATAGGCAATCGTAGAAAAATTCTATCGACAGTCGGGGAAAAATTCTATCAGCGATCGACAAAAAGGTCTATTGGAGATTGATGGTTTTCTATGAATAATGTTTTGTCCGCACTTCACCGAATTTTTCCAATCTCCCAAAAGCTCCATCAATGATCGACATAATTCCTTTCACATAGACAAGTCACAAACTCGTTTAACTTAGATATTTTTTACCAAATATGTATTGGATCTGGATTTTTTATCTCAATATCAATGTGATCTCAATTGTTAATCCATTGAACTTTGTTGAGTTTGCAGATGAATCTTGATCATTGATTGCCAAATCGAATGTGATATGAATTGTTGATTCCCCAAACTTTGTCGAACTCCAAAAACTCCATCAACGATCGATGATTTTCTTCTACGACAAACTAAATTTTTTTCAGACTTCGTTGGACTCCAAAAACTTATAATTTTTTTACCAAATCTAGGATGAATCTAATCCATCACTCTCAAAATCAAATGCAACCTCAGTCATTGACTCATAAAAATATATTATATGACTCTTTCCTTTTAACACCATGGCACTACCACCATGGACCTTGTTAGTCCATGTCATGGGTACGACCCACATCACATCTCTACGTAATTTTTCAAAAATCCTGAAAATTTATAATTTTCCAAAATTTTCTTTTTTCAACCGCCATGGGAGCTTTGGAATTAGCCTCCCAAGGTCGAAATTGACCCTGCGACTATCAATTCAACATCCCTTTTCCAAATCACATACATACTTCTCCCAAAATTTGGGAATCTCACTCTAAAATTCACCATTTTTCCCAAATTTGACACAAATTGATACTCTACAATAGTGAATTTGTTAAATCTGTTAGCACTAGAAGTCACCTATGGATTGCGGCAAAGGTAAGCCTAGTACCCTTCAGTTTTATGTCACAATAAATAAATTTAAAGGGGGTCTAATGGACGCAGACTCAGGATAATATCACTTTAACTTTAGTATGCACAAGAAGATGAGGTCTTGATCTAACTTCAGTCAGTAAGTTGTAGTAAGGGTGAGTAGGATGAAGAAATTGAGGAGAAAATGTAGAGGTCTGCTATGGACATCCGGTCTTCCAACAACTTAAGGGGGAAAAGCTTCAAATACAAGATTCTCTTGAATCCAAAACTTCAGGAAACTGAAAATGCCATAACAATACTACAATCAACCATACATTACAATATAGTTACCACAACTCGACTGGATCATCCATGCCCGAGTCTTCAGTATCAGAAGCAAAAGAGATGAAAAGAAAGCTGACTGTCATTAAACAAGAAGTCTCAAAGGGAAACACATAACCAGAGAACTAGAGGATTCATTAAAACTTTACAAATCAGGAGTGTAGCTCAACCATTGGCCATAACAAAATATCAAAATTAACTATTTATACTCAGAACAACTCCCTCCCACCAGGGGCATGCTCTGGTCATTTCATTCAAGGCTCGACGTCTGCATCTTCTTCTGTCAGGATACACTTGCATTCTTATGTCAGACACAAGATCATATCGGTATGGGCTTTGCAAAAAAATCCATTGACAGGGGAACTTTGTGTTGACAATCTGCCTCCATGGCCAGGTTTTCCATGTTTCCCATTTATGTGGTGAAACGAGGTTTCAACCACCTTCCCCATTTCCATTAACTACTTTCATTGGGATCGGGATGAAATATGACACCCAAGAATGTTCTAGGAGATGTTCACGGCTCCTTCAAGTCAATCTCGGTGCCTCGAGACCGCGCAGATCTTCCTCTCTGAATAATATGGGTGCCCTCAGATTCTGATGCGACTCCTCTGTATCGCTTCATATGTTGATCCAGGTGGATATTGGTGGCCACCCACCTTTTCCAAATGGCTCAAAACAGTTTTCTGGCAATTTTAGCAATTTACTACTTTTAGCAGGTTTTAACTTTCGGGGCCATTTTGAGGGCCTAAATGAAGGTTTTTAGAGATCGAGGTTCTCAATGATAGATAAAGGCATGATTGAGCCTCTAAAATGAATCTCCTCGACGATACCTTTCCAACGAGCTATCATATGCCTAAAACGGAGATCATATGCAAAAGTTACGACCCCGGGAAGTTGATGTATTAACTTACCCAAACGGGGCCCACATGACTTTTGGTGCTTCATCTCCTAGGGTTAGGATTTTGGATTTCTAGGACTTTTGGAATTCCTGTTTATTGTTAAAAAAGCCTTCAGAGCCTCATTGTAATCAACTTCTTACGAATGCGAGTAGCCATCACATCTCTTCTCAGAGATAAGTTTCCACCATTCTAACGAGTCTTTCACTCTGTATTTTTACAATCTCTGTACATTTATTTCGTTAATAGAAATCGTGTATTACTGTATATCTGTGTTTATGGTTGCATCTCTGATACATTTATGTTATATTATTGAATATACGTGATATCTCTCTGCATTTCTTTATTATATCTCTGCTCTCATTTCGTGCCGAAAATAATCCGGATCATGTGTCCTTGGGCCATAACCTGGGGCTCCTATGTGAAATTTTGGTATTTCGCATCTCAGGAGTCTTCACTCCATTCGATTCCAAAAATCCCGATGCTCGAATTTACGAAATAGCCCATCCAGACCGATGGTCGGATTTGCTTTGAAATTAATGGCTAGGATGCTTGTGTGAGAACCTCTGTCGCCCGTCGCTCCATAGGCACTTACCCTATTTATGGCCCTTCTTTCCATATAACCACGGGTTGTGATCGTGGACCCAATTCCTCGGCACTTCGCGACTTCGTGTTTTGCGAATCTATGTTGTGCTCCATGCTAAAGCCTTCAAGTCACGAAATCACGATTTCTCATCTCAGGTGCCACACGTCCCTTCAAATCGAACGACCCAGATGAATATACAAATTTCAGGACTTCAGGATTTCGGCATTTCGGTACTCAGGAAATCTGCGCATTCTTCATTTCAACTTTCCCAAAATGAGTTTCTCCATGATTCAGATCGGGTGCCACACGTCTTGTAGGATCGAATGGGTCCTACTGACTTCGTATTTCGGGAGTTCAGATCCTTTACAAAACAACATTCTGAACTCCCGATTCTCGTGATTATTATTCACCATCGATCTCTAAACTTTAAAATGCACATTCCTTCGCCAAACTGAACTTGCCCGCTCGCTTTATTTGAGTCCATATCAGACTGCTCTAAGTGTTGTGCTTATGCTCACTGTTGTGGAATGTGTAAATAAATACTTGGGCGACTGGTTGAGGGCTTGGGAAAGTGAAAGGATCAATGACAGAGGTAGAGAGGGCAGTGATTAATCCAGAGAAAACAAAATCTTGGGGCCGAGACTTCCCAGAGAGGATTACACAAAACAAAAGGTCACTCAAACGATCGAGGACAAACACAAAGAAAATTACAAGCCGAAAGGGGAAACACTTAAGGTTTGGTCGGCGAAAAGGAGAAAGGCAAGGCAAAATTATAGACTTAGGTAGAAACTACCAATCCACAAGACTCTGACAAGTTCGTGTGATAACAAAATCTACGTTCATTTTTTGCCCATACGGTTTGGTGTTGAACCAAAATATCTAATACCAAATTGTAATGTGCCCAACCTTCAAGTTGAGTCCCATTACTACTAAAAACGACCAAATATAACTCTGATACCAAATTTTAAATGTGGAAAAATACCTAGCATGATATACCGGCTCATGCAACTATCCATGATAATTAAATACATGAATGAAATTGATTCGGACATGCACAACAACAATTTAACACACTCAACATCATTTAATCACATAAACACATATTCAAATGTAGCATTTACCCACAACATGCAA
>ML788395.1:291309-319263 GCA_009831015.1 Picea engelmannii
AAAATCTACAGCTTCAACGAGATTTCTCACAACAACAATTTACTTGCTCCCTTGAAAATTTATTGAACATAATATTACTCACAATCCTATAGCATGTATCTCCATAAAATTATAGGTCCAACAAGTTGTTATACATGCTCATTGTGGCTGCTTTGAAGCTTTAACACTTAAAACTCTCTTTCTATCCAAAAAAAAATTTATATGTAAAAAATGCTCTCCTTCCCATAAAAATTTCCTTTTGTCCCATGCATATTGACTCTTTGAATTTAACATTATCCATCACATTATATTTTCAAACACACATATTTCACATTTCACTACAACCTTTATCTTTGACATTGAGATAGTCATGTCAAAAATTGCACCGAATAGAAACCACATGGTGCAAACTAACAAAAATCCATTAGGAATGACATTTATCCTTGCCACATTTAAACACATGATAATGGGACATCATTTAAACACGTGATACATTGTCCAAATTTGCATCCTTCCTAAACACATTAGGAACGAGATTTATCCTCGCCACATTTAAACACATGATAATTGGACATCATTTAAGCACATTATACATTTCCAAATTTGCATTGTCAATTTAAATGATTAAACACATGTTTAAAAAAAATCCACTCTCATGAATTTGACTGCATTAACTTAAACCTTCACAAATTCCGAAGTTAGGAGAGCTTGAGGTTGAGGCTTAGATGCGTAGGCGGTGTGAATACGCATATACCATATACGCATATTTTTACGATGTGGAGAATATCGACATATTACATTGTTACAGCGTAGTCTAAACCTTTTATTTTTATTTTTTTGAGTTTTTTAGGTGATGATGATCACTTGAACTAGGATCAAAATGGCTAGTCTATCCATGTGACTTTACATGGATAGACTCTACTTCATGGAACTAGGATCAAAATGGCACTACCGCTATGGACCTTGTTAGTCCATGTCATGGGTATGACCCACATTACATCTCTACGTAATTTTTCAAAAATCATGAAAATTTATAATTTTCCGAAATTTTCTTTTTTTTCAGCTGCCATGGGAGATTTTGGACTTAGCCTCCCAAGGTTGAACTTGACCCTCAAACTATCAATTCACCATCCCTTTTCCAAATCACATGCATAGTTGTCCCAAAATTTGGGAATCTCACTCTAAAATTCACCATTTCTCCCAAATTTGACACAGACTGATACTCTGCAACAGTGAATTTGTTAAATCTACGTTGATTTTTGGCCCATATGATCTAGTGTTGAACCAAAATATATAATAACAAATTGTAATGTTCCCATCCTTCAAGTTGAGTCTCATTACTACTAAAAACAACCAAATATAACTCTGATACCAAATTTTAAATGTGGAAAAATACCCAACATGATATACCAGCCTATGTAATTGTCCATGATAATTAAATACATGAATGAAATTGATTCGGACATGCACAACGAAAATTTAACACCCTCAACATCATTTAATCACATAAACACATATTCAAATGTAGCATTTACCCACAACATGCAACAATAAATAAGTTAAAACTCAAAGTCAAATGCACATGAATTAAACTCAACATTCTACAAAAGTAAACATAATGAATATGAACACTTATTTTATTAATAAATAGGCAACACGTTGCAAAGGATGGATTTTCCACCCAACCATAGACTTGATGCTCCAGTTCTCAACAGCAAGTCACCCCCAAGTTGGGGCTATGAATCCATAAGAGATGGTGGTTCCTAAGGCTAGCTATTGTCTCCTCTCAGCAAGCTAGCTTGTGATCTTATGAATTGGCACCTGAGATACTACTTTATCAGTGTGAGACTCCCAGTACATGCCAATATAATATTCTATGTTGTGTGGTCCTGGAGGAAATGTCCTCAAATTAACCGGTTCCCCCCTCCTGGAGAGGTTGGTCAAATAGTATATATCCTCAATAGGCATAGTCAATGGTTGTCCCTCTAGCATGAAGGCCTCTACGTCCGGGTGTCAATACTCTATCAAATGATTCAGTAACATGGGTTGTGCCCTCATGAATGGAAACTGAAAGAACTTCCACATACCACATTGTTTGAGCATGGAAATGGCCCCTGGATCCTCCTCGACCAAGATATATAACTCCTCATGTTCTCTCTCTCACCAGTGAACATACATCTCGTTGCATAAAAATTTTTGAGGTTAGTCCCTTGTTTCATTTTTTGAAAGCTTAAAGAGATGTATGTGAGTTGTCTTTAAGACAATTGTGTATATACAGGTGCTAAGTTTTCCTTTTCCAACGTATATACACGTGTTGAGCATGGACAACCCGTGTACATGCATACCCAACATTTTTACTAGGGCATGCACCCTCTAAACAATTAAATAAACAATAAATGATGAATAGAAATGATGAGAGAGGTCATTTGTACTTACTTGGTTTAGGTTTGAAGATATTTCGTCCACCATAGCTCCTTGAATCCACATTTTAAAGAAGAGGGTCTTTTACCTTTTTGGTTATTTTCCAATTTGCAATGGTTAAAATGATTTGTCTACCTCTATTTATAGATTGTTTTGGCACTTTTTTCCCCAGTTTGGTCCTCTTTTTCCCTATTCTTGGATTGGTGGGTGCTTGAATTTATTTTTGAGAGATCTTTGGGTCGTTCTTATGAACTTTTTCTTTTGGTTTGGTGTTTTTATGAGATGGGTTCCACTCACATCATCCCGCGGTAAAGTTGTTTTTTTGACACTTGCATATAGGTTAGGTTCCATTACCTTACATCTTGCATTTTGTTGACTTTTTTCCACTTTGCCATAGGATTGATCCCACTAAAGTGTGACATGAAACCTTCTATGCTACTTTAGAAGTGTCGTAATTAGGTGGTAGAGCCTTCCTCTACATGGATGCCCTAGGTATATTCTTTGTTGCATTTTAGTGTCCATGCTGTGATTTTTCCCGACATGACTGTGTTGAAGCCTCATTCTTATTCATCTTTTTCTTGCCTTTAGTCAAAAGACTCCCTCAGAGCATCGTTTGTTTTCTTTCAAGCTCTCTTAAACTTTGAAAGCAACAACTAACAAGAACTTATTTATTATTTTCAATTTCATTTGGATTACTTAAGAAAAGAAAGCCCCCATGGAGTCTTCTTTAATATCTTTTCAAACTCTCTAAAATTGAAAACATTACCGATCGATCTTGTTTCCCTTCATGCTCGTCAAACTAAAATTTGAAGGAAAATATGTTCGGTGGTAGTTTACCCCTTTTTCGGTATGAATGGTTAATTTATGAATAAAGGTATGCCCTAGGAGCTTCGGTTCACTAGGAGAGTATTCTCGGGCGTAAGTTTAACCCTTTTTTGGGCCTTAGGGACTAAATTTTTGAAAAAGGGCGATTCTCCCTGGTTTTGGTTTATCTCTTTTTCGGGCCTTGGAGTTTATCTACAAAAAAGGAACCCCCTCAGAGTCCATAGTTAATCTCTTTTCAGACTCCTTAAATATGAAAACATCGTCGAGTGACCTTGTTCCTTTCACACTCGTTAATTGGTCGAGAAGGAATATCCATTTGGCATAAGTTTAACTCTTTTGGCTCCATATTTTATTTTTTGGGTAAACTTGTCTATTTTCTCCTTCCCTTTCTTCCTCCCTTCTTTTCATTTTCTCTTCTTCCCCTCTTCTTTTTCCTCAATGATCATTAAACCCTTCATCGATGATCAATGAAAAGGTATATCGATGATTGGAAAAAAGGTTTATTAGCGATTGTAGAAAAAGTCTATTAGCTATTGGCGATTGAGGAATTTTTTTTATCGACGATAAAAAAAAAAAGGTCTATAGGCAATCGTAGAAAAATTCTATCGACAGTCGGAGAAAAATTCTATAAGCGATCAACAAACAGGTCTATTGGAGATTGATGGTTTTCTATGAAATATGTTTTGTCCGCACTTCACCGAATTTTTCCAATCTCCCAAAAGCTCCATCAACGATCGACATAATTCCTTTTACATAGACAAGTCACAAACTCATTTAACTTAGATATTTTTTACCAAATCTGTATTGGATCTGGATTTTTTTATCTCAATATCATTGTGCTCTCAATTGTCAATCCATTGAACTTTGTTGAGTTTGCAGATGAATCTTGATTGTTGATTTCCAAATCGAATGTGATATGAATCGTTGATTCCCCAAACTTTTTCGAACTCCAAAAAGTCCATCAACGATCGATGATTTTCTTCTTCGACGAACTAAATTTTTTTCAGACTTCGTTGGACTCCAAAAACTTATAATATTTTTACCAAATCTAGGATGAATCTAAACCATCAATCTCAAAATCAAATGCAACCTCAGTCATTGACTCATAAAAATATATTATATGACTCTTTCATTTTAACACCATGGAACTACCACCATGGACCTTGTTAGTCCATGTCATGGGTACGACCCACATCACATCTCTACGTAATTTTTCAAAAACCCTGAAAATTTATAATTTTCCAAAATTTTCTTTTTTCAGCCGCCATGGGAGCTTTGGAATTAGCCTCCCAAGGTTGAAATTGACCTTGCTACTATCAATTCAACATCCCTTTTCCAAATCACATACATACTTCTCCCAAAATTTGGGAATCTCACTCTAAAATTCACCATTTTTCCCAAATTTGACACAAACTGATACTCTACAATAGTGAATTTCTTAAATCTGTTAGCACTAGAAGTCACCTCTGGATTGTGGCAAAGGTAAGCCCAGTACCCTTCAGTTTTATGTCACAATAAATAAATTTAAAGGGGGTCTAATGGACGCAGACTCGAGATAATATCGCTTTAACTCTGGTATGCACACGAAGATGAGGTCTTGATCTAACTTCACTCGGTAAGTTGTAGTAAGGGTGAGTAGGATGAAGAAATTGAGGAGAAAATGTAGAGGTTTGCTATGGACATCCAGTCTTCCAACAACTTAAGGGGGGAAAGCTTCAAATACAAGATTCTCTTGAATCCAAAACTTCAGGAAACTGAAAACGCCATAACAATACTACAATCAACCATACATTACAATATAGTTACCACAACTCGACTGGATCATCCATGCCCGAGTCTTCAGTATCAGAAGCAAAAGAGATGAAAGGAAAACCGACTGTCATTAAACAAGAAGTCTCAAAGGGCAACACATAACCAGAGAACCAGAGGATTCATTAAAACTTTACAAATCGGGAGCGTAGCTCAACCATCAGCCATAACAAAATATCATAATTAACTATTTATACTCAGAACAACTCCCTCCCACCAGGGGCACACTCTGGTCATTTCATTCAAGGCTCGACGTTTGCATCTTTTTCTGTCAGGCTGCACTTGCATTGTTCTGTCAGACACAATATCATATCGGTATGGGCTTTGCAGAAAAATCCATTGACAAGGGAACTTTGTGTTGACAATCTACCTCCATGGCCAGGTTTTCCATGCTTCCCATTTATGTGGTGAAACGAGGTTTCAACCACCTTCCCCATTTCCATTAACTACTTTCATCTGGATCGGGATGAAATATGACACCCAAGAATGTTCCAGGAGATGTTCACAACTCCTTCAAGTCAATCTCGGTGCCTCGAGGCCACACAGATCTTCCTCTATGAATAATACGGGCGCCCTCGGCTTCTGATGCGGATCCTCTGCATCGCTTCATATGTTGATCTAGGTGGATATCGGTGGCCACCCACCTTTTCCAAATGGCTCAAAACAGTTTTATGGCAATTTTGGCAATTTACTATTTTTAGCAGGTTTTAACTTTCGGGGCCATTTTGAGGGCCTAAATGAAGGTTTTTAGAGATCTAGGTTCTCAATGATAGTTAAAGGTATGATTGAGCCCCCAAAATGAATCTCCTCGATGATACCTTTCTAACGAGCTATCATACGTTTAAAACAGAGATCATATGAAAAAGTTACGACCTCGGGAAGTTGATGTACTAACTTACCCAAACAGGGCCCACATGACTTTTGGCGCTTCATCTCCTAGAGTTAGGTTTCTGGATGTCTAAGACTTTTGGCATTCTTGTTTATTGTAAAAAATGCCTTCAGAGCCTCATTGTAATCAACTTCTTACGAATGCGAGTAGCCGTGACATCTCTTCTCTTAGATATGTTGCCACCATTCTAGCGAGTCTTTCACTCTGTATTTTTACAGTCTCTATACATTTCTTTCATTAATAGAAATCGTGTATTACTGTATATCTGTGTTTATGGTTGCATCTCTGATACATTTATGTTATATTATTGAATATACGTGATATCTCTCTGCATTTCTTTATTATATCGTCGCTCTCATTTCGTGTCGAAAATAATCCAGATCATGTGTCCTTGGGCCATTACCTGGGGCTCCTATGTGAAATTTTGGGATTTCGCATCTCAAGAGTCTTCACTCCATTCGATTCCAAAAATCCTGATGCTCGAATATGCGAAATAGCCCATCCAGACCGACGGTCGGATTTGCTTTGAAATTAATGGCTAGGATGCTTGTGCGAGAACCTTCGTCGCCCGCCGCTCCATAGGCGCTTACCCTTCTTTATGGCCCTTCTTTCCATATAACCACGGGCTGTGATCGTGGACCCAATTCCTGGGCACTTCGCAACTTCGTGTTTTGTGAATCTATGTTGTGCTCCATGCTAAAGCCTTCGAGTCACGAAATCACAATTTCTTAGATTAGGTGCCACCCGTCCCTTCGAATCAAACGACCCAGATGAATATAGAAATTTCAGGACTTCAAGATTTCGGCATTTCGGTACTCAGGAAATCTGCGCATTCTTCATTTCAACTTTCCCAAAATGAGTTTCTCCATGATTCAAATCGGGTGCCACGCGTCCTGTAGGATCGGACGGGTCCTACTGACTTCGAATTTCGAGAGTTCGGATCCTTTACAAAACAACGTTCTGAACTCCCAATTCCCATGATTATTATTCACCATCGATCTCTAAAATTTAAAATGCACATCCCTTCGCCAAACTGAACTTGCTCGCTCGCTTGATTTGAGTCCATATCAGACCGCTCTAAGTGTTGTGCTTATGCTCACTGTTGCGGACTGTGTAAATAAATACTTGGGCAACTGGTTGAGGGCTTGGGAAAGTGAAAGGATCAATGACAGAGGTAGAGAGGGCAGCGATTAATCCAGAGAAAAAAAAATCTTGGGGCCGAGACTTCCCAGAGAGGATTACACAAAACAAAAGGTCACTCAAACGATCGAGGACAAACACAGAGAAAATTACAAGCCGAAAGGGGAAACACTCAAGGTTTGGTCAGCGAAAAGGAGAAAGGCAAGGAAAAATTATAGACTTAGGTAGAAACTACCAACCCACAAGACTCTGACAAGTTCAAGTGATAACAAAATCTACGTTCATTTTTGGTCCATACGGTCTGGTGTTGAACCAAAGTATCTAATACCAAATTGTAATGTGCCCATCCTTCAAGATGAGTCCCATTACTACTAAAAACGACCAAATATAACTCTGATACCAAATTTTAAATGTGGAAAAATACCTAGCATGATATACCGGCTCATGCAACTATCCATGATAATTAAATACATGAATGAAATTGATTTGGACATGCACAACAACAATTCAACACACTCAACATCATTTAATCACATAAACACATATTCAAATGTAGCATTTACCCACAACATGTAACAATAAATAAGTTAAAATTCAAAGTCAAATGCATATGAATTAAACTCAACATTCTACAAAAGTAAACATAATGAATATGAGCACTTATTTTATTAATAAATAGGCAAGATGTTGCAAAGGATGGACGTTCCACCCAACCGTAGACTTGATGCTCCAGTTCTCAACAACAAGTCACCCCCAAGTTGGGGCTATGAATCCATAAGAGATGGTGGTTCCTAAGGCTAGCTATTGTCTCCTCTCAGCAAGCTAATTCCTACAACCATTTCAATCCACCAGTTCTCTTTCCCCTCAACCTGCACAACCCAAGGAATGGGATCCCCTTCTCTGTCAGCCACACAGTCCCTCATGTTATCCCACTTCCCTCGAGGGCTCTATCACAGGTTGGAAAAAACATCTCTATGATGGGGACTCCAAAAATCTACAGCTTCAACGAGATTTCTCACAACAACAATTTACTTGCTCCCTTGAAAATTTATTGAACATAATATTACTCACAATCCTATAGCATGTATCTCCATAAAATTATAGGTCCAACAAGTTGTTATACATGCTCATTATGACTGCTTTGAAGCTTTAACACTTAAAACTCTCTTTCTATCCAAAAAAAAATTATATATAAAAAATGCTCTCCTTCCCATAAAAATCTCCTTTTGTCCCATGCATATTGACTCTCTTAATTTAACATTATCCATCACATTATATTTTCAAACACACATATTTCACATTTCACTACAACCTTTATCTTTGACATTGAGATAGTCATGTCAAAAATTGCACCGAATAGAAACCACATGGTGCAAACTAACAAAAAAAACCATTAGGAATGACGTTTATCTTTGCCACATTTAAACACATGATAATGGGACATCATTTAAACACGTGATACATTGTCCAAATTTGCATTCTTCCTAAACACATTAGGAACGAGATTTATCATCGCCACATTTAAACACATGATAATTCGAGATTTATCCTCGCCACATTTAAACACATGATAATTGGACATCATTTAAGCACATTATACATTTCCAAATTTGCATTCTCAATTTAAATGATTAAACACATGTTTAAAAAAAATCCACTCTCATGAATTTGACTGCATTAACTTAAACCTTCACAAATTCCGAAGTTAGGAGAGCTTGAGGTTGAGGTTTAGATGCGTAGGCGGTGTGAATACGCATATCCCACGTACGCATATTTTGATGATGTGGAGAATATCGACATATTACATTGTTACAGCGTAGTCTAAACCTTTTATTTTATTTATTTTTTATTTTTTTGGTGATTTTTTTTTAATGATTTTGTTAAATTTGGTGAAAAATGGTTAGAAATTTAGTGAAAAATGATTGAATTTGTAGATTTGAATGATTAAGTTTGCATAATCAAAATATAAAAAAAGTTGTTCCAGCCAAATCTATTTATACATTCACAAATGAAACTTAAACAAAAAAAAATAAAGATTTTTTCAAATTTAAATTAGAAATTTCAACTAAAAAACAAAAAATAAAACGTTTAGCGAACTCCATAAGCAAAAAGCAAACAGTGTGAACGTACATAATTCCGTGGAGAGTGTCGACATATTATATTGTTATAAGCAAAAAGAAAACAGTGTAGGATATTTACGTGGGAGGTGGAAACGATCTTCTTCCTGTTAAATTAATGCACGCCAAGGAAGAACGAGCTAATCTTACTGTGTTTTTTTCATGACAATTCAGAGTAGCAGGGCCCTCTCTGGTTGTAAGATCACATCGATGGAAATCACGCGCCTCACGACGCAGTCCTCCGTTGGAATCTTTTATATATAAAGTTAATATTTGAAACGTTTGATGTTATAAAATGCTTTGTGTTCCGCAACTTGAAATCTGTTCTTGCTTTTTGCTTTGCTCAGCCATTGCAAGTGGGCACACTCTCTTTTATTTTATATGTTTACAGGTCTACGTCACTCAAATCATTTGACATTCAAGCTGTGAGGCATTCTGTTGCGTAAATTCATCGAAAAGAACGATGGGAAATCGGTGAGAGCGACAGTCGCTGACGTAAAGCAAAATCGACTTTAGGTCCCCCAATTAAATAGAGTTGAATGCTGGTATTCAGATTCAAGCACATTGATTATCTCCCTCTGTTTTTCCGGCAAACTCGATGCCGACGAAGTGGTAAACTGGAGAGCCCGCAGAAAGTGAGATAAGTTGATTTAGACCGCCCTACTTTCTCTGCAACTATATATATATATACGTTCGGAGTGCTCTGCAATCATATTCCTATTCGCTGCATTGCAATTAATTGATGATGAAGCATGCAAAGATGATGAAGATTGCGCCATCTGATATTGTGAAGATGGTGCGGCATGCGGTCGCCAAGGCTGCACCAGATCATCTCAATATTGTGTTTGACGTTCTCAAGAAGAAGACGCGCGCCTGTGGATGCATCACAGTAAATTATTACAGGTCTCTCCTTCACTTGCCCCAATCCTTCACCAAACTGAAGAAGCCCTGCAACGTTTCATCTTCTTCTCTTGCCACTTATGATGCATGCAGCTCCTGCAATAATGATGATGATTCCATAAGTCCGGTATCCACTTTCATATTGAAGAGAATCAATGAAGATGCGCCCAATCTGGCTCAAGAGATTGATCGATTGGCCGATGATTTCATCGCTAGTTTCCACGCAAGTTTCCGATTGGAGAAACAGCAGTCATATCGGCAATATCAGGAGATGCTTGCCAGGAGCACTTAGCTTTTAGGTAATATTAATCCATGTTGAATTGTTCTTAGATCTCTAAACTGACTGGAATGCAGCAATAAAAGATATAAATTGCCAATCTTCAATGTGGCATTTTATCCTCCACTCCTCCGGCCAAGCGCAGAAGGCTTCATCGATTTTTCCAGAGGAGAACAAATGGTTGTACAGGCAATGCATTTATCGGTAGTTAGAGATTCAAATAGGCAAGCTGGTAGCTCTAACTGAGATTCCATTTCATTGAACTATTGAAACGCGACATGTAATTATCAGGTAGATATTCCATTGAAGATCCCCCGAAGCATTGGAAGAGATAAATTTCTTCGTGAAGTGTTAGAAGCTTTGCAGTAAGTGACAAATCCGTCCTTCTATTGAAATATAATAATTTTGAATCTTGTAATCTTGTAGGCCTGTGAATACAGTATATCAAATAATTATTTAGGGCAACTTGTATTATAGTTTTAAATGACCAGACTGGGCATCAGCTCGATACTCTAAATGCTTTCTCGTTTCACGGATCCAAAATGAGTTGTTTAACCCTGCCACAATCTCATAGCATCTTCAGTGCAAGACAACATAGAATCTTATTATAAGACAAAGTAAGGAACAAGGTTCCAACATCATATTGTAATGAAGTGTGAACACATTATAAAGTTGCTTTCATTTCATCCAAGTTGTCCATAAAATACTTTAAGAACTAAGGTAATCGGTTAGTGTAGAATGTTTGTCACGTCTCTTCGCTTTAAATAAAAAAGTCAAAATATTTTGACTTAATCAATGCACAAAAATCTACATATTTCACAAATTTTAGGGCAGAAAAGCTTATATTTATGGAAAACTTTTACACTAATCAGTTTTTTTTAATTAAAATATATAATATGTGAAATTTAATAATAAAAGAATATTTTTGGTAGTGTCGACAAATTAAAGGTCATTATTAACACAGAACATCTCGATTAACCTGCTTGCCAGAAGATGAGGGGCTGCAAAATGTCTAGCCACAAGATGTCATAATCTCTCAACCTATATAAAAAATTTATATAAGAAATTGAATTTATCTATACATAAAAAACAATTTTAATAATAAAAAATTATATTTTTACCAACAATATAAATCCTAAATTAGAAAATATCAACATATTTTATACCACATTTTTTTTTCACAAATATAATCATATTACTCACTTTCATTAAATTAACATGCTCCCTTCATAGCCACAGTTAACCTTACAAAATGGGATAAGACAAGGAATATGTCTTTTGATACTCCAATTCATGATTAAAGTTCCAATTTATTATCACCATATTAATATTAATAAGTAAAAAATATAAAACTAGTAATTGTATTTTAAAATGTAATTTTATTTATTTTTTAAATAATTTTAAATCTTTTTTCTGATTAAGTTTTTAATAAAATAAAATTATTTTAAGATTAGTTAAATCTATTGGTAATTTAGTTCAAATAAAAAAAAATATTCTATTAATTCTAAATTCTTTTTTAAAATAAGATATTAAAATTTGAAAAAGTTTAGCTCCAACATAATAAAATATAAAAAGAAAATAAAGTTTGATGCATAGTTATAAATTCTTTTTTCAAACAAAATATTGAAATTTGGAAAAATCAGTAATCACATATTTAAATATAAATAAGATAAACAAAAAAAATACATTAGTTAAGAAAAAAATTGCAACAATTATTTTAAAAGAAATTTTACAAACTAAATTAAGTTTTATCAAATAATTTTTTTAAAAACTAATATATTAATAAATAATTATCATTTTCACTCATTAAAATATATTCTTGCATTATAAAATCTAAAACATTTATACAAATAATAATAAATTACATATAAAATATTAATAAATATTTTTAATTTTCCAAACTTTAAATTTAAAAATGATCATAATTCATCATATTATGAATTCTAAAATATTCAACTTTAAACTTAACATCATAATTAGTCATGTTATAATTTCTAATTAAATTTAAGTATTTATTTATTTTAGTGTCATAATATTAGTTGTTATTAACATGCTATTCTTTTTTTAATTTTCATCTTTTCTTTACCTAAGTTCTTTATATAAAGTATATAAGTTTTTCATTGATAAATTCATTTGTAATTATTATTATATTAAGAGGGTAGAATCTGAGACATGAAAACTCACCTCTAGTTCTAGACCAATTAAGTACAGAGATGATTGCATATCATGTACACGAGCTTCCAATGACCCATAACAAGTATGTTGATAACTTGAGCATTGATGATGATCACTTGAACTAGGATCAAAATGGCTAGTCTATCCATGTGACTTTACATGGATAGACTCTACTACATGACCTGAAGTCTCAACCCCTCCCCAACCATTGTTTGAAGATCCCTCTGGGTGGGAGAAAGTAATGAATGTGATATGTTATATAGTAAGCTATGGATCAAGGTGGAAATCAATGTTTGGGGCTAGCAAATGTTATTTGAAATGGTAGGATATTGGGAAAGGGGGCAGGCCTCCACTTGGGAGGGAAAGGCCCTATAGTGGATCATGTCTGGAATTTTGTCAATCTTTTACACACCCATGACCCACCCCCTATAATTGACCAACGTCAAAGTAGTCGACATGGTGACCTAAAACAAATTTGGCCCATAATTTTCTAAGGAAATACAATGGAATATCCCTATTATTGCATGGAATTTTGTCAAAAAGTATAAACCACCTATCCATCTAGTGGTTTATAAAAGGTTGGTATGTGCACTAGTCCATGCAAATGCATTTATTTGTCACAGGAGGGTGTAAACCAATTCTAGGGTCAATAAATAAGGTCATAAGATCTTGTTTTGAAATTTGTATATCTTTCACCTAGTTTTTATCTAAACGCATCCTATAATATTCAAACATTGTAGCTCCTAGCCGTGTAATTGAAAATATCAAATAAATGGCCTTAGGTACTAGCAATGGAAGATAAAATAATCTCTAGAGATGTAACTAGTGAAAGGCATGTGGGATGTCAAGTGTTTCTAAAATCTTGTATTATGTTTCTTAATGACTCAAGGAAATTTTCAATCTAGTAGTTAGGGGTTAGGGTTGGCTCTTCCTTCAGTTCAAGTTATGTTGAGGTACAGGATCCATGATAATGTGATTTAAATATGCTACATTTGAAGAGGAATAAAACATTTTTAATTTCTTTTTTATAATTTGGGGAATTTATGAAATGGAAAAAAAAAACACCAAGTAGACCTACCTCATATCAATGTAAGATAGTGGCAATTTCATTGTGGTGTTCAAAATCATTAAATGTCTCTTGAAATCGCTCCTCCTTAACCTCGAATGCACTACAAAATTTGTAATATAAAACAAACTACAACCCTTTTCTATTGTTAATACACATAGGAACACACACATGCTTAGGCATTAGTGTGAGTTTGTTCTTAAAAGCAAGCACATGTTCTTTACAATATGACTTGACAGGTTAGTGAGAAACCTACATGGTGGTTTGGAGGGGCTTGAATATATACGAGAATGAATTCATGTGCTTCCCTGGGTGAGTGGCATCTCATTGCCAATTTTTTGACCACCAACTTTTTGTGAGCACCCACAAATGATTGCATCATTTTCATATAATGAATATAAATGTGTGATCTCCAATGTAGTAATCTCCATCATTAGCAACTCCTTAGCATGATCCACTATATAGGCATAGTAGAAGATTCCAAATTAGTTGAAGAGGTAGATTTTTTTTTATTGCATCCCTAAAATATATCACATTCCCCACCACTCCTCTATGCAATCATGATACCAAAAGTTGAATATTTTTGGAAATATGATAAATCAACCAACTGAGAGAGATCATCCAATTGTTTACCATCGTAAGGAAAGCATCACTAAACAAATGGAATTTGAAGACTATGTTCCAAATTATGCTTCAAATCCACCACATAGCTATTAGAATTCACACACATGGATAAGGTTTTCTGTAAAGAGAATCATAATTTAAAATTTTGTCTTGGTATGAGGATATGCAAAAAAAATTGTTGAACAAGGAATTCTTCCAAAACTTGACATTAAAATATTGCAACAAAAACTCGATAGGAAGGGATTTCATAAAACACTTCTCATGTAAGCCTTTTGCCAACTCCATCATGGAAAATTGCTCATCCATTTGTGTGTGTGTGTGTGTGTGTGCTTGGTATCATGTAGCTCACCCTCACTACTATGGGTTGATAAAAAACAACTGCGAAAGGTGCAAAATAGAATTAAGTGATATTCTTGTTCTTACATTAATTGATATTATTTGACTTTTATAGTGTCTATTATATATAGCATACATTCTAGTGGGCCTAATGGTTAAGAATATACATGTTTCCTTCTAAGAGGTTACAAGTCCAAATCCAAGTTTTCCTTTAAGAGGTTACAAATCCAAATCCAAAGAAGAATAGAGTATGAGTATGTATCCATATTGTATATGATTTTGTCTTTTTATATATATATATATATATATATATATATATATATATATATATATATATAATGGTGCTTAAAAGATTCCAAATTAAAATTGATTTAAAATGAAGTTATATA
The DNA here is from genome assembly GCA_009831015.1 of Picea engelmannii. Classification (NCBI taxonomy): domain Eukaryota; kingdom Viridiplantae; phylum Streptophyta; class Pinopsida; order Pinales; family Pinaceae; genus Picea; species Picea engelmannii. Next base: position 306,257 of record ML788395.1, read on the forward strand.
TGTTTAATATTATGTAACTCATTCTTAATTAAAAATAATTAACAATAATATGAAACAAAATTACCTAATATTCATGGATTCTGTTATTTTATAAATGTAAATACTTATTATTAATTTACATTAAAAAAATTATTGCTAAATTTTTAGTTTTATGTAATATAATAATAAACTACATATAATTTATGACATTGTGACATTCTCCCCTACTTTGTCTTAAAGTAAAACCGTCAATATAGTATATATACATTGAATATACGAGGTGTAAAACCGTCACTATACTATATATACATTGAATATACGACAACGTGTTAAACAACTCATTCTTGGATGCGAGAAAGCGTTTATAATATTGAGGGAATGTGTAAAGTAAATCATTTGAGATTCTTTGTCAAAACGTGAAACTGAGCAAAGAAAGCGAAAGACAAGGCAGTCTGATTGCGTGGTAAAAAGTTGCATGAAATTGGAAAAAAAAAAAAACGTAAAAAAAAAGTTGCATGAAATTACGTAATTTGATATATTATTGTATTCGCACTCAGGCAATGTGCGATGTGATAGATTCCAGGGCATGCAAGATTCAAAATTGTATTTCAATAAGAGGCAAACAAGGAGGGCGGATTTCCTGAGTTCAAAGCTTCCAACGCTGCACAATAAATTTTTCTCTTCCAATTCTCAGAAGGGTATTTTATTCCATATCTAGCTCAAATGTACAAATCGTGCTTGCATGGTTTAAAAATAATAATATATATCAGTTAGAGCTATTTGAATCTCTAACAACCCATAAATTCATAGCCTGTAAACTAAGTGCTCCTGGCAAGCATCTCCTGATATTGCCGATATGACTGCTGTTTCTCCAATCGGAAACTTGCGTGGAAACTAGAGATGAAATCATCGGCCAATCGATCAATCTCTTCATCCAGATTGGGCGCATCTTCATTAATTCTCTTCAATATGAAAGTGGATACCGGACTTATGGAATCATCATCATTATTGCAGGAGCTGCAGGCATCATAAGGAATAAGCTGCTGGTCATAGGAAGAAGGGGCAAGAGAAGAAGATGAAACGTTGCAGGGCTTCTTCAGTTTGGTGGAGGATTGGGGCAAGTGAAGGAGAGACCTGTAATAATTTACTGTGGTGCATCCACAGGCGCGCGTCTTCTTCTTGAGAACGTCAAACACAATATTGAGATGATCTGGTGCAGCCTTGGCGACCGCATGCCGCACCATCTTCACAATATCAGATGGCACAATCTTCATAATCTTTGCAGACTTCATGATGATCAATTGATCACTTTGGCTTCAGTGCGGCAGATCACTTGACTGTGATTGAAATGCAGAGAGTAAGAATATGAATGCAGAGCACTCATTCACTCAACTCCGAACGTATAGATGGAGCGAGCGGGGTATATATATAGTTGCAGGCAAAGTAGGTCAGGCATTATTTTATTTTTGCCCATTAAATGAAAAGTGAGTAAAGGTGAGAGACGCAACGAGGCCGAGGCGCGTGTAAAGAGGAACGAGAAAAAGCTGGTTAGCTGGACCGCGTGGTCTAAATCAAATGTGACTTTATGCCTGTTGTCCACTTCAACAGTTCCTCGGTATCGAGTTTGGCGGAAAAACAGAGGGAGGTATTCAGTGTGCTTCAATCTCAATACAGGATTCAACTTTAATCAACTGAGGGACCAAAATCGATTTTGCCTTACGTCAGCTTCTGTTGCTTTCACCGGATTTCCCATCGCGCTTTTCGAAATTTTTTGAAAGCAGAATGCTTCACAGCTCAAATGCCGAATAATTGAAAGTGCTGGGTAAAGAGACGTAGACCTCTGTGTGCCCACTTACAACAGTTGTCATGAATTCATGGAAAGCAAGCAAAGCAACAACGAGACAACAAATTTCAAAATGCACATTATTTTATAATGGTTAAGTTAACGTGTTTATAGCGTTACAGAATTATAGGGATACATTTATTGGTAACTGGCATAATTAATGATATTTTAATTTTAAATCCTAATCGGATAGCTGTGTATTGAGGGGGTACATTTATCGATAATGGGTGCAATTAATGATCTTTTAACCTTAAACCCTAATCCGATAACTATGTATTGAGGAGTACATCTATCAGTAATGAACACAATTAATGATATTTTAACCTTAAATCCTAATCCGATGGCTGTATATTGAAGATGCTGACATATTTATTTTTTTAATGAATACCATCCAAATTCCTTCCCAGATATCCGTTTAACCAGCTTCCACTCACTAATACATGCCTGGATGCCTTCCAAACCACAACCAAGGGCCCCTCCAATGCTCGCCTATGGGCGTTGATCAGCCAGAGGTTATGTGGCTGAGCTAGTTTAGTAGTGCTATTACTAGGTATTTCTGCCCATAATTTTATTGATACCAATATTTATTTCTGTCCATAATTTTATTTGTGATTGTACTTAGTGTGTCTATATATAGAGAGAGAAAAGATTGGTCTGTTCAGTGGAGATTAAATGGTTCTGGTCTGACAGTCAGTCAGGTCAGTCTAAGTTTATGATTGAAAGTTTAAGGAGACAACTGAGCATGTTGTTAAATTATTGCGAGATATGTCTGTAAATTAGTCCCGCGTTTTGTGACTGAGAAACTCACCAGTAATATTTAATTAGTCCCGCGTTTTCTGACCGAGAAACTCACCAGTAATATATATATATATATATATATATATATATATATATATATATAATGTAACGTCGTGAGGTCAAGACATACGGCCTGCATCCATGGCGTGTGATTTCCATTTCTCTGGTGTTGCAATGAGAGAGGGCCCGGGTTTACAAAAAGCAATCACGCTTCCCTCGCCTGCATTAATTGAACAACAATCAGATCCCATGTGACTTATATCACACTCTTTGCTTTTTGCAAATAACAAAGTAATATGTCGACACTCTCCACAACATATTCACACCGCCCAGTTATCTTACTTTCTACGTATCCCACATCGATTCTTTATGGTCGCAGCCATGAATTCGTAATGGAGATACTTAATAAGTAAATTCAATTCAGTCTGTGAAATTACTTCGCACAAGTTATTACTAAATTTGGGAAGAAATTTATCAAAAAAAAATTACTTCACTCCATTCAACATCTATTTTGCCACATTTCAAAGATGTTTTGCTGTTCCCTTTCTTCTCTGTTAACTTTATTTCGGTGATGCATTCAACTTTGAAGATATTTCCCGCCCGTCCGCCCGCCCGCCCGCCCCCGTGGTACAAAACTTTACGCGATGTATTAAGAAAGTAATATAATATAATGAGGCTAGATTCCAAGTTAAGCACATAGGCGAGATGTTCAAAGTCTGTAAAGGACTTTTATGATTGAGATTCCTCATTGAGTACCTACCTTGAAGACTATGTGGGCCATACTTTAATACATAGTGTCTGGTTTTCTCCCTACATGTAATGTTTAGGGTTGGTATGACGGAAGCTAGGGTTATGGCATCCAATAACACGCATACTATGAGGTCAGATTAGGAATTATGGGACTTTTTTTTTGAACACCCACTAGAATGGTTATCAATTTGATCAGAGGGACCATTTACCCCTCATTTCTCTAGTATGAAAGTGAGAGTGATCATATTGGTTTGTGGACAAAACATTAAGTTATTAAACCTAATTTCCTCTCTTCCCTGGTGCATTATGAAGTTGTGAGTGATCGTAGAGGTTCATAGGATTTTGTGGACAAAACATCAAGTTATTAAACTTAATTTCATCTTTTTCCTAATGGATTATGAAGTTGGGAGTGATCATAGAGCTTCAGAAGATTTTGTGGACAAACAATTAAGTTATTAAACCTAATTTGCTACATTTATGCATGAGATGGGAATAAACAAATTCGAGGAATAAAGTTGTTTCATATATCAAATTGAGTAAAGGTTTAATCAAGTTTCAAGTAAATGTGTTGTATGACAATATTTCAATCAGGACTAGTAGTAACTCATCCTCGGGCCTGGTTATGTATGCATCGTCTTCCTTGATTGAGTTAGATGAAGCAAAAACTGTGAATGGTTTAGGCTTGTTGGAGGAATAGATATTTGTGAACTCAAATAACCTATTTTGCAAAGAGTGGGAGGGGAGTGTTTGGGAGGGTTTATCTTGGTTAAGTGAGTTAGAGCATTGTTGTAAGGAGGGGAAGATGTCCTTTGAGTCATTAGGATATAATTGTTGAGTGATATATGGAAATAAGTAAGATGGGTCGTAGGTTGTCTTAGTCAAAAGAGGTAGAAAGGCGAATAAAACAAAACAGACAATAGATTAGGTTGGTACTCAAAAAAGATATTAAAATGCACCAAGTCATGCAATTGGCAAACCAAGCATTGGTTGGGCATTTTTATGGTCATCAATTGTCTGACCAATCACTCCAAGCTTGGATGGGAGGTGAATGGATGTCGATTGACCTTTATCTATCAATCTAAGAAGATGGTTTAAATATTTTGGGGTCTCACTAATTATAGGGCCATTTGCCATTTTCATTGAAGAAGTTGAGTCCCTTTTTCTATCTAAGATTGGAGCGAACAAATTTATAACCAATGTGGGTAAAGCTTCTCGATTTGTCACTAGACCTCTAGTTGATGGATGTGTTTGAAGAAATAGGCAATATACTTGGATCCTTTTTGGAAACATATAGTAGTTTTCAAAGTTCCTATACATGTACCATTGCATATATTTTGGTGATAGTGGACCTTAAAGAGGGTCTTGTAGAGGAGATTGTTCTTGACAAAGGGGACCTACAACATTATTAAGATTCAAACTATATGGCTATCTTGTTCAAGTCTACAAGATGTCACATATATGAACATTTAGCCTCTGATTGCGCTCTTAAGTTTTTAAAGAAGTTTTGGGTTAAAAAAGTTAGTGACACACCATCTCTGGTGAGGGGAAGGTCATCTAATGAGGTGGGGTTAGTGGATGGGAAATTTTGTGATAGATTTCATGTCTAAAGGAGTCTCTAATGAAGGCATGAAACTCTAAAGGCATTAGGTTAACATTGCCATGGCCAATTATTTATTTGAAAGAGGCTCTGGCTCCAAGTAGCTCCTTTATGGTTACACACAAGGTCATTGGTCCAATGGTGCACAAGTCAATGTTGGAAGCTTCTTTTGATTGCTCACCTCTTTTTCATTTAGGTGAGTATCCTTTTGTTCCTACAAATTTGGTATTCTTTGAAAGGGGTTGTAAATCAATAGATCTTGATATTTGGCCAAACCTAGGGGTTTACAAGGTTAATTCTTCAATTGAGAATAAAATAGGGAATCTGGGTGTAGGGGATCCATGACAATATACACCTAGGTTGGAGGATCGAAGACGTGTTAGTGGATAATAAGGAAATTAAGGGGGATCTATCGACACTCTTGCTTCCATATCTCTGGAGATTTCTAAACTCTTTGATCATCTTAGATATCCTTTGAGGTCTAAACAAACTACCCTAGATATGTCAAAAATAGGGATTGAAGGTGATCTTATCATCGAAGGACATAACGAGGGCTTGGTATTTGGGAGGGGGATAAAGTATCTGATTTCCATAGCACAAACTAGAGCCAGAAAGGAAATTCAATAAGGGAAGCAAAAGACTCTTCAAGTGGCTCTTAGAGCAAGCCATGCCCCTGTGGATGGTCATCCACAGTTTTATTCTTTTCAATGTTCAGGGTTTAGACAACCCATAAAAAAAAACATGCCCTAAAGAAACTAGTGGATCTTCATAAGCCTAATATGATATTAATTCAAGAATTTATGGGGGGAAGGGGTCAAGATTTTATGAGATTTGTCTAAACTCTCTATGGATTAGGATTTTATTTTTGTAGATTTTGTAGGCAGGTTAGGGGTTTGATTACTAGGTGGAGAAAGAAATCCATGATATTATCTAACTGTATGATTCTTAAATCATGTATTGGGACTAAACTCACCTCTTTGGAGTTGGAGGAAGCTTATTCAATTGTAAATCTTTATGGTCTTTATGAGCACAGGGTAACCTTTTGGAAAGTTTTTTTGACTCAAGATTTTCTAATAAAAAGGAATATTGTACTAAGTGGAGATTTGAATTTCCCCTTTTAGTAGTGTTACGATTTGATTTAATGCTATACAATTTGATCTTTTGGTTGATTTTTTTATTAATAAATTGAAAGAGGTAGGATTGATAGATGTTGAACCTATTAAAATTGTCCCTACATGGAGGAGGAATATGAGGATAGTGGAATATAAGAGGGCCAAATGATTAGTTTAATGACCATTCCATATCGATTCCTTATTGTTGTGGTCATAAATTCGAAATGAAGTTACTTAATAAATAAATTCAATTATTTTGTGATACATGTTTTTCAGTTCAGTGAAATTACTTCTCACAACTTGTGAAATTTGGGAAGAATTTAATATAAAAAAATAAAAGTACTTGTGACTCCATTCAACATCTATTTTATATTTTATACTTCTAATTTTGCCACATTTCAAAGATGTTTTTGTTGTTCCCTTTCTTCTTTGTTAACTTTATTTCGGTGATGCGTTCAACTTTTGAAGATAGTTTCCCGCCCACCTTTGGTGGTACAAAACTTTACGTGATGTATTAAGAAAGTAATATAATATAATGAGGTTAGATTCCAAGTTAAGCACATTGGCGAGATGTTCAAAATCTATAAAGGACTTCTATGATTGAGATTCCTCATTGACTTGAAGACTATGTGGGCCATACTTTAATACATACGGTGTGGTTTTCTACCTACATGTCTTGTTTTATTGCTACCAGTGGCACATTAATAAATGAATATGTTACTTTAGGGTTGGTATGACGGAAGCTAGGGTTATGGCATCCAATCCAATAACATGTAGACTATGAGGATGGATTAGGAATTATGGGACTTTTTTTAAAGACCCACTAGAAGGGTTATCAATTTTATATCAAGGGACCATTTACCTTATTTTCCCTAGAAGTTGTGAGTGATCGTAGAGGTTAAGAGGCTTTTTGTGCACAAAACATTAAGTTATTAAACTTAATTTGCTACATGTAATTATGAGGAGAATAAAACATATTTTAAGAACAATGTTGTCAAAACATTAAGTTATTAAACTTAATTTTCTAAATGTAAGCATGAGGAGAATAAGACATATTCTAGGAATAATGTTGTCTCATATATCAAATTTAGTAAAGGTTTAATCAATTTCAAGTAATATGTTGTATGACAAGGCTTTAATTAGAATTGGTGGTAACTCGTCTCCAGGCTTGGTTATGCATACATTCTCTTCCTTGATTGAGCTAGGTGAAGAAAAAATGTGAATGGTTTAGGCTTGTTGGAGGAATTGATATTTGTGAACTCAATTAACCTCTTTTGGAAAGAGTGGGAGGGGAGTGTTTGTGAGGGCTTAGCTTGGTTAAGTGAGATAGAACATTGTTGCAAGGAGGAGAAGGTGTCCTTTGAACCATTAGGCCATAATTGTCGGGCAATATATGGGAATAAGTAAGATGGGTTGTAGGTTGTCTTCGTCAAAAGAGGTAGAAGGTGTGTAAGACAAAACAAGCAATAGATTAGGTTGGTACTCATAAAAGACATTAAAATACATCTAGTTTTCGGTATGGTGCAAGGGAAGTTGACCTTTATCTTCCAATATGAGGTAGATGCTTTAAATATTTTGGGGTTTCGTTGATTATAGGGCGACTTGCCACTGTCATTGAATAAGTGGAGTCCCTTTTTCTATCTGAAACTAGAGTGAACAGATTTACAACCAATGTCAGTAAAGCTTCTTAGTTTGCCACTAGACCTTTGGTTGATGGATGTGTTTAAAGAATTAGGAAATAGTGTTGGATCCATTTTAGAAACAAATAACATTTTTTATAGTTCCAATACATGTACCATTGCATGTATTTTGGTGATAGTGGACCTTAAAGAGAGTCTTGTGGAGGAGATTGTTCTGGACAAAGGGGACCTACACCACTGTTAAGAGTCAAACTATGTGGGTATCTTGTTTAGGTCTACAAGATGCCATGTATATGGACATTTATCCTTTGATTTCCCTCTTAAGTTGTTAAAGACATTTTGGGTCTAAAAAGTTAGTGAGTCACCATCTCTAATGAGGAAAACACCATCCAATGAGGTAGGGTTAGTGGATGGAAAATTTGTTGAGGTCTTTCATGTACAAAGGAGTCTCTAATGAAGGCATGAAACTTTGGTGGCATTAGGTTAACATCACCATAGACAGTTGGTGATTCAAAGGAAGCTCTAGCTCCAATCAGCTCTCATGCAGGTACACACAATTCCATTGGTCAAATGGTGCACAAGTCAATGTTGGAAGCTTCTTTTGAGTGCTCACCTTTTCATAGTTTAGATGAGTATCCTTTTGTTCCCACAAATTTAGTATTCTTTGAAATGGATTGTCAGTTGTTAGATCTCGATATTTGGCCAAACCTAGGGTTTATAAGGCCAATCCTTCATTTGAGAATAAAAGAGGGAATCTAGGTGTAGGGGATCCATGCCAATATACTCCTAGGTCATAGGATCAAGGAAGGGGGGTAGTTATAGAGGTGGTGTTGGACAACTTGGTGGATAATAAGGAAAACAAGGGGGGTCTATCAACGCTCTTCTTTCCACATCTCTAGATATTTCTAAACTCTCTCGTCATCTTAGATATCCTTTGAGGTATAAAAAGATACCCTAGACATGTCAAAAGTAGGGTTTGGAGGTGGTCTTAGCATCAAAGGACATAAGGAGGGTTAAGTGTTAGGGAGGGGTAGGAAGTCTCCTATCTCCATAGCACAAAGTAGATCCAAAAATGAAATCCAGTTAGGGAAGCAAAAGACTCTTCAAGTGTCTCTTAGAGCAAGTCATACCCCTATGGATGGCCATCCATGTTTTTTATTCCTTTTAATGTTTTGGGTTTGGACAACCCATCAACAAAACACACCCTAAAGAGACTAATGGATCTTCATAAGCCTAGTGTAATACTAATTCAAGAATTTATCGGGGAAGGGGTCAATATTTTATGAGATTTGTTTAAACTCTTGGGGGAATAGGATTTTATTTCTATAGGTTTTGTAGGTGGGTTAAGGGATTTGATTACTAGGTGACAAAATAGATCTTATCTAACTCTATGATTATTGAATCATGTATTGGATCTAAACTCACCTCTCTAGAGCTATGGGAAGCTTATTCAATTGTAAATATTTATAGTCTTTATGAGGACTGAGTGGCCTTCTGGGAAAGTTTGTTGGCTCAAGATTTTCTGAGGAAAAGGAATATTGTACTAGGTGGGGATTTGAATTTCCTCTTTGAGTACAGTTGAGATTTGATGTAATGCTACACAATTTAATCCTTCGGTTGAATTTTCTATTAATAAATTGGGGGAGGTAGGATTGACTCGGATGTTAAACCCATTCAAATGGTTCCTACATGGAGGAATATGAATATAGGAGAAGATAGGGTGGCCAAACAATTAGATTAGTTTCTAATATCATAACCCCAAGCCAAAACTCCAAGTTATTTCAAGTTCAACCCTTCTTAGTTGGAGGATAATGGATTTTTTAGTTTGTTAAAGCCTAAATGTAAATCCAATGATAAATTCCCTAATGGAATCAACTAGTATTCAATGTGTCTCTAATCTAAAGGATGTTAAAAAGGTAGTGTCTTCTCGAAGTCATGAGAAATGAATGAAGGATGATCTAGCATTAGTTTCAATTGAGAGTGAAATTGCATAATTTTATGCTTAAGAGGTATATGTTTTTCCAATTGAGAGTGAAATTGCATAATTTTATGCTAAAGAGGTATATGTTTCTCCTGATGAGACCTTCAAATCTCATCTTAGCAAGTTCGAACAAAAAAAGAAAAAAAAATACAGACAAATAGAGTTTTTGGTGACTTAAGAGTAGGGCTTTGTGGTTGTCAAAAGGTGATGAGAACGAGAAATATTTCCATACTTATGTAAATTATAGGAAAAATATAAACATGATATGGTAAGTTAAGAGAGAATATGGTGCTACAACTTATAATTTTAAGGATTGACTTAGGAGTGAATCATTTTGGGAAGATATATAAGGATGAAGAGAGGATAATCATTATTATTTCTTACTTTCCTAGAATTGTGGAAAAGGAAGACAATGAGAAGATATATAAGGAGGAAGAGAGGATAACAATTATTATTTATTACTTTCCTAGCTTTGTGGAAAAGGAAGACAATTAGAGATTGATGGAAATAGTTTCCAAAGAATAATTGCAAGTGGTACTACATAGTTTTCAAAATGATAAGAGTCCTAGTCTCAATGGTTGGACAGTGGAATTATTTCTTGCTTGTTATGAACTCACCAAAGATGACCTTTTAAGGGTAACATAGGAGTCAAGGAAATCGAGGAAGGTTATGGAAACCTTCAACACTACTTTTATTTCCCTAAGCCCAAAGAAGGATAATCATAGTTCCTTTAATGATGACAGGCCTACTTATGTGTACAATTATATTTGCAAGATTATAGCCAAGATCATTGCTTTACCTTTATTTCCCTAAGCCCAAAGAAGGATAATCATAGTTCCTTTAATGATTACAAGCCTATTTATGTGTACAATTGTATTTGCAAGATTATAGCCAAGATCGTTGCTTTAAGGGTTAAGAAGCTCCTCTTTGAGTCAATTTCCAACATGTAGTTTTTCTTCCTTCATGGTAGGCAAAGCCATGTTGCAATTGGAGTGGCACAAGAGGAGATGCCTTCCGGAAAAAAAAAAGGAAAATCCATACTGCAATTGGAGTGGCACAAGAGGGGATGCCTTCCCCCAAAAAAGGCAAATCCATGTTGCAATTGGAGTGGCACAAGAGGGGATGCCTTCCAAAAAAAGGAAATTATCAATTATGATTCTAAAACGGGATCTCTCTAAGGCATATGATCAAGCATGCTAGATGTATTTTAGGCTCATGTTGATCCACCAAGTGTTGGTCCACCAAGTGGCTTTCATGTTCACTTTGTAAAATGGATTATTAGTTTTCTGACCTCAATGTCTTTTGTCGTCTTAATTAATCATTCAACATTTATCTTTTTCATGTTCAGTTTGTAAAATGGATTATTAGTTTTCTGACCTCAATGTCTTTTGTCGTCTTAATTAATCATTCAACATCTATCTTTTTCATGTTCACTTTGTAAAATAGATTATTAGTTTTCTGACCTAAATGTCTTTTTTCATCTTAATTAATCATTCAACATCTATCTTTTTAACCCTCATGAGGTCATGAGGTATTAAGCGGGGTTGTCCTCTATCACCCCTACTCTTCTTGATAGTAGCTAAAGGCCTCAATAGGTTTATGCTAGAGGCAATAAGATATGGCTCTTAAAGAAGTATAAATATAGGGAGATACCTTTTTTTCATTCATTTGTTTTTTGTTGAAGATGTTCTCTTATTCTAGGACAGATCCAGAATAAATGCAAGTAAATTAAAAGAAATATTAGAGATCTATTGAACTGCTACTTGTATAAAGTTCAATATGCACATCCTATTTATTTTAAAGATGTAGTAGATGATTAAGCTAGGTTTATTCTTTAGTTATTCTCTTACTAGTAGATTGAGTTTCAAGTAGGTTACCTATCTATCTAAGTGAATCTCATTTTTGTAGGTTTAAGGTGAGTGAATCTCGTTTTTGTAGGTTTAAGGTAGGTCTACCAGGGGGAACTAGCAATTATGTTGAGATTATAGAATTTTAAAGCTAGCTATCTAATTCTATTAATCACATATAGATTTTTTTTTAAGCTAGCTATCTAATTCTATTAATCACATAGGAAAAAATTTATACAAAAATATCCCATTTTTTTTTCTAGATTATAGTTTTTTTTTTTTAAGTTAGCTATCTAATTCTATTAATCACATAGGAAAATATTTATACAAAAATATCCAATATTTTTTTTTGAGATTATAGATTTGTTTTTAAAACTAGCTATCTAATTCTATTAATCACATAGGAAAATATTTATACAAAAATATCCAATGTTGTTGGCCTACTACTGGAGAAACCAGACCAGACCAGCAACATGGGAATAATTCAGTTATCCAGATAGTTTGAGACAAGTTCATGATTAATTCAGTTATCATGATAGTCTCAAACAAGTTCATGATTAGGAAAAAACCTTACAAGTGGAAATGTCTGAAAGTCCACATACAAACAAGACTAATATGCCGAAGTAAAAGTAACAAAGTGACTAGAGAGCTAATCATGCTAGAGATTAGTCTATGGAATTAAAATCATCACCAGGCACCGCTTCTACAAAGAGACATTGCTCTGGTGGGAAGGAACTTGTTGGTTTAGAGATGGAATCCTAAAATTGATGTCTTTGAGCTATAGATGGAGTTCATCTATTTGCACCAAAATATCTTCTCGGCCTTCATCGTGATCCTACAGTACTTTCCCCATTAAGATCTATTATTTTCCTATATTGGTGTCCCCCCTAGCCCTTGAAATACTGGTATCAGAAATCCAATTTCCCATCTCTTCATCAATATCCCAGTCATGAATGGTACCCCATCTAACCTTTTCCTCCACATTATCAATTTCCTCATGAATGTGAGGGAGAGTCCGCTCCCAATATTCATTGTACAAAATTGACATAGTTTACTTGATTCCTTTTTAAATTAGCAAATCTTTTTCAATGTATTGCAATTTGATAGTTTATTTCAGTCCTCTATGGCATAATGCTTTGTTTCTTAGAACATTTCATAAATTATTCTTAGAATAGTTTATGTAATAATTTTTGTCAATACTTTATTTTTGTTGTTAAGGTCATGTATAAATCTTCAAAATTGATTTGAGTTTAATTTAAAATTTAATTATGATTTATTTTAATTTTTTTGGTTATAAGATCAGTTCATCTAATAATTATTTTTAAGAAAAAATATTAATTTAAAATTATTATTTATTAATATTACTTCTTATTAAATAAATATAGTTTCATGAATTAATTTTATATTTAGATAGAAAAAATTGCTTTTAAATAAAATTTAAACCGGCCTAGATTCATTTA
>ML788395.1:319435-332075 GCA_009831015.1 Picea engelmannii
TGATTTTTTATATTTTTTTTATTACTAATTTATTATTTTTATCAATATTTTAATGTGTTATGTTACATGAATATATCTTCCATGTTGAACCAACTACTACAACGCCTCTAGATGCAATTACCATTTATTACTGAACAACAAATTATTTGATATCTAAATTATAAATATAAAATATGTTTTTAAAATATACAATATGTTTTTAAAATGTAATTAAAATATGTGAACACTACAACACCTCTAGATGCAATTACCATTTATTACTGATCAACAAATTATTTGATATCTAAATTATAAATATAAAATATGTTTTTGAAATATACAATATGTTTTTAAAATGTAATTAAAATATGTGGACACTTATATCTTATACATTTATATCTTAAATGAATTCTTCTTGAGAAATTGACCATCAAGGTGCATATGAAGGTTATCACTTTCTTTGCCTTCCTCTTACCAAAGAGATGGGACCAACCCTTACCTTACCGATGGGTCTTGTCCATTGCCTTACTGAGATTGGTGGGTCTTGTCCACTTTTAGCTATTTAATGTTATTAGTCCCTGCCGAAGGCGTAGAGGGACTATAGAGATCGATAATTCGTTGACTTCATATTAGTTTGTCTTTTGACTGAAAATATTTGCATAATGTCTATTGTTTCTACTAGAGAACTAAAAACATTATTTTTTATATAATAAAAATACCATATATGTCATAATCTAATTGGATAACAGATTGGAGGTCTTATTGCCAACTTCTCTATTCCCAATGTTTTATATGCTAGCATATCTAAAGTTTTTGATCATCTACGGTCTTTCTGAATTTCTTCTATTTTTATTAAAATGTTTAGATATCCAAAGTTTTCAGCATCGAGAGTCAGTTTTTTATTAGTTGACTTCATATTAGTTTATCCTTCGACTAATTTTATTTTGCATAGTCTCTATTGTTCGAACTATTGTTGTTATTATTATTATTATTATTATTATTATTATTATTATTATTAAGTACCTAGGCATTTTTATTATTACGTACATAAACATGCTTGCCACACTGCATTCTTTCTTAAATGTTTACACAGTGCGAGGCCCTTGGACGGTCCTGACAGCCTTAAATGTTTACCTAACTTACCTCACAACCTTAAATGTTTACTTAACATGCGTGTTACAATACATTTTCCTCCAATTTTTTTATACAATGTTGTCTGCAGTGAATATGGGAAATATTGTTGTTCAACGACATTACTGGTTCACTCGTTGATGCTTGCTTGTTGGTTCGATGGATGTTGCTTATTGTTGTTTGATTCAACTTTGCAAAGTTGAGGTTCTGCAACTGCACCTGGACCTCTTGGTGCTTTTTCACTGGTTTGTTGTTTTCCTGTTGCTCTTGTTTGCTTCAACTTTGCAAGGTTGAGGTCCTGCATCCGCAGTTGGACCTGTTGTTGCAATTTACACGTTTGGGATTCTGCAACTGTGATTGGAATTGCGCTTGTCATTCCCCATTGACGGGTGGGTTTCAATGCCATGTTTACCTTCCTATTTGTTGTTTGTTGTTTGTTATTTCCAGTTTGCAAGTAAAAAATTTCAATACCGAGAATGCCTGAGTCAAAATCCTCTTGCAGAACATCTTTATATGTGAGTACTATGACCAGAGAACCAAGAGTGTGATGTTGTCTTGGTCTTGTTCTTGAATGTCAATGTTCAACACATAACCCACCTCTATCGCAACCATAGTGACATATAAAAAGGAAATCAATTTTTCTCCTCATTTTTTCTGTTCCTAAACACCGTAAGTTTGGTGCATTTTTTCCAGGTTGTTCCCTTCCAATCACATGTGCCCACTTCCATGTCCCGGACATCAAACCAAGACTCGTTGGAAAATAGAAATGCAAAAAAAATATGAGGTACAGTCTGGAAAAAAAAATGCACCAAACGTATGGTTTTTCAGGAACAAAAAATGTGAGGAGAAAATTCGATTTCCCTTTTTATATGTCACTAGGCCTGCGATAGAGGTGGGTTCTGTGTTGAACATTCATGTTCAGGAACAAGACCAAGAGAACATTATAGTCCTATTTATCTGGTCTTAGTAGTCACATACAAAGATGTTTTGCAAGAGGATTTTGATTGAGGTATACTCGGTATTGAAAATTCTTACTTGCAAACTGGAAAAAACAAACAACGAATAGGGATGCAACCATGGCAGTGAAACTTACTCGTGAATGGGGAACGACATAAGCATTGTTCCAATCACGGATGAAGAATCTCAATCGTACAAACTGCAACTTTCTTAAATGTTTACACAGTAGGAGGCCCTTGGACGGTCCTCAGAACCTTAAATGTTTACCTGACAGTCCTCACAACATAAAATGTTTACTTAACAAGCATGTTACAATACATTTTCCTCTGATTTTTGGATACAATCTTGTCTACAGTGAATTTAGGAAATATTGTTCTTCACCACATTACTGGTTTGTTGGTTGATGCTTTCTCATTGGTTTGTTGGATGTTTCTTATTATTGTTTGATTCAACTTTGCAGAGTTGAGATCCTGCAACTATAGTTGGACCTCTTGGTGCTTGTTCACTGGTTTGTTGTTTTTTTATTTCTCTTGTTTGCTTCAACTTTGCAAGGTTGGGGTCTTGCATCCGCATTTGGACCTGTTGTTGCAATTTGCACGGTAGGGATTCTACATCTACAATTGGGATTGTGCTTCTGTCGTTCCCCATTCACCATTAAGTCTCAATGTCATGGTTACATTCCTATTCGTTGGTTGTTGTTTGCTATTTCTAGTTTGCAAGTAAGAATTTTCAAAACTGGGAATGCCTGAGCCAAAATCCTCTTGCATAACATCTTCGTATGTGACTACTATGACCAGAGAAACATGAGCGTGATGATTCCTTGGTCTTGTTCTTGAACATCATTTTTCAACAGAGATCCCACCTCTGTCGCATGCATAGTGACATATAAAAAAGGAAATCAAATTTTCTCCTTGTATTTTATGTTCCTCAAAACCATACATTTGGTGCATTTTTTCATTTGTTTCCTTCCAAAACATCTTGTTCCCCTTTCAATGCCAATGATGGACACAAAACCCACCTCTGTTGCACCCATAGTGAGATATAAAAAATGAAATTGAATGTTCTCCTCATATTTTTTTTTTCTTGAAAACCATACGTTTGAGTGCAACCCTGGCACTGAAACTTACCCGTCAATGCGCAACACCAGAAACACAGTTATAATCATGGATGCAGAATCCAAACTGTACAAAGTGTAACAACAGGTCCAACTGCATATGCAGGGCTTCAACCTTGCAAAGTTGAAGCAAACAAGAGAAAGCAACAAGCAACAAACCAATGAGTGAATTGACCAGACATTGTTTTGTGACTACTATCAGACTACTATTTTGTGACCGAATTCCATAATAGAGGGAGTGGGCATGACCACGCACTATTGTGGATAGAGGGTGCACTGGTCTATGGAAATGAAAACAACTCACAGATTGAGAAGTTTCTGGAAAAATACATGACCTGCAACACAAATCATAGACATTATCATACAAGAAGTTGTAAAAAATGAAAAAAATAATATTTTAGATACAACTTCCCTGTACCACCAATGAGAACAACAAGAATCGTAGAGCCAATTAGTTTGGAGGACAATGTTCTCATTGATAAATCTAAATCTTTGTTCGCATTTCTAGAACAAGGAGACTTTGATGACTTAATGAGCTTCCAAGACTTCTTGGCAGAGATAAATCTAATAAAAGATGAGTACATCCAAGGCATACAATCTATACTTAAACAACCAACATTTTTCCTTAAATGAAAACTTTTACATATATGTAACAACAGTTTCTCCAAGGACTAGCCAATTATGTGGAATGAAAATACAGACGCATAGTATGTCCTCAATGCATATGCCACAACATCATATTGTACCTCGTACATGACAAAGGTTGACAAATCTATGACAAGTGCATTTAGAAGAATACACAAAAAACATGAAAAAATCATATTGATACTATGCAAATGATACATGCACTTGGAAATACATTGCTTAATCTTCAAAAAATGTTTGCTCAACAAATAGTCCACGTTGCACTTTCCCTGCCCCTGGACCGTGGTTCAAGGAAATGTGTCTTCACAAACACATCTCCACTTGAGAAATGCAAATTGGAACATAGTTTTACATTTGGGCCACAAAAAATACTATTAAAATAAAATAATATGAAAAATGTTGAAATAGATAAAAACAATATCTCTTTGAATTGAACCAGAGTTTGTCGAGCTCCAACTATATTTCATAGTTGAGAATGTTTTTTCCATAGTTAATGTGTTTCTATGGCTTCATAATTATTAGACTTAAGTGTTGTTGTGTGAGGGATAAAGTTATTTTCTCCCTTCCTTTTTCCTCTTCTATACTTACCCGTTTTTCCCTTTTCTTCTTCCCCTCTATTATCTGTTTCTGGTTCTATACTTAGTCGTGTTTCTATGCTCGCAAGTTCTTGGGGTAGAGAACTGAAAAATCCTCATCTCCATACATATCTTCACATCACAAGTCCGACCAACCATCGTTTGTTTGCATACTTAGCCAACTTAATGGCCACTGGTAGGCGCTATCGAACTCATTCCCCGTGTTTGGGGTATACATCTTGCACCCAAAACTTTGGTGATCTACAATTCGACCCCCGAATCCTCGAACTCACAAGCCTCACTCTACCTACGATGACTTTTTCTGACCGCCCCACCTTTCCATACTTAGTTGAGTCTTCAAAGTTTTGCGTGTTCACGGACTCTCGGGTTCACAAAAGTTTGAAAGCATTTTTCGCTCCCCTCCATCCCCGCCACCTTCACCCCTTCCGAATGCACATTAATTATGCTTTTACTAGTGACAAATCACCAGATAGGTTTGAAAATATTGGCATTAATAAGAGGAAATCTCAAGGACATATCCCATTAAAACGCATTAATGGGAGAATATTATGGGATCTGATGATTTTTTTGTGTCGATCTTGAATTGACAAAAAATTGTTGATTATTTTAGTTTTTTTAAGGCATCATCATAGTAAGAATTCAATATTGTGCTAGCCCACTGTCATCTACAAAGGTGTTGACATCATGTCCCTCTTTAATACTGTGCACATATTACAGGTTTTCATATTTGAGAATATGTTTTCATATGAAAATTTTAACTCATATTTTATCTATCGCCTATGCATTTGAGAAAAATTTGCGAGCCGAAAACACCCTTCAAATTGGAACATGGTTTACAATTGGGCCACAAAAATACTATTAAAATAAAACAATATGACTAGTATTGGAATAAATATAAACAAATTGTCTTTGTACTTAAACCTGACTTTGTTGAGCTCCAAGTATATTCCATAGCTGAGAATGTTTTTCCCATAGTTAATGTTTATGGCTGACAGTTCCCGGATTGGCGTTATCGAACTCTCATGCCCCTTGTTCCATGATATACATCTTGCACCCAAAACTTCTGTGATCTACAGTTTGACCCCAGACTCCTCGAACTCACAAGATTCACTCTACCTACGATGATTCTATCCAGATCTGTCTGACCTCCTTGCTTTTCCATACTTAGTCGATTATTCACCTCTTGTTGTCGCAGATTCGCGGACTCTCGGGTTCATAAAAGTTTGAAAGCATTTGTCGCTCCCATCCATCCCCGCCACCTTCGCACACTTCCCAATGGAAATTAATTACACTTTTAATTGGTGACAATTCCCCACACAAGTTCGAAATGATTGTCATTAATAACCGAAAATATCAAGGACAACTCCGATTAAAATGCATCAAAACAATATCTACGAGAGATTATGTTATCATCCCCCAGTGTTCATTTTAAATACTATCAGGACACAATTACTGTCACATGTTTCAATATAAACAAATATTCATCAAAGCATTAGATTTTCTCACAGGTACCCCAGATGCACTCCAGTCACCTGATATTGAATTGGCAGAGGTCAATATTATGGGATCTGAATTTTTTTTTTTTGTGGATCTTGAACTCGGAAAAATTGTTGTTTACTTTTTTTTTAAAGGGATTATGCCCCGCCTTTCCATACTTAATCGATTCTTCACCTCCTGTTGTCACAGATTCACGGGTTCTTGGGCTTCTAGGTTCACAAAACTTTCAAAGCATTTTTCGCTCCCGTCCATCTGCGTCACCTTTGCGTCCTTACCAATGCACATTAATCATGACTTTATTAGTGACAACTCACCACACATATTCAAAAAGATTGGCATTAATAGGAGAAAACCTCGAGGACATCTCCCATTAAAACACATTAAACCAAGATTTATGGAAGATTATATTATCATCCTCCAACGTTCATTTTAAATACTTATTCCCATTTCCCTCTATCATCGAAAAATTGGGCTTTAAGGTGCCTTTCTTGTAATGTTCGTGGTCATC
This sequence comes from Picea engelmannii, assembly GCA_009831015.1. Taxonomy (NCBI): domain Eukaryota; kingdom Viridiplantae; phylum Streptophyta; class Pinopsida; order Pinales; family Pinaceae; genus Picea; species Picea engelmannii. Next base: position 325,863 of record ML788395.1, read on the forward strand.
CACATGTGAGAAAACATAGAGATGCCATTCAGGCCCAATTGAAAGACAAGGGAGTGGTTTTATGTGACATCAACTTTGAGGGAATTTATTTTTTAGCGAACATAAACTCAAACAAAAAAAAATCAAGTATCTTATGATTGGTATTCTCCCTGTATTCGATCATTTGGTTGGTTGAAAGGCATGCCTGGAGATTTGTATGTTGAACTTCTTTGTTTTGCTACTGGAAATTGGAAGGGACTTTCAAGTCACCTGCAAAATTCTCCTTTGTTGAAGTATATAGCTTCTTCCAACAACACAGATTTGGCAAGTGTATCAAATCCTACATACCACACCAGAATTTATCTTTCATCAGAGGAGTCGCACATATCGTGGCTTACAAAATGGTCTAGAATATTCGGAAGTCATGCCAAAAATTACTCCATGCGTGAATATACTCACAAGGAAATTATAAATTTGGATCCTCACGAAGGTGAGAAACTGTATGAGTGGTTGAATCAACATCCTGAAATTACATAATTTTCTATGTCAAAGTTTGTTAAGCGACTTCTGGGTGCAGTAACAGACTTGACAGAAAGTCAACTTCTTTCTCAAATTTTGTTCACCGACCTCTGGATGTAGTAATAGACTCGACATACAATCAAATTTATATCACTACTGCACATGTTTTTGAGTATTCCTATGCAAATCATTGCATCTGGGCCGAAAATCTTACCACTCTTTGCAAGAATATTCTCCTAGTAGTTGAAGGTTGATATATAATCAGGGAACATGGCCCTCAAAAGTTTATGATTCCTGTTGTTATCTCCTAAAATAAACTTGTCATCCACTTTCATTTCTAGGTGATAACTTAGACATAAAAAAGTGTATTTTTTATAATTTTTGTGGTCTATGATCTCCAAATATAGAGAATAAATTGTAAAGTCCCAAATAAGTCGATTTGACATTTATTGTTTTCAAAAAATCAAAGAAGATATTTTCGACAACAAATGTTGTTTTAAAACCGAGGATAAGCTATCGAAAATTCAAGCTTTCAGCAGCAAAACTACATTCCAAAAGATAGGGGAGCTGAAAAAAGTACATAACAGAGTTTTAAACAACACATCAAGAGAGCCTGAATGTGGATTGAAGGACGCATGTCATCAACACATAATGACCGCTTAAGAAGATTTTTGGCATTATCTCACATTCTCTACCACCGTTTATGTAAATGATTATGCAGATCGTGTGAGGGTTTCGACATCTCATCATTTCAGAAGACTGTTCAGCCATCATTTCACTCATTCCTTAATCTTGTTTACATCCGCCTTATGGTCATCATTCAAATTCAAACCCACCAATTTCGAATGTTTATAAAAGATGCTTCTTACCATCGTTTGAGCATACAAAGTTCATCCCTCATCACTATCATTTCCTTTCCACTGGTAATTTTTCTGTCTTTTGATTTCTACAGAATTAATGTGTGATGTGCAAATGGATAAGAAATGAGGCAGTTCACTCTTCAAGAAAGAATTGGATAGCATACAGTTTCTATAGTCTCATCTAGAGATTTGTCAATATTTCTCAGACGTAGACTGTCTCAATTATGTGGAAAAGTTACAGCAAGGATACCACCTGGGTATCACATAGAATTTTGCAAAATCCTTTGATGGAAGCAAGGCCACAATTGGCCCTTTGGAGATACAAGTTGATGAAGCAACCATATCTTCTGCTACAGGCATGCCAAGGACAGGGAAAAAATGGTTCAAGACCACAGTCACTAAGAATCTGGATTTCAGACCCTATTTAAAGCCTGAATTCCAAGACATCACCTGGAATAGGGAGATTCCTACTTCTTATCTGGAGAAGTGGCAAGTTCTTCTCAAATCCATACAATTATACATAACTGCAGAAGGAAGGTATCACAGGGCCATGCTATATCATTTCAAGTTAATGGAGCATTTTATAGGTAAGATACCATTAAATCTGCCATTTTATTTCCACAAAATTCTTACTAAGATGTGCAACAGAGTTCGGGATGAACCAGAAAACATTCAGAATGCCCTTTGTCATTTTGGTCTGATGAAGATCATCATTGTAGAATAATTAAGGAAGAGAGAAAGAACATGGGAACACTTTCTGTTTTGGGGAGGTTTTCAGTTAGAAACTCAACCTAACAAAGGAAAAAAGAGATCAGGAAAAAAGTCCCCAACTTCTTAGAGCATTCTAAAGAGGAGGAGAGCCATCAACCTTGATCTCCCAGAAGAACCAACATCCAGCTCAAGAGTCAAGAAGGCAAAAAAGAAGTTGATTTTCAAGGAAAATGTAGAGTAAGTTTCAACTCAACAAGCCAAGAAAACCAATGTGCTAGACCTACCTTACTCAGACTCTGATTCTAAGCCAAATAAAGAAGAATTCCATGCTGAGAAGAACATAGATTTGTCTATGGAGCTAGCACAAGAAAAAGAGATGTTCACAGGTTATGAGGAAGGTGAAACCTCAAGCAACAAAAAATCAAAGAAATCACATAAGATTAAGGAGCTGAAAGAGATAATAGCAGAACAAGAAGTCTAGAAAGGGCGATAAAAGCTAGATATAAGAATTTATCAGAGAATTTTGCAGAAACCAATGCATCTTTTGAAAAACTGGCACTTGAAAGTGTAAAGGAAAAGAAGAAGAAGAAAAATATCACAAAAGATTATAACAACTTATGGTGGTTAGCCAAGCGTTTGAAGAGAAAAATAAAAAAGTTGAAAGAAAGAATTGGTACACATCCAGATTTGCAAGTTTTGGCACAGGTCACTGTAAATTTACAGGGAGATTAATTAAGACAATCAAGGAGAAGACTTATTTTTGAGGTGATTAGATTTTTGGCGAACCCAGGCTTTTCGACAGCATAATCGACATAATAACACACAGTTAGTTGCCGAAAATCAGGGCTTTCGACAACTAACTTGCATTTTTCAGGACAAAGAAGCTGTCGAAAGCGCAAACACATGAATAATGATAGTCTTTTTGCTCAGATCAAATATTTTCGCTACCAAATCATTTGAGGAAGGTTCCAAATGAATGATAATATTAAAATGGATAAAGATTACCCTCTTCTTCAAAGTTGCGAGGCTTATACAAAGGATAATAGGGTCAAAGGTTATCCGATTTTGGTTAAAGATTTTCCCAGCTGTCAAGGAAGGATTCTGAGTTACCTCATCATCTCCTTGAAGACTGCTAAAGATGCTAAAGACCATATTATGATAAGGGTTTGACCCCTTAAGATAGGATTTGATCCTACTTTCTTGTAAACTGTTTTGATTAATACTATTCTTAGTATTTCAGATCCTCTTTGATAGGATCTTAGATTATGATGTAAAGGATATAAAGCCTATGCTTTCAAATTAATAGGGGTTCGACTTGGAAGACTATACTATACTACACTTTGTAAACAAATCATCTTCTAATATATATTTGGATGTAGGCTTCTTTCACTTCTATTTCAGACCTTCTTGTTCATTCATTTTCTATGTTTATGAGTTGAATTTCATTTCTTAATCTATGCTTATATAATCTCTTGGTGAGTATCATCTTACCTTATATATTTATAAACAAAGGATCATAAGCATTCACTACTAGTTTTATTAGCCCATCATATATACTTCCATATATATATGTTTTGGTTAATATTGTTAGTTTCCCATCCATTTTGATATAACTAACCATATGATAATAGCCTTTGAAGGCCTTGTATACCTGAAATATACCCAGATTGTCTTGAGTGAAGAATCCAGTGAGTGAGTCATTCAGTTTGATCCGACATATTACACAACATTAAAGCAATTTATAAAGTTACTAGGATTCTTTGAACTACAACCTAAGAAGGACTCCTGGAGTGATAACACTTGCATCGACAAGTAACTGGGAAAAGTTAATGGGAAGGAATTATGGACTATGGACTTTGCAACACTTTCTGAATATTACTTTATACTACCACCTTCTGCAGGAAGTTTGACGTATTCAGGTAATGATTTGGTTTCTAAAGATCACCTTTTAATACCACCTTCATGGAATGATTTTATTTCATTCTTTAGAAGAGACCTTGATGTAGTAGATATTCCAGAACTATTTCCACCGAATATCAATCTTTATGTTGTTTCTCGTGCTTTAAATAAGGAGAATGCATTCCTTCTGTTGCAGTAGATCCGATATTTCAAAAAAATGGAAGTTGCTCGATGCTTGAAGTATTAACTTGTTTGGTTCAAACAAATCGCCACAACCTTGCTACAAGCATCTCTCGAGTTGTTCATTAGGATCACAGTTCGATAAGCACATAGTGCCTTCCTAGTCGTAGAGTGCTTCCATCCCTATCTTGGGTTTGCATAAATGTTTTTATTGCTAGCTTGTTTCTTTCTCCTGGTGGTCGATCCTTCTATCCCAACCAACATGATGGAAATAAACTAGCTCTAGGGAGTTTGATCTCTTCCGAGGATCTGAGTTGACTATATATTAATTTCAGCTCACTTGAAAATGTTTATGTGTGCAACTTAATCTTAGACATAGAAAATACAATTTTTTATTTTTTAAAATCTAAAATAATGTATTTTTTTAACACACAACTGGTCGAAAAGTTTCAGGCATTGTTTGGGATTCACATCCTTCAAGGATGTAAATTAATTACACAATTGATATTTATTGTGGCAATGCATTCGACCCTTCGTCGACTATGGAAATTGAATTAACACTGCATTGTCCAGATAATAAATTTATGACATGCACCTAATGTCGAGGTCATCATCGCATAGGACACACAACCTCCAAATATTTTCGGACTCACAACAACATTATAATTTTCGTGACAAAGAAATGCTAAATTCAATGCTCTTTTGCAGGTCTGACAACTCTGCATTCTAAGTTCTTTGACAATGACATGCCTACTTGTTCACCACATTACCGCCTTGAAATCGATAACATTGTTCCCATTGCCACTGCTAGTGTTAATGTCCGAAGCTGAAGCTATCTGGAGCTTGGAGTCACCGCCAATCTTGATGTATGAAGATGAAGATACCTGGAGCCTAGGGTCACGACTTGATACACTTGACATTAGTACCAGTAATGATCAAAAGTTGATTGTATGTCGCTCAACAAACTTTGAGATAGAATTTGACAGTCTGTCGAGTCTATTATTACATCTAGAAGTCGCTCAACAAACTTTGAGATAGAAAGTTCTGTAATTTTAGAATGTTGATTCAACCACTCATACAGTTTCTCACCTTCATGAGAATCCAAATTTATAATTTCCTTCCTAGTATATTCGGGCATGGAGTAATATTTGGCGTCACTTTTGAATATTCCAGACCATTTTGTGAGCCACAACATGTGCCACTCCTGTGACGAAAGATAGATTATGGTGTGGTTTGTAGCATTTAATACACTTGTCAAATCTGTGTTGTTGGAAGAAGCTATACACTTCAAAAAAGGTGAATTTTGCAAGTGACTTGAACGTCCCTTCCAATTTACAACAATAAAACAAATAAGTTCAACATACAAATTTCCAGGCATGCTTTTCAACCAAACAAATGATCAAATACAGGGAGAATACCAATCATACGATACTTGAATTTTTTGTCTCAGCTTCTGTTGGCTAACATAAATTTTTTCCCCCAAAGCTGACGTCACATAAAAACACTCCCTCGTCTTTGAATTGTGCCTAAATCACATCTCTAAGTTGTCTCAGATGTAGATGACCAAGAACATTACAAGGAAGGCACCTTAACCCCCAAGTTTTCGATGATATAGGGAAATTAACACTTATCAAAGTACGAAATGTTGAATAAAAAGATAATGTAGCCAGATCATATATAGAAGAGACAAACTATTCAAGAAGCTAACTGAGATAGATATAACTGGTAGCACCCATGAAGTCCAAGATTCAACTCGTTGTTTTTAACCACGAAAGCATTTGATGATCAAGTTGAAATCTATAAAAGACTATCATTTGAAAAATTCTATAGCATTCTTGAATATGGTGAATATGGCGTGAAAAAACTGGTTAGTTGATTATTGGATTAAAAACCAAGATATTGAAGAAGCATTACACAACCTCTTGTTGGCAGCCAATTCACATTTTTTCATTGTCTCATAAGCTGCCTACACCAATGTTTCACAAACATTGATTTTTCGTCGCAAAATTCAAATGAACGATGCTTTTATTCTTTGCGCCTTTTCGCACGTTTGTCTTCGCTAAGT
>ML788395.1:348886-368803 GCA_009831015.1 Picea engelmannii
AATGTAGTTAGTGCATTACATAAACCAAATGGCATGACTGACCATTCATAAAAACCTTTCCTTTTCTTGAAGGTGGTATTCCAAGTGTCTTCTTCTTTGACTTGTACTTGGTGGTATCTCCATTTGAGATCCAACTTGGTGAATTACTTGGCATGTTGCAACTAGTATATCAAATTGTCAATCCTAGGTAGAGGGTACCAATTCTTGAGTGTAATCTTGCTCAAAGATTTGTAGTCGATACATATCCGCTAAGTCCCATCCTTCCTAGGTAAGATTATGATAGGTGAACCACAAGGTGAAGTTCTTGGTTGAATAACTCACTACTTTATCATCTGCTACAATTGCTTCTTCACTTCATCTGCTTCCAAAACAGATTGTTGATACAACCTAATATTTGGTAATGGGGAGTTAGGAAACAATTGTGTATAATGTTGCACTTCCCTCTTAGGTGGTAGCCCTTTAGGCTCCTGGAAAACTCATCTATATTCATGTAGAAACTCCTCCAGCTGGTATTTTTTCTCTTTAGTAAATCCCTCAAAGGATTCCTTTACCCTTACCAATTCATCACATGTCTGATTCTCTCTTAAGAAAAAAAACACATGTTTATTTCTAGAACTAGTCGACTTTTTGTCTTGGTTGGCACTTACTAGTGAGATCTTAGATTTATGTTTGTGTGTGTTGATGATGTAGGAATTCCCATCCTTGATCAAGTGATACCAGTTTTCTCTCTGCATGATGATCACATCCCTCATATACATGTAAGGGATTCCAAACACTACACCACACATGTCAAGGGTTACTACAGTTAGCTCCACTTAAACTCAACACTTACAACAAATTTGATCTTACACTATTTAATTACCTTTATTTTTTCATCCTTGTTCACCCACCCCAATGTGTATGGGATTGGATTCATGAACCTCCAACCCAAGCTTTCTAACTAAATTGACTTATATGAGATTCGCCTACAAACCATAATCAAATAGCATGTCTACCTTGGTATTCCTGACCTGGATATTGATATGGAATATTTTTTTCATATCCCTATATTCCTTGTGATGAAGGTTACTCAGATTCACCTCCTTCTACACTGGAGTGCATGAAATATTCTCATCCACATCTGAGTTTCTCTCTACCTGATTACTTGAATCTGTGACTAGAAGGTTCTTCTTCTTGGCATCCTTCTTATGGTTCTTAGGGTTCAACTATGGATGTAGTTTCCAACACTTTTATTCAATGTGACCATCGATATTGCAATGGTTACAGTGGTTACTTGGATCCTTGCACTGATGTGTAGTGACTTCCATCTTCTTGTCTTTCCCTTTCCACTTCTTATTTCCTTCTTTGGAAGCGTCCTAGTGCTATTTTTGTTTGGAACCACTTGGTTATCCTTTTTTGTGAAATATTTTACAGATATTGTTCTTTCACACAAGCCTCATCAACTATCATGGGATTGAAGAGCATCACTTTCTTTTGCAAGTGACTATGTATAACCCCCAAATACTTGAGGAGTGCATATATGTTCTTGGGAGAGATACCCAACATGATAGCCATTTTCTTAAATTCAATGGTGTACTCTTGCACACTGTTGTAACAGACATCAAAATTGATTGTACTGCCCAAGGACCCCTTCACTGAAGGAAACAGAAAATACTTCCGGAGCAGCTCATACTCGACCTGTATGTGTATGTGAATTCCCTCAACATGGGTATTCATTGCCTATTTTCTCCCTGGAATCGTCAATGAGGGCTTGAAAAGTGTATGGGGCAATGTTGGAGCATTGGCATTAATTTTAATAGCTCATATGTCGTTTGAGGCTTATTTCCTTCTAACATTTCATAGATGGGAGGATTATGAAGATTACTATTATTATTGGCAAACCGTGTGGCCAGGTATTCAATGGTCGATACTTTCTTACATTCCCCTATCACTAGAAATTATATTGTTGGTTGTGCTCTTGAGTTTCGCGGTCATAGCAGGTAAAACCATCCGAAACATCATGTCTCAAAAGGTTCCATTAGCCCTCTCATCTTGTTGTAATTCCGTTGAAGGCGGATTGTGCAAGAATATTGAAGATCACGTCCTCAAAGCTTGGATTGTGGTTCATGCCTCCCAGCCTGACTACATCATGGCCAGATCAGTATTCAGTGCATTCATTGGCGTGGTCGTGACTGTTTTCCTTGTGTTAAATGGATATATGTTCCATGGCTACTTGATGCCTCTATGGATAGACTAGCTTATGCTATTCGGTTTGCCTTCGTGGTAGTAGGAGGCATAGTCGTGGTATTCAGATGGTTAACAACCGTTTTTTATTTTCCCAAAGATGTACGGTGCTTGCTCGACTTCGAAGATTTTTTGACAAGGAGTCTTGTTCAGCAGAAAGACGATCTCTGTGGATGCCGATTGTTTTTGTCTTTATTACTCACCATGTTGATTTGGGTGCAGAAATTCATGGTATTACTCAGCAAAGTCTGTTGGTTTCTCTCTCAGCTTGTATTCGGAAAGATCTGACCTTTCATAATGAGTAAGAACAATCCGCCAGCCAGCTGGGAGCTTCCATTGAACAATTACAGTTCTCAATAGAGGCGGAACGATAAAGAACTGCAAATTCTAATACACATCTTGGTCTTGATATCGATGAATCTGAAAACTGGGATGAAATCATAATCGTTTTGAGAGAATAACTGTGGTATCGAAAGATAACAAACCACCGACAGTGGTACGTGATTCCACATACTGGTAAAGAAAGAAGCATAATGTCTCATCATTTGGCGGTCCACCAGATTTTATGGAACATGCGACAAACATGTCCTCCATTCATCAACAACAACACGTTATGAGTTTTTATGGTCACCTGGGCTGATTTCTGACGAAGTCTAATATTGCTATCCTGAAAAGTGGAAAATTTGACAAGCGTATCAAAAATATGGAGGTCATTGATATTTCCAAAGAGTGTGATTATATATTATGGCAGGGGCATAACCATTCACCAGGTGCTCGTCAGGAGGTGGTGACAGGCATTCTGTGCCTGGCTGTCGCAGAGTTCCAGAATGCAAATCATTGACATTCCTTTTTATATAACGTATCGAGGAGCAATGCTGATGACGATATACAAAGGTCCTATTGTTCACATGTTTTGGTCTCCACGTCATCAAACACCCAAATATAACCAGACATATGCATATGGAATGTCAACACCACCTACCACCTGAAACTCAGCTGAGAATGGGCACGCGAAAAATACAGTGCTAAGACCTCTTCAACTTTCTACAAGCTCATGTTGAAGGAGAAGTAAAATATAATGGACATGACCTGAATGAGTTTGCACCACAAAAGACCTCGGCTTACATCAGTCAGCATGATGTGCATATAGGAGAAATGACTGTCAGAGAAATTTTCGATTTCTCGTGTCGTTGCCAAGGCGTTGGTTCAAGATCTGATGTATTGAGCGAGCTTTCCAGACGATAAAAGCAACTAGGGGTGAAACCAGATTCCGACATTGATGCTTTCATGAAGGCAATAGTGATAGAGGGACAAAAAACCAGCATTATGACAGACTAAGTTATGAAGGCTTTAGGGTTAGAGGCATGTTCGAATACGATGGTAGGAGATCATATGCGCAGAGGGATTTCTTGAGGTCAGAAGAAAAGAGTCACAACCGGGGAGATGATTGTTGGAGGCGACTGCAAAGCTTTTTTGTTTGATGAAATTTCGACAAGGTTGGACGGCTCTACCACATATGATATTATCCAATGCTTCTACCACCTTGTTTATATTATGAGGACAACAATGGTGGTTTCTCTTCTAGGACCTGCCCCTGAAACATTTCAACTCTTCGACGATGTAATCCTGCTATCAGAAGGTTATATCGTGTACCAGGGATCCAGAGAATTTGTTCTGGATTTCTTCGAGACCATGGGTTTTAAATGTCCCGATAGGAAGGCAGTTGTAGATTTTTTACAAGAGGTGAATTCCCAAAAAGACCAAGAGCAGTACTAGTGTACTAACAGTGGGAAGCCATACAGATACATCTCAGCGAAGGAGTTTGTAGAAGCATTTAAATATTTTCACATCGGAGCCGATCTGATTTCAGAATTGTCAACTCCATGCGATAAAACAAAATGCCATCCCGCAGTACTCTCTAAAGAAAAATACGGTTTAAGCAAAACTAGACTTTTCAAAGCATGTTTTGATAGACAACTTTTACTTATGAAGAGGAATGCCTTCATCCATATCTTCGAATTCTTACAGATATCTTCCATCGCTACCATCGCTATGACGGTTTATTTTCGTACAAACATGCATCACAGAAATCTGGAGGATAGATCCCTTTATTTTGGAGCTCTGCTCCTGGGTCTCGTGTTGAATATGTTCAACATAATTTCAGGTATCGCGACTACAATTGAAAAGCTTCCATTGTTCTACAAGCAGAGAGATTTCATGCTCTACCCTGCCTAGGCATACTCTCTTCCAATTTGCATTACGGAAATTCCTCTTTCCATAATCGAGTCTACGGCATGGGTATCCCTCACCTATTATACTATTGATTTTTCCCCAGGCACAGCCAGGTTTTTTTCGACACCGTTTGTTGTTGGTGGCAGTCCATTTTTCCAAGCCATCGAGCCAAAAGAGATAATTTCTACATAGTGGGCTTGATTTCATTATTAAGAATAATGATTATATAATTCACGGGAAACCGGGGAGAAATCCGTTACAGCTACAGGGATCATTCAGTCCACTTGTCAAAGCCATTGGTAGTAGTTCGAGTAGCCTACAGAGATGGCAGATGCACTCACCAGCCGCAGATTTCCAGAAGACAAAATGTTTCATATTCCCTGGTACTCAAAGAGTTTTAGGTTACATTTTTTCTCTTGTTAAAGAATGGTGTATGTAATACCAAAGGGGGGCGCATGAGCGCAACACTGGGGAAACCTCTTTTGAAGAGGGTTTCATTGTAATGTCTGAGTTTTTGTAAGCCATTAATGGAGTAATAAAGAATATCTGTTATTTGCGACTGTGAGATTCATCACGGTCAATTTCTTTCAACATGTTTTTCTTCTCTTTCAGCTGTGTTAAAACTGTTTGGATTTCATTTATGTGTTTCCTTACTCGCAGCTGAAATTGTCTTTACCATATCTTTATGTCTTCCTTAATCCATCACGACTGCATTACATTTTTTTTTCTTCTAACTGATGGGCTTCGTTATACTTTAGTACGACCACTACTATAACGAAAGGATTTGGGTTTTCTGTAATTGTTTATTGCCTTTCCTCTACACCGGCTATCAGCTATGTAAGACCAATCTGCATTTTCAGAACTCTGCATATATCCTTTGCTACGTCGACCTTTCCTTTTTCTTTCTGCTACTGCATCACGATTACTCAAAGCGTTGAAAGATAGACTTACTTTGCCTCACTTTCTGCAAGTATTTGATCTCTGTTATTGTCTCTTTTTATCGGTTTTCATTTGACTCCATGCCCAATGGACCATTTCCCTGGTTTAACCCCCAAACTCCAAAAACCCAAGACCATCATTTACCCATAAATATGCCCACCGTTTTCATGCCTACTTCATTTTATCTTGTGACATTTTTCGAGAGATCCCTCTCGGGTTGGAAGAGGGTAGCTTCTAATCCAAAGTGGTTTGAGGTTTCCTCGGGATTGATTTGTCGCAACCCATTTCAGTTCTGAGTGTCAACAGACACTATGCCCTTGCCTTTTCTTAAAGTAACATCAACAAATCGATTGGTCCTCTACATCATATAGGGATGATTTTAAGGATGGAAATTTATTTTAAAATGTAGAAACCTTGGCGAATATTACTAATCCTTCAAATGGTCGGCAATATTTTTGTAAAAATATTCAAATTTATAAGGATTTTGTATAGTTTGTATAAAATTTTGGCGATTTTAAAGGTAAGATAATTTTATCCTATACAATTTGATGAATCATTTTTAGAATAGTGAATCTTTTTTTGGGAAAAACCATGGAAAACTATCCCATGAGCAAAATTTATCCCCTAAAATCATCCCCAATGACACTACATACCCAATAAGGTAGAACTACAAATTAATGAGGGTTTTGAAATCCTGCCACTTAGTTACTGGTGGATCACCCTCTAGCCTAAGTGTCTCTATGTGACTTTCCCACTAAGTTAATGCATGGCCCTCTAATTTTGGTCTGGAAAACAATTCTTCTACTCTTCCTCTATATGGTGGACACTAGAATAAACCTCTAACTATTACAACCAATGATTCAAATTTACTAAATCAATCTAACCTTAGTATGGCTTGATGTTGGAAGAAGGCCAAAGTGGAAAAGCAAGGTGATTTTGGGAAAGAAAGCATGCACGAGGAAAGTGACAACTAGAAGGAAGAACAACAAGCACGCATGCAGGGAAGACCTAACGATGTTAGGGTTAGGGTTTTTGCAGCGCATTGTAATGGTTGAAGAGCCAAAAACATATAAATATAGATACAAAGGCATCATAGAGGATTCGGTTCAGTTCAGTTCGGAGTATTATCGAGTTTAGCTAGTTATCTATGAGTTGTTATGATATGTAATATTTTGCTATATGACCTAATTTTGTAAGATGATGAGCTAGAGAGGGTTGGGGAGGGTAGATCTTGAGGGTTATATCACAGGATGAGGAGCATGGTGCGATCTAGTCCGCCTCATATAGATCTTACCCAATTGAGGAGAATTGTAAGCGCGCGATGCTGTAGTGACAGAGCGACTATAATAAAAGAGTTGAGAGATAAATCTTTGTGGATGTACCCCAAGAGGGGGTGAACCATGGTAACATTTGTGTTATGTGATCAAAAAATGCATATCTTTGTTGTCGTCAGTATTTATTGTTATGCCTAATGAATGAGTTGCTATATTTATTGTTTATTCGCAAATGACGTTATATTGTGGTTACAAGTTATAATAGTGGTTCAATATACATTTCTCATATATCACACTCAATCCTAGGCTATAAACACATGAGTATTACATCCACCCATTAAAGCTATCTCGAGTGAGACTGTGCAATGCATTCTTTATTCTTTGTTGCCTTCTGGTTTACCAAGTGGGCCGATAGTTTTAGAGGCTTTGTTGGAAACCCGAACAAACATGAACCCTGGGTCAGTAAAATCAGATAGAATACAAGAATTAAGCCAACAAATGGTTATGTTGTCGTTGGTAGGAACAAGAGAGGATTGAGTAGATGAGATAGGTGGAGCAAGAGAAGAGTAAAGAAAAGAATAAAGTAATGAGCCATTAGAAGGGAATGTTGAGACCGTGGAATCCCACAAAAGAAGAGATCGAAATCTGGTTAAGAACAAAAGAGTTGGAGTTTGCACAGAAAGACAACAGAAACCCTAGACTAACACCCTGCAAATATCTTGAGAAATGTGTGTTTATTGATTTGCATGAAGTATTTTTCTACGATTGTCCACATCTATTGCAAGAGTGGATACTCAGGTTGAAGTATAACCATGCAATGAACCAGATCCAACAGTTAGAGTGGACCCCAGTACAAATTGAGCAGTTACAGTAGGTGAACAAAAAATTGACCCATGCAGTAGATTTTTGGCTTGACAGTATTGTGGCAGGATTTATAACAGAGTTTGCAGTAGATACAATGAAGTCATACAGCGCAACGGAGAAAGAGTTTTTACGCAGACCTTGAGGAAGGAAAATTAGATTGATGTATACTTATATTAAGATACTGCTATATAACAAAGGCGTACTGACAATGGAGTCAGACAACTAAACTTCCCTACGTGCATGGGGGAAAGGGGAAAGCACTAACAGAAAGAGGAGAAATGGAAGGAGTAAAGGATAAGGGATAGGAGGAACCCTTGGAACTGATTATGATGGATGACGACCAGATCAAGCGGATCATGGCGATAGTTGGAAAGACGCGTAGCGGAGTACCCTACCAATACAAGGTGAATACCAAGAAGAGAGATGTAGCCGCGAGGGAAGGCTTGGTGAGTGATGAGGAAGAGGTAGAGGATCCCCGGGTTGTGGAGCAGATTGAGGAAATCTTGCACGCAACATATGAGAGGAAGATGAGATGTCCAAGAACATGAAGAGAAGGCAACAATCCTATCCATATTAATGTCAGTGTGGAATCCATAAACCCATGTGCGACTAATACACCAAAGAGAACACCACCGTTTAGACAACTGAAGTTCAGAAGAAATCAGACAACAGGAATTACATCCACACAAGGAACAACAACTGGAGGAGCTAGTTCAGGTAGCACTAGTCAAGTATCTACACCGCGCGAAGGTAGTAGTTCGACATTCAGGATGGAAGGACACAACCCTACTATTAGGTTACCATAGTTTAAAGGAGAAGCATCGGAGGACCCATAAAAGCATGTTTTCATATGTGAGAAGATTTGGGAAGCAAAACAGATCACATGCAAAGATACTAAGATGGAACAGCTAGCGATTACACTAAGGGATCACACAATGGATTGGTATATGAGTTTAGCTACAAACAATCCACCAGGGACAACCAGAACAATTGCAGACATCAAGAAACTGTTGATAAATGAGTTCCAGAAGCCGAGTTCAAAGGATTAGTACATGAATGAGATGATCAAAATTAGAAAGAAACTGGGAGAATCCGTATGGTAAATTGATTAGATATTCAAGCGACTAAAGGGAAAGTTAAAATATCTCATGACCGATATGCAACATTGGCACCTGTTTATCAACACACTGCTACCACACTTAAAATACCCTTTGCGACAACAGAAGTTCCACACGCAAGCTGAGGCTCTTCAGGCAGCCCTGCGACTGGAAGAAAACCAATATTAGTAGACGAACCCAACTATTGAAGAACTGAAGGAGGATTTTAAGAACTTAACATTTCAGCTAAACCTGAATAAGAGTAAGGACAAATGAGAAGTCGTTTGGTGCACTACATGCAGGACATAAGGACACCACAAGAATGAATGTCCAACATTCGCACAATATATGGAAGCAGGAATGCCAAATCCATTACCAACATGAGGACTATGGTGCGAAGTCTGTAAGAAATCGGGCCACGGTTTGTATCACTCACTAATGATGCAGAAATACTAGACAGTCCCAAAGAGTTCATATTGCAAATTTTGCAAGTCAGTGGGCCACGACGACAAAGACTGTAGAACTATGGATTTGATGCGAGAAAGGACATCATATGCATATAGAGTGTAAAAAAAAATGATGATGGGGCAAGCCACACCATATTTTAATCAAGTTCCAGCTCCATATAACACTACGCAACAATAGTATAATATCGCACAACAACCATATAATAACACACAAGCGCAGTACAACACAACACAACCTTAGTACAATACCACGCAGTATAATCAGGCACCTCAGTATAACATGTCGAGAGGAGATAGAGCAGGCTACAGAGGTGGAGGATGAGCCAGAGGAGGTTTTGGATGAGGTAGAGGACCATTGGTATGTCACAATTGCCAACAACCAGGACATTATGCAAAAGAATGTCCGCTTCCACCAACGACTTATATGTATTGTCGAGCATCAGATCATGACACAGAAGAATGTCCAACTCTATTAGAAAAGATCCAGGAAAAGAGGAACTAGAATAACCATAATGTTCAGTGGATTTCAGCCAAAGCAAGGGATGAAGGACGAAACATCAACATAGTTACCTGCGGAGGAGCGAAAACCGGAAATGACGCAGTCTGACAAGAGCCAACACAAAACCAGTGGGTGAAGAAGAAAACTAAACCAAGGAAGCAGTTGGATGCACATAAGGAGAAGGAGGTATTTAAGAAAGAAAGACAATAATTTTAGAAAGAATACATGGCGTCGACTTCAACTACGCAACAAAACAAGGAAGCATCAGAGTACGATATGCCTCCATTATTGGATCATAGAAACAAAATGAAGCCCATGCGACAAGTAAGTACAATCAAAGGATTTTTGCAATCGTGTGTAAAATTATTAAATGATCCATCATCTGTGAAAATATTACAAAACATATTAGAAAAATGTAGTATAAATACAGAAGGCAAACTAGAACAGAAGACAGTCAATCACCTCCATACAAGGAGAAGAACAAGTAGAGAGTTCAGACTGAATGCCAATATCGAAGATTTCAACATGGGAGACATCATACTGGATCTAGGATCTGAAGTTAATGTATTACCAAAGAAGACATGGCAATGCATGGGAGAACCCACACTAGGATATTCACCTGTTCAACTGAAACTAGAAAACCAACACAGAGTTCTACCAATTGGTAGACTAAAAGGAGTGACAGTAGACATGGATGGAGTGCGCACTAAAGAAGATTTTGAAGTCATTGAAATAGTGGACAACACAACACCATATCCAACGTTTCTTGGTATGGATTGGGTGTTTGAAAACCAGGCAATAATCAACTTAAAGACAAGAAATATGACATTTGAGTCAGGAGAATACAGGGTCATTGCGCCATTAGAGCGGTAAGAAGGGGAAAGGTGTGTAGAACCTACTTTCTTAGACCTAGAAGAAATCAACCAGTTGTATAGAATAACTGTGCGCGATGAAGATTACGTAAAACCAACTGCATATGGGATATTCAGTTGGAGGAGCATCACTTCATGTGCAACAGACTCAAACACCAGTCTAGAAAACTTGAAACAAAGGCTACACGAAGTATCCATGAGAAGATGTGCACAAATAGACTGCGCAGTAAGATGGGTAGGCACATAGATAAGGGAACCACCCAGTTTCCAAGGAATAAACGATTTGGAAACATTCTTGACACAGTATGAAGATGAAGTCTTGGAGAACCAGAGACTATTATCACTTGATATATCACTCAAGGCCACACCTCCAAGATGGTGGGGTGCACATAAAGAGACAATCACAGATTGGTACCAATGTAAGTTGTTACTATGCATAAGGTTTGATGCAGAACAGAAAAAAAACAAGCAATAGAGGTACAATGGAGATGGGGAACCAACAAAACACTTGGATAAGTGTAGAACGTTGTGGAAAATGACACCCCCAGAGGAATGGCCTCATCATTTCATACACACTCTAGAGGGCATACCAACAAACTGGTATACAGACCAGGAACTGCGACCTGGATGACATTGCAACACAACTTTACAATCAATTTATCATTCGAACATGAGAACCCCAACATAGATGCAACTCTTAAACAGATAAGAGGATTTATATTCATCTAGGGACCAGAAGTCGAACTCATAACATAAGAACAACAACAGGATAAACATAAAGTTAAGGAACCGTTGTCATGTTACCATGTGCAAGAGGAAGCACCAGATGAAGATGATCCGTGAAATATTCAGATCGAAGAAGTAGAAGGCGAAAGAGAAGTGGAGGGACCACCTATAGAATCATAAGTTATTGCCGTGTCGATCAAGGTAAATAAAGTCAACATTGGGACAATGGATAACCCCAAAATGGCCAGCATTGGAGATTACTGGGATGAACAAACAATAGAAAGCATAACATAGTTATTGTACGAATACAACAATTTGTTTCCCACAACATTTACAGAGATGAAGGGTATAGTCGGAGAGCTAGGAGAAATGAAGATATCACTCAGACCTGAAGTGAGATCGATCAGACAACGACCATACAGACTAAATCCAATATATAAGCAGAAAGTCAAATCTGAGATCGACATGATGCTCGAAGTTGGAATCATAGAACCAGTCGAAGAATCAGAATGGATAAGCCCGATGGTAGTGCAGGACAAAAAACAAGGAGGGATAAGGATATGCGTCGACTTGAGGAAATTGAACGATGCATGCCTAGATGACCCATTCCCTACACCTTTCACGGATGAAGTGTTAGAGAACGTAGGAGGACATGAAGCTTACTCATTTACTGATGGATTCTTAGGCTACCATCAGATTAAGATAGCACAGGAAGACATGTACAAGACCATATTCACTATGGAATGGGGATCCTACCAGTACACAGTCATGTTGTTTGGACTGAAGAATGCACCAACAATATTTTGCAAAGTAGTCATCGCCACATTTAAGGAATTCATCCACCAGTTTCTAGAGGTATACGTGGATGATTGGACAGTCTATAGTTTGTTGAAATACCATGTAGAAGTCTTACGAATGATGTTAGAAAGATGTACGCAGTGCCAGATATCATTGAACATAAAAAAATGCATATTCAGAACACCGTCTGGGATACTATTGGGCCACATAGTATGGAAACAAGGTTTATTATTAGATCCTGCAAAAATTGTAGTAATTGTTCACTTACCACCACCAAAAATAGTTTGTCAGCTAAGAGCGACATTGGGGCACACAGGATACTACAGAAAATTCATCAAAGGATACACGCAGATTACCACACCAATGGAAAAACTGTTAAGAAAAGATACAAAGTTTCAATGGAACGACAAGTGTCAACACGGTCTGGATACCCTTAAGGAAAATATGGTCACCGCACCAATATTGGTATTTCCAGACTGGGAGAAGACATTCCACGTCCATGTAGATGCATCAGCCATAACACTTGGAGCTATCTTGGCGCAGCCAGGAGTGGGAGACTTGGATCACCTGATAGCATTTGCGAGGAGAAAACTATCAGAATCGGAGCAGAACTATAACACTACAGAGAGAAGGCCTAGCTATGGTCTACGCACATCAAAATTTTAGACATTACTTATTGGGGAAACACTTTAAGATGTTCACAGATCACTCAGCCTTGCAATACCTAGTAAACAAGCCAGTGTTGGGGGGGAGAATCTGTCGATGGTTACTGCTATTTAAATAATTTGACTTTGAAGTAATAGTCAAGCCAGGAAAATTGAATGCAGGACCTGACCACCTATCAAGAGTCACAAATGGAGAAGAACCTACGAATTTAGAAGAAAACTTCCTGGATGCACAATTATTCTCAATCCAGATCGTTGATGATTACTTTGTAGATATCATTCAGTACTTTAGCACAGGTACTATGCCGCAAGAATATAACACCGCGCAGAAGAAAACCTGGTAGTCCATGCCACATACTATCAATTGATCACAGGACACTTATACAAAATGGGTGCAGATAGAGATTTATGGAGATATGTGTTAGAACATGAAAGACCGAGAGTTTTAGCAGAAGCTCATGAGGAATTAACAAGAGGGAATTACACAGGAAAAGTTGTCGTGCATAAGGTGTTGCGCACAGGACTATGGTGGCCGACCATTCACTGAGACTCAAAGAAATACTATCAAAGATGCGATGTCTGTCAAAGGGTAGGTAAACCCAATAAAAGGGATGGAATGCCATTACGACCACAGGTCAGATTGCAGGAATTCGACAAATGGGTAATAGACTTTGTGGAACCAATCAACCCACCAACAAAATGAATAGGAGCTAGGTACATCATCACCGCAATGGAGTACCTATCAAGATGGAGATATATAAATTTATTCATAATAAAAATATTTATAATATTTTTATTCATATATAAATTTAATATTTTTATATTAAATCAAAATGTGAAAATATTTTTATTTAAAAAACAACTTTTTAAAATAAATTTTTTATTTTACTTTTTTTGGAATTGTCGTGGCTTTTCATGGTGCAAGGGTCCTATGATAAGTTGGATCCCGAGTGATATTGATATTATTTCTCTAGCTGAAATTTGGGAGCATGAGGAGTCTAAGGTCCCTAGCATGGAAGGATTTGTCTTGTGGTCGGCATGGAACAAAAAATCCCACGGTAGAGGGATAGGAGGCATAGCTTGTTATATTAGAAATAACATTTCTCCTCACATTCAACTTCATAAGATTGATCCTCTTAATCAAGACATTTGGATAGAAATTTCAGACATCAATGCTAAGAAGATGTATATAGCAATTTGTTATTTTGCACCTATTAGTTCTACTTTTTATAAGAAAAATAATCTAGATAAAAATTGTCCCTATAATAATTTAGAATAAGATATTTATAATTTGAAAAATGAAGGTAATATCCTCCTTCTAGGAGACTTTAATGCTAGGACTGCAACTAAACAAGCTACTCTTTTAAGTATTGAGTCCAACCATAATCCTTTATGGCTAGATGAGGACCTTGTTTTATTTAATAGCTACAAAATAAGCTCTAAATACCTAATTGAGAACTTGTTTGGTACTGAGTTGGTCAAGCTCTACAGCTCTCAAGACCTAATAATTTGCAATGGAGTAATGAAGTGGCCAAACTCCAACCAGATGACTTGTATTCATGGGCTAGGTAGTAGTGTTGCAGATTATGTGATATCTGATATCCCCGTTTCCAACCAAATATCAACTTTTGACCTTTTAAATGATCATGAGCCTGACTCTGATCATAAACCTTTAACCCTAACTCTAAAATTTTCCATGCATAGGAGCACCATTGAAGAGAATTATGATAATCAAAGGAATTTGTGCTTTGACAAAAGTAAAGTTGACATTTTCTTAAAGGATTTAAATAGTAAATTAAACCTCCTAACTTATAAGGACAACATTGAAGAGCTCTATCATAATTTTACAACTACCCTTTCCACTTCTATTAACAAGCTCTCTTTCGATGTGTCCTATAAAAAGAATAATAGAACGACCAACCCTTGGTATGATAAAGAATGTAAAATTGCTAGGAAATCCATTAGGGATGCTTCTAATGAGCCCTTAAAACTGAATAAGATCAATATGTACAAAGCCCTAATTAAAAGGAAAAAAAGATGCTATATCAATAAAAGGCAAGAGCAACTTTCACAACTATACAAGTTGGATCCTAAGAAGTTCTGGAGCCAAATTCTAAAATGAAATACTAAAGAAAAAAATAGGATTCCCTTAAGGGACTGGAATTCCTACCTTAAAAGCCTTTATGAGTTCCTAATGCCATGGACACCATTCCTATTGTCCCTACAAAGGAATAATTGTTTTCTTTAGATGACATAGAGTTTGGGGTTAAGCGGCTCGCAAATGAGAAACCTAAGGACATTGAAGGCTACCAAGCTAAAAAATTTAAAATCGGAGGGCCAATCCTTATCCCTCACATACACAAGCTCTTCAATTTTTAGCAGTCAAGCAGGGCTTCCCTAAACCCTAGACCCAAAGCCTCATTGTTCCTATTTTTAAAAATGGGGATAGAAACATTCCCTCTAATTATAGGACCGTTATGATTAGCCCGATTTTAGCCAAGCTTTATGGAATTATTTTGGAAAAGAAGATTATCCTTTGGCTAGAAAGTCATGGTAAAAGAGCTAAAGGCCAGGCCGGGTTAGGAGATATCATTCAATTGTGGACCATCTTTTTACCTTTATGATCATTGCAGAGGAGTTCCGCAATACTAAAACCAATCTTTTTTGTTGTTTTGTTGACTTTAGAAAAGTTTTTGACATGGTTCCTAAGAAAAAAATTTGGAATAGGTTGTAAGAGATAAAAGTGCCTCTCGAGTTGAGGGCTGCTACAATAAGGATGTATGAGAACGTTATTGCTAAGTTTAAAAACACTAAGGGCTGGTCAAAAGAGATTAACTACAATATTAAAGTCAAACAAGGTTGTCCCTTGTCCCCTACCCTTTTTGGCATATACATTGACAAGTTAGAAGAATGCTTGGAAAAATCAGGTTATATCAGCCCTACTCTCACTGGTATAGTCATGAATCTTCTTATTTATGTCGATGATACCATTCTTATGGCAAGGAGTCTCCATGATCTTGAAAACCAACTAAGAATCCTCAAGGATTTTTTCTCCAATATGGGTATGACTATTAATACTGATAAGACTAAGGTCATGATTATTAAATCCAATAAGATCTCTTATGATACCTTTGTATATGACAACAACAACTTGGAGGAAGTGACTTCATACAAATATCTTGGAATTGATATTCACCACAAGCTCAATTGGAATTATAGCATTGAGAAAAGGATTATTGGGGGATGGAAAGCTTATTATGGGCTTGAAAAAAATTGTAAATCAATTGATCTTTGGATTTGGGATAAGAAGAAACTCCTCTTTGAGACTCTTGTTACACCTGTTATTCTTTATGGATGTGAATTCTGGGGTTGTAGTTTCTCTCGTGAATCCTGGAGAAAGATAGAGCAAATACAAAAGGATTTTATAACCTATAATCTCAAAATTAAAGGAAATACGCCCTATCCCATCCTCCTCTTAGAAACAAGCCTCTCCCTCATTGAGAGCATGGATATGACTAGATACCTAATGTATAAGAACAAGTTAAACAACATGGAAGACAAGAGGCTACCTAAAATTGCTTCAAAATCAAGTCATAACCACCATCGACTCAAGCGAGGATGGCATAAAGACACCCGGACTTGGATAAACTATTGGGGAATCATGGAAGAAACCATTTTGCAGAAAAAAATTACTATTAAAAAAAACGTCAGATAAAAATTTAAAGAGAAAATGTGGTGTGACAAAGAGTTAGAGGAAAAACGAAAATTAAGGTATTATAAAGATGTAATCAACCATAATCTAGAACATCAAAATTATCTATATGTTTTGCCAAGTGTAAAGAAAAAATAAGCATTGCTAAGATAAGAACAAATTCTCACGAGCTCCATAGTGAAACTGGGCGTTGGTCAATTCCTAAAACGCCATGGGATGAAAGAGTGTGTCACCTTTGTGACACTAAGAAGGTTGAAGATGAAAAACATTTCCTCTTAGATTTTCCAGCCTATACCCATATTAGATCTCATTTTCAAAATATTTATCACACTACCAACCTTCCTAACATCTTAACTCAACAAAAGTATGGTGATCTTGTAAAGCTTCTCTTAATACTTTTTGAGCACGGAAACAAAATTCTAAAAAATCACAAGTAATCACTTACCCTCTTAAAGTTCGATAAACCAATTCAATTTTAGTAAACATTAATAATCATCATCATCATTATAATTATTATAAATTTTATGTTACACATTTATTATTATTTAATACTTATTTATTATTATTTAATACTTAAATGTAAAAAAAATTATTTTTATAACGCTGAATATGCTTATACAGATCTCCAAAAATTAATAATGGTAAATATGATTCAACTTTTAAAAAAGTGAGTTTTGAAAAAGAATACTAAGAATGAGTGGCTATAATTTGGGGGATAAGACAACACATAAACATTGGGATGTATTTTGATATTGGAGCAACATTATCACATAGTTGATAACCGATATTCTTGAAAATTGTTAGGACGGTGTGGGATCAAGGGCCCATATAGAGGAGTGAGAGTGTTAAACATACTTTGTTGTTTTCATTTTTTACAATATTTTTAAAATGTTTATTTTGCTAATAAAAAAAATTGAAATATAATATAATATAATATTTTTATTTTTGTGTTTGTATAATAATTTTATTTTACACAGTAAGTATTATTAAAATATAAAGTTTATTGTTTATATAAAGCATTTAATAAAAAAAAACTTTGAATGTTTTATATAATTTGGTAAGTTTGTTTCTTTGGATGGGGTGTCATTATGAGTAAATAGAACAATGGAATAGATGGAAAACTATGTACACATTTTAGGTGCTCTCTACAACTCCCGAGAATGATGGCATACACAGGGTACCCACTCCAGGTTTGTTATGTCACATGAAGCACATCTTCAAGATGCACAAAGACGATCATCCTTGGAAAATCTTATACTTAAGAGAAGCTCTTTTATTTCTGTAAGAGAAGCTTTTTTCTGATTTTGGTCATACTTAGTTTCAGTTTTGCAAAACTATGGATACATTATATTATGGTTTTTAGTTAAGCCCCATCAGCAAGCATTTCCAGATAGTAAAAACATAGTGCAGGGGTCAGTTTTGTTGGAAACAGTGACAACAATTCATCCATGAATAGGATTTCAGATCCTATAAACCGGGGTTGGTTGTAACCAATGCGACCAAGTTAGAATATGGATGAGATTACATTTAATAATCAGTTTCTAATGTACATTGCTATAAATTTGATGTATGCATGTAGAGGCTGGTGTGTCAGAGAGGAGTGAGACCCTATTGTAATCTCCATTAGCTGAATAATAAGACAACTGATACCTATGCTTGGTGGACGTAGCCCAACATTTGGGTGAACCACGTAAATTGTTGTGTTCCTTGTTTGCATTTGTATTGATTGTCTTATGTTAATTTGTGTTTCCGCATTTGCAAATTAGAACAAGTGGTATCAGAGCTGAGGAGAGCGCAGACTGGAAAAAGCCGCTCACTGGAAGAGGTCGCGTTGAAATCGTTGTGTTGAAAGGTTGCTTTGTGTTGGAAGAGACTCCCGCAAGAAGGGAGCGTTGTTTTTTTGGCATCGACGCTTGGCTACCATTGCAAAGGGAGCGTCGACACTGGACAATAGGTCTAGGGGCGTGTTGATTAAATAAAATACGTTGGGATTTTAGAGGGAGCACCGAGAGGGAGCCAACACTCACCTTACCGACCAAAGGGAGAGCCAGCCATGTAGTGCCCTTATCTGTCGTTCATTGTTTTGGTTCAACGCACCCCTATATCCTCCAAAGGAGCGCTAACAAAGATTCGTATGAATTTTTCAAAAGTTAAATGTATACTTTTACATTTGGAAGTATTAAAGATTTTATTATATTTTAGAATTAAAATATAATATGTAGAGATGGAGGATGTTGAAGGGTGGAGGAATAAGGTGGAGTGAATTTTTATTAATTTTTTTTTAATAAAAGGTGAATGTATGCAAAAAAAAAAAAAAATTTAATTACACAAGATTATTTCTTCACATATATTTTTTTTAAGGGCCTTGGATATTACAAACAATGGTGTTTGTTTCTTTTTTTTTTATGTTTCCTCTAATGAAAAAGATGCAAAGTGCTAAGTTTGAAATTGAAAAGTTTAATGGCAAGAAGAATTTCAAGATCTGGAAGGTTAAGATGCACGATCTGCTTGTGCAACAAGGCGTGGTGAAGGCGCTTTTGGGAAAAGCAAAGCAACCCGCGTCCATAACAGACGAAGACTGGGATGAGATGGATGCGAGAGCACTGAGTGCCATACACCTGTGTTTGGCCGACGATGTACTGTTCAACATTGTTACAGAGAAGACAACAGTCGGTTTGTGGTCAAAGTTGGAAAGATTGTACATGACGAAATCCTTGACAAATAGGATCTTTCTGAAAAGACAATTGTATAGTTTGCGCATGAAGGAAGGTACAAAAATTGTTGATCATCTAAATACTTTCAATGCTCTTCTAGTCCAGTTGAATAACATGGGAGTGAAATTTGAATCTGAAGATAAGGCAATTACATTAATGTGTTCTTTGTCTGCGTCATGGGATCATTTCGTTACCTCTATGATACTGTTGGAGCTTTACTATCTGAGGAAACAAGGAAGAAAT
Source organism: Picea engelmannii (assembly GCA_009831015.1). Lineage (NCBI taxonomy): Eukaryota > Viridiplantae > Streptophyta > Pinopsida > Pinales > Pinaceae > Picea > Picea engelmannii. Next base: position 368,212 of record ML788395.1, read on the forward strand.
CCAATCTAGAAACCTCTACATCTGAGGCATTGGTGGTCAGAGGCATACCAAAAGAAAGAGGACAGGGTCAGAGGGATTTCTCTCGGTCAAAGTCGAAAGGCAGAAAGATCAAGCTCAAGTGTTGGTTTTGTGGAAAATCTGGACACCTGAAGAAGGACTGTTGGAAGCGACAACAAACCTCCAAAGAAGACCCTCCAAAAGAGACGAAGGAAGCAAATGCAACCGAAACAAGTTCAACAATAGGTCCAGGTATAGTTGATGAAGTTTTATCAATTAGTATTGGTTCACGTCATGATCAACATTGGCTATTAGATTCTGGTGCTTCAAACCACATGTGTCTTCATAGACATTGGTTTATTACTTACCAGTCTATAGATGATGGAGTTGTTTACATGGGTAATAATATTTCATCTAAAGTTGTGGGAATTGGTAGCATCCGAATTAAAAATTTTGATGGAACTGTTAAAATACTAACTGATGTAAGACATGTACCTGATCTTAGGAAGAACCTAATCTCTTTGGGAGTCTTAGACAGAGGAGGTTATAAGACTATTGTTCAAGGTGGAGTTATGAAAGTCTACAAAGGAATTCT
>ML788395.1:368903-382612 GCA_009831015.1 Picea engelmannii
TATTAGTTGGATGTCAAAGCTACAGAACATTGTTGCTTTATCCACTACAGAAGTAGAATATGTAGCTGCTTCACATGCTTGCAAAGAGGCAGTTTGGTTGAAAGGTTTGTTTGGTGAGTTTGGAAGGATACAGGACAAAGTAAGGTTACTTTGTGATATTCAAAGTGTTAATCACTTGGATAAAAATCCAACCTATCACAATAAAACAAAACATATACCTATCAAGTACCATTTTGTAAGACAGGTCATCGATGAAGGTGGAGTCTCTCTTGAAAAAGTGCATACAAAAGTGAACTGTGCAGACATGTTCACAAAACCAGTACTGTTAGAGAAGCTACAATGGTGCTTGGTTTCTCTTGGCTTGCAGAAAAGGTGATGAACAGAAGCAGGAGCAATGTATCAGGTTAATTGTTGTCAAGGTGGAGATTGTTGGAAACGGTAACAACAATTCATCCATGAATAGGATTTCAGATCCTATAAACCGGGGTTGGTTGTAACCAATGCGACCAAGTTAGAATATGGATGAGATTACATTTAATAATTAGTTTCTAATGTACATTGCTATAAATTTGATGTATGCCCGTAGAGGCTGGTGTGTCAGAGAGGAGTGAGACCCTACTGTAATCTCCATTAGCTGAATAATAAGACAACCGATACCTATGCTTGGTGGACGTAGCCCAACATTTGGGTGAACCACGTAAATTGGTGTGTTCCTTGTCTGCATTTGTATTGATTGTCTTATGTTAATTTGTGTTTCCGCATTTGCAAATTAGAACAAATTTCCTCTATTGAAAGCCCCTGTATCGGGTACTCAAGGATCTATAATATAATTTTTTAACTCAGAAGATAATACAAAACTACAAAAAATAATTTGTTAAATTTATTAATAAAATAAATATAAAATTATATAAAATAAAAATAAATCAATATATTAATAAAAATAAATGCCATATATAATATAACAACTTTATTATATTAAAATTTATTAAAAAATATTATATTCTAAATTATTACTTATGATATTATAAAATCCAATTCAATCCATTCTCAACCAAATTGTGTATAAGAGAAGTTTATTAGCATTGATGTTAAATTATAACGTTTGTAAGGATAAGTGATAGAACATATTCAAAAAATCTCAATCACTATGGTTTTAGTATTGATAAACATTATATATTTTATAATATAATAATTAATACTATATGTGTTTGAGATGATTGTGTATATAGATGCTTTTTAAAATAGAGAATGAGGGAGATATGTGTAATTCATTTAGTGTTTAATTTGGAGTTGACAAGTGACATTTAAAAAATATTAATAACAAAAAACTATTTCAATGTCCAACATAAATAAAATGTTTCAATATCAACTTATATATATATATATATATATATATAGAAAGTAAAATAATCTTTAGTTTGATAAGTGTTTTTCACATTTCAATGCTAGGGAAAGTGTAATTCCTTCAATGCTTAACATGGAGTTGACAAGTAGACTTTAAAAAAATACTAATAAAAAAAAAATATTTCAATGTGGACCATAAATAAAATATTTCAGTGTCAAGTAAAATATTTTATTTACAGTGAAATATTTTACTTGACATTGAAATATTTTATTTATGGTCCACATTGAAAGAATTTAGAGTTTACCTGATTTTCCAAGGAATAAACATGGAGTTGATAGGTGACACACAAAAATCCATCTTAACTCTGAATCTATTATGGGAAGAGACACACATAAATCCATCTTAACTTTGAATCTATTACGGTAGAGAGAGATTAAGTTCATCCAAGTAAAATCTTGTTTTAAATTGAAAAAACTCCAAAAACAAATTATAGCTAAACAAGTTTACACACACACACACATTTCATTAATTGCTTTATTCATTTTTTTTACTTGATGATGATGATTAACATCCACTCACATCAATTGGTCTATCGACACCTTAAGAAGGTGAGATATTACTTCCATTTCTTTAAAATTGTATTTCTATGCTAAAAAAGCATTGAGAGAAGCGTTCCAAGATCACCATAGTTTTGGTGACTTAGGAGGTTAGGAAGATTTGTATTGTGGGAAATATTTTTAAATTTGGATCTAATTTTGGTATAGACAAGGCAATATAAGAGGAAGTGTTTTTCATCTTCAACCCTCTTAGTGTCACAACTATGGTAGATTTTTTCATCCCACAGTGTTTTGGGAATTGTGTAGCTTGTGAGAGTTTGTTCTTATTTTAGAAATGTTGATTTTCTTCTTTGCACTTCTCAAAAGTGAGAGTGACTTTTGATCTTCTAAATTAGGTTTGACCACCTCCTTGTAGTATCTTATTGTTCTTTTATCCTTTATTTCTTTATCACACCACATATTCTCGTTACATTTAGAAGTAATAATATTTGTAATGTTATCAATATTCTCCATTATGACTTATTATTGTATTCCCCAATGATTTAGCCAAGATTCAACATCTTTATGTCATCCCCACTTGAGCCGCTAGTGGTTTTGGCTAGAGTTTGAAGCAATTTTGGGAAGCCTCTTGTTGTCCATGTTGTTTATCTTGTTCTTGTAAGTTAGATATCTAATCATAGGCTATACAAATGCTCTCAATGTGGAAAGGATTTATTGAATGAGGACAATAGGATATGGTGTATTCCCCTTAATTTTGAGATTATAAGTTATGAAATTATTTTGGATCTATTCTATTTTTCTCTGGGATTCTCTAGAGATAATACAACCCCAAATTTCACATCCATATAAAATAACTGGAGTGACGAGAGTATGAAAGAGGAGTTTTTTAGTCCAAATCCAAGAGTTCTCTGATTTGCAATTTTTTTCAAGCCCATAATAAGATTTCCACCCTTCATTTATCATTTTCTCGATGTTATAGTTCCAATTTAACTTGTGGTGAATATCGATTCCAAGATATTTCTATGAAGGATCTTCCTCCAAACTATTTTTGTCATACACAAAAGTATCATAAGTAATCCTTTTTTTAATTATCATAACCTTTGTTTTTTAGTGTTTATAGTCATGCCCATGCTAAAGCAGAAGTCTTTGAGGATTATTAGTTGCTTACCTAGGTTATAGGGACTCTTCGCCATAAGAACAATATCATCAACATAAAGAAGAAGGGTGACTATATTAGAGAGAGTCGGTCCAACACAACTTGCATCCTCCAAACAATCTTCTAACTTATCAATATAGATGCCAAAAAGGGTAGGGGATAGGGGACAACCTTGCTTGAATCCTATATTATAGTTAATTTCTTCTTACCATCCCTCAATGTTCCTAAACTTGGAAATGACTTTCTCGTATAGCCTTACTGCAACAACTCTTAGCTCGAAAGGGACTTTAAGTTCTTCTAACATACTCTAGAGGTTGGGCACAATGTCAAAATATTTTCTAAAATAAACGAAACAACAAAGGAGATTTTTTTTATCATTACAACACTCCTCTACAATGATCCTAAATGTAACAAGGTTGTCCACTCTTGAATGGTATCCTTTAAACCCATCATGGCCTTTATCTCTTTTTCCATGGGTTTCTATCCATGCATCGATCTTGTTTTCCAAAATACTTCTATATACATCTTAGCTAAAATGGGGCTAATCATAATGGTTCTATAATTAGAGGGATTTATTTTAATCCTACTTTGAAAAATAGGTACAATGAGACTTTGAAAGGCTTTGGAAAGCCTTGTTGGATAGCTAAATTGAAGAACTTATGTATGCGAGGGATGAGGGCGAGTCCTCCAATTTTTAATATTTCATCTTGGTAATCTTTGATAACCGTAGCTTTTCCTTCTGAGAGCCTCTCAACCCCAGGCTTAATGTCTTCTATAGAAAACAATTCATCCTTTGTATAGTTGTTTGGAATGTTGTCCATGACGTTGGGGATTCGTAAATATTTTTAAGGTAGAAATTCCAATCATTCAAGGGAATCCTATTATTTTCTTTAGTTTCACGAGTTAAAATTTTCCTCCAAAATTTCTTAGGCTCTATCTTAAATATGTGCAAAAGATTCTCTTGCTTTTTATTTATATAGTCTTTTTTTTTTCCTTCTAATTAAATTTTTTTTATCTATTTATCTTATCAGATTTTAAAGATGCATTGGAAGCATCCCTAATGGATTTTCTAGCAATTTTACATTCATTATTGTACCAAGGGTTAGTTGTATTATTTTTCCTTTTACATAGCACCTCAACAGAGAATTTGGTAATGAAAGTAGAGAGGATTGTTGTAAAATTCTGATAGTCAACTTCAATATTGTTTTGATACAATATGAGATTTAAATCATTACTTAGGTCTTTTAAGAAAGATCGACTTTATGTTTGTCAAAAAGTAAGTGCCTTTGGTTATTAGAGTGATCTTAAATGAATATTTTGTGCATGTCAAAGCTTAGAGTTAGGGTTAAAGGTCTATGATCAGAGTCATGTTCATGATCATATAAAAGATCAAAGTTTAATATTTGGTTGTATATTGAGATATCATATATTAGATAATCCACGACACTGTTAACCAACCCATGGATACAAGTCATCCTATTAGATTTTGGCTACTTGCGTAGACCATTACAAATTATTAAATCTTGATAATTACAGAGCTTGATTAACTCGGTACTAAACAAATTCTCGATTGGGTATTTAGAGTTTCTTTTGTAACTCTTAGCTAAAACAAGGTCCTCATCTAGCCATAGAGGATTAGGATTGGAGTCATTAATTAAAATAATAGCTTTATCGGTTGCATTTCTGACATTAAAGTCTTGTAAGAGAAGGACACTACCTTCATTTTTCATATTGTAGATATCTTGCTCTAAGCTTTTGTAGGGAGAGTTCTTATCTAGATTGTTTTTGTATAAAATGTAGAGTTAGTAAGTGTGAAATAACATATTGCAATATAAATCTTCTTAGCGATAATATATGATATCTCCATCCATATGTACTGATTCAGAGAATCTTTCTTGTGAATTCAAATGTGATGAGAGATGTGATACCCTGAAATTTCAAATTGTAAACTTATTATTTTATTTTTTTTCTTTTTGTTAAACAACATGTTATTTATCCTAGTGATCTAACTCAAAACTTATTGTTTTATTAATAAAATAGAAAGAGGAAACACACGTGAGGTGGGACTGTTAGAAGAGGAAATCCATGGATCCAAAGAGAACCACCAAGTGACAACAAAAGGCGAACAAGTGGTGAATATTGATTGAGTTAACTCAACATAAGTGAGACAAGATCTCAGGTTCTTAGGAACATGTGTAATAATCATATTGACAGGTGGTCAATGAACACAAATCAATTTGACAGGTGGTAAATGAGCAGGAGGCTCATACAAGTGTCAAAGACATAGGAAACTATTAAAAATAAAGAAAACAAGAGAATGGGACGCCATTATGGAGCAGATGAGAAATCTAAGTAATACTAAAATGACACAGAAAATATTCACATTAATCTTGGAAACCTATACTATGCAGAAAGTCACTTGGTTGGTTTTGGATCAGGATTTAGCTCGAGGGTGACAGAGTGGGCATGTGTGGAAACTCTGATCTAAGGTTGGGAGGAACAACCCACTTTACGTGTGTTTTCCCCTAAGGAAATCTCAGTTACAGATTTTTAATTTAGTTTGTTTCTTCTATTTTGTTCTAGATTGAAATAGTGTTTATTCAATACTCTATGGATAATCTATTTGATTAATTCAATACAAAGATGTAAATTGTGGATATTCTATTTGTATTTTATTAGTTGATCAAATGGAAATTTATGGATAAAATATTGTTGTTTTCATAGTATCATTCTATTATTCAATTGTTATAGGAAACGATTTTTATCCATAACCATTATTGAAAGTTAAACAAAATCGTATAACATGAGGCAATGATTTTATTTATAACCGATAAAAAAAAATAAACGGAATCGTAGAACAAGAGGCAAATTATTTTATTCATAACCAGTACAAAAAGTTAGACATAATTGTAGAACAAGGAGGAAAACATATTTACAACTTAACGGGATATATGCAAGGATATTAAAGTTATTATCGTAAGGGAACTCTAGAATATGCAGAGAGGAATCAATATATACAATAAACATGCTAAATTACTAAACGACAATGTCATTTCCATGCTTAAATCTTTGAACATAAATAGTGTTAGATTTCCAATGAGCTATGGCTCATGTATCCTCTTTAAATTTATGTTAATCTATTACTTGAACCATAACTATTTGCAACAAACCAACATCACAAGAAGAATAACCATGCATAAGAACACAAGAAGTGTCCTGGGAAACCCTTCTCAACAAGGGAAGAAAACCCAACCAATCCTTTGTTATATTCCTCAAGAGAAATACCTCCCACACCATCACCAAACCTAGCACACAAGAGGGTGCTGCAATTCTCATAATTTCAAAACACAACTTCTGAAATCATGAGATTACAATATGATAAGTGTGTTTTCTCAATGGGGATTCACCTTTATTTATATAAGACTTTGTCACATAAATTGATATGTCTTTTGGCACAATAGGGATGACCTCAATAACTCAAAATATAATTAATAATTACCATATTAATTATCTTTTACATTAAGATGGAGCCGACCTTTACCCTTTACATTACAAATAGGGTTACAGGTAAGTCTGACTCTTGAACAATATAGCAAGTGATTTCATACACCCACTAATGCTCAACCACTGGGAGCACATCCATAGGGATGTCTGTATCTCTATCTCACTATGTCTCACAGGAGAACCACAATCACTAGTGCTCAACCACTAGGATCATGTTCACTTGTGCTCATCCATAGGCACGCCCACTCAACAGATATTATTTCCCACTGCATTACATAGGAGAGTCATATGGAGTTCATCATATCAACTCTCTTCTCAGAGGAGGCTAATACATTGCCTTCATCTCTGTCTCATGAATATGCACCCAGCTCTATAGGAATTCACACGTTCACCTTGTGCTCATCCACAAACACGTCCAACTCAACAGATCTTCTTTCTCACTGCGTTACATAGGAGAATCATCTGGAGTTCTTCTCAACTCTTTGTAAGGAGGAGGCCATATCTACGTTTTATCTCTGTCTCAGATAGGAACCACACACCCCTCTCAGGGGCTCTCTCTAAGGTTTGTGTCCTAGATAATGTCTCACGCAGTTCTAATCATCAACACTCCCTCTCATCTAGCAAGGTATTCTTCATCAGGCCAAGTCTCACACGAAAGTACTTCAAACTTTGTCTTGGTTGTAGTCATCAACAATCCCTCTCAACTTAGGGAGGTATTCTTCACCAAACCAATTTGGTGAAGATGTCTACAATCTGCTCATGTGTAGGAAGGTAAAATACGTGTGTTGTTTTCCTCTGCATTATTTCTCTCAAAAATGATATTTTATCTCATCGTGTTTCAGTCTGTCATAAAACACTGGGTTCTCAAAGAGATTCAAACAAATCTTTGGTTATCATCATAGAATTCATCTCATGATCAAGTAAATATGTCAGAAGCTTGTGAAGCCACACTGCTTTGCACACTCAATGCTATATACTCTGCTTCTGTGGTACTCACATCCATAGAGCCTTTTTTCCTGTTGCACCAGGAAATCATGGAAAACTTCACAGTAAAACAACAACCGGATATGCTCTTCCGGTCCTTTGTTCTCTCTGCTCAATCTGTATCGACGTATCCCTACAAACTCAAGTTCTCACTGGAGGCATATCTCAAGCCATGTCCAACTATGCCTCATATATATCTCAATACATGCTTTACTTCTATCTAGTGACTCTGTCTCGACTGAATCATGGATTGACTAAGAACATTTGTTTCATAGCATATATCAGGTCTGGTGTTAACCAGATACATCAATTATCCAATCAGTTATGGATCAATCTCGTCTGAATCATCATCATTTATTTTTCATCAAATCCATCAACATCGATGTAGACATGGATTTGCATTCTGTAATACTGAACTTCTTTAATATCCCCACTGTATGTTTTCCTTGACTTAGGAAAAGTCTCATTGGTCCATGGTCATAATTCTTGTCCTAAGAAGTAGTGCATCATACCCAGATCCTTTATCTCGAAATCAAAAGTTGAGGCTTGCTTGTATTCAACAAACCAAATTCTTGAATAAGTCATCAAAATCAGGCTCTCATCACCAATAATGTAATAGTACAGGTTTGGATCAACAATACTCTTGTTGAAACCCCAAACTCATCAAGAATCCATCTATCCGATGTAGTTTCCAACTCATGGATGGTATAACAGATGGTAGTGCATTGGGTTACTGGATCAATATGTCTTCATCATAGTTCACTCCCTCTACTTGTGAGAATCCTCTGACTACAAGTCTCATTTTATATTTCTCGATACTTCCATCAATTGCATGTGTTTCTACTTCTTGCAGAGTTTGTAAATCTCAGACGGGCCTTTTATGGTCTATTGCAATGTTCCTAGGAATATCAATTGGAACAATTGTATCAATGGATATCTCCCTATGGAATTCTAAAGAGGAAGAAGATAATGCCTCTCTTCCTTAATTGGTTTGACTCCTTCTGATTCAAGTGACTCCCTCTCAAGTCTGAAGGATAAGCATCTTCCTTTGTTGTTAACCTTCCTGGAACAAGAAAAACAAATGAAAGGAAACAAGACAAGAATGTCTCCTAGTGGAGATTCATGAGTACATCTCTAGAATAAAAAAAATTTAAGGATTGTTGTCATAGATACAACACCTACTTGTGATGTAGAAACCTTAGAAATGTAGGTTATAGTCATGATAAACAAAATAATCAAACCTGGGGTCTTTACTTCCAGTGTATTATTCTTCTGAATGCATTGAGACTTCTCTAGGTCCATGGTTTGGGCCAGGGGTTCCTTTCTCCTGAAAATATCCTTATGACAATGATGCAAACAATATATACATATATATACAAGTGCATACCTAAGAGTGTACACCAATGGAGGTTCTGCTTGTTTGTCAATGTCATGATGATCAATGACGTTCCTCGCTTGTTTTCCTTGTAGCCATCTATACCACACAAGTCTTTGACAAAGTCTGCATCAACCTTTACAAGGTCATGTCCATTGTTGACTTTTAACAACATTCCAAACATGTTGTTGTAACTATACTTGTAGCTCTTGTTGCTACTCAGCACAGTTGCAACTTGATTTTAGATCTGTGTTAAAGGGTTCAATCTGGTCTGTAATCAACATCTTCAATGTACTTGGGAAAGTCATTAACACCCTTCTATGTTTGTTGGAATATAAACCATCACCATCATTAAACACTTGCATCAATGAATGACATCAAAGGATGGCATACTGGAGTAATAGGAAATCATAGATGTAGTTTAGAAAACCGACTTGTCCATAGGTCTTTGTGTTTCAGTAAGTTTCATTGGTCCACTCTTTTCATCAATATCTTCAAGTGATTATAATTTCCTCTGGAGGGAACTTCAGGGGTAGATGGAACATCATAAGCAAGAGACATCACTTAACAAAATCCAAAGATAATATTTTTATGCTTGAACTTGTCAACCAAAGATTGCCTCAAAATATCAATCTCCAACAATTTTAAAAACTACCAGCTTCAAATTTCTGTAATGCCTTTTGAGTATGGCACAAGGGGGGTTTCAGATCAGATTTGGAGTCTGATTATTTAGACAAGGGTAATGGACCTACTACTGTCCAAAAATAGGCCTTAATATAGGCCTTAAAATCAACCTTCCTTTCTCAGAAAAACACCATCGAAACTGCTTCAAAAACAATTTGATTTTCACTTCTTGACAGCCTAAAAAATACCACTCAAAATTTAACCTTGGCATAGGTCTGTAGTGCGGTTTTATGTCTGAGCTTATTCTCAAGCCTGTGGTCATCTTGTTTGGGCAGTCTTCCTTCCTCACTAATCTGTTGTTAGATACTTTTAGGGTTTACACTAGCAATTGCCAAAGGACTCCAGGCAATGAAAATCCCATATCAATATGCGAAAATAATACCAATAGTGACAAAGAGGTTCATGGGAGGACTCGACCAGTAAAGAAGGGCATCCATAGGTCTGTGGGAGGGCTCGACCTATAATTCTGAGGTAGTCACAAGTGTTAGAGGGCTCAGCCAACAAAGAATAGGTAGTCGCAGGCCCTTGGAGCCCAACCACAGGTCCTAGGGAGGCTTGGCCAGCAAAGGGAGTCTAGCCGCAGGTGGTTGGAGGGATTAGAATGCTGAAGAAGGACAGTTGTAGGTATGTAGGGTTTCTACAGGCGGACTTCATGAGAAAAGGGGACTATTGCAATCATTTTCTGGGATCTCCCACTCCAAAAATAGTCATCAATCTATACAAATAACAAGGAATCCATAATAACAAAACATCATGCGGTCTAGGGTAGGCTTCGACCTTCTTAGTACTGTCTCACGAACCTCAAGAACTTAACCATAATACTATATTCCCTTTTTCACAATGTTGTTAAAAAACAAAGAACTAGAAGCTTCAGTCGGTCCCTCTTTATGGTTGGACTGAGGTCATCAAATCTCCACAGAAAAAAAAAGGAGTATGGCCTTCTTTTCTTATATTAGTGGTAAAGGTTTTGGAAACCTTTCTTCAATTGTGCAATGGTCATCTTCAGGACCTGTTTTGATATTATATTAGTGGTAAAGGTTTTGGAAACCTTTCTTCAATTGTGCAATGGTCATCTTCAGGACCTGTTTTGATACCATGCTAGATTTTTAATGAGCTATGGCTCATGTATCCTCTTTAAATTTATGTTAAGCTATTACTTCAACCATAACAACTTGCAGAAAACCAAGATCACAAGAAGAATAACCATGCATAAGAACACAAGAAACCCTTCTCAACAAGGGAAGAAAACCATCCAATCATTTGCTATATTCCTAAAGAGAAAGACCTCCCACACCATAACCAAACCTAGCACACAAGAGGGTGTTGCAATTCTCATAATTTCATACCACAACTTCTGAAATCATGAGATTCCAATATGATAAGTGTGTTTCCTCAATGGGGATTCACCTTTATTTATATAAGACTTGTCACATCAAATGATGTGTCTTTTGGCACAATAGATCAGATGTCAATAACTTAAAATATAATTAATAATTACCATATTAATTATCTTTTACATTAAGATGGGGCCGACCTATACCCTTTACATTACAAATAGGGTTACATGTAAGTCCGAATCTTGAACAATATAGAAAGGGATCTCATACACCTACTAGTGCTCATCCATTAGGGGCACATCCATAGGGATGTCCATATCTCTATCTCACTACGTCTCACGGGAGAACCACACTCACTAGTGCTCAACCACTAGGATCACATTCACCTATGCTCATCCACAAGCATGCCCACTCAACAGATCTTCTTCCCCACTGCTTTACACAGGAGAGTCATATGGAGTTCATCATCTCAACTCTTTGCTCAGAGGAGGCTAATACATCGTCTTCATCTCTGTCTCATGACAATGCACCCAACTCTATGGGAATTCACACGTTCACCTTGTGCTCAGCGCCAGGCACGTTGAACTCAACAGATCTCCTTTCTCATTGCATTACATAGGAGAATCATCTGGAGTTCTTCTCAAATCTCTATAAGGAGGAGGCCATCTCTACGTTCCAACTCTGTCTCAGATAGGAACCACACACCCCTCTCAGGTTTGTGTCCTGGAGAATGTCTCACACAATTGTATTCATCAACAAATAGAAGGTTAAGAGTATTACTCATTGAAGAGAATAACGATAAGTTTAAGCAATAGAAACAAAAACTTGTAGTTATGTAACCCTATTTAATGAAAAAATAACAAAAATCTTGGCAAATAGAGGTCAGAGCCAACCACAACACCATCGGAAAAAGAAACAAGAAATTCCTTTATAAAATAAGTTAACAGAATTACAATTGTTCAATTGGACTCCGTGATATTTCAGGAGTAAAAACCCCTCCATTATACATGATAAATAGCTCTGTTGTATTTTAAACTCCAACGAAAAAAAAGGTATAGAACCCCCATGCGCATACAACCTTCCAAACTAATTTAGAGTAGAGACTGTGTTATCCTTTCCTCATCCATAGTTAAGATTCATAATGGAAACCGAAGTACCTTTTATGGGTGAATACCCTTTATCCGAGGAGCCATAGCCCACACCTGTCCACAAGTTTCCAAATGCGAAATTAGAGTGGTATCTAGTTAAGATTATTATCTTTTCAAAAAGGAAAACAGTCAAAGTAAGTGACACTTAAGAGCATTCGAAAAGGGAAACTCGGGATAAAAACCCTAATATATGGAGAAATCTCTTTGCATTAATGAATGAAATTTTACCGAAGGAAACCAAAAATCTTACCATATAATAATAAAGGGAGGGTATGTATTTACTTGGAGTAGCTCGACCCTGCAATGAACTCCCACAGCAGAGCGAAAAGACCAACTGGGATCTGCATCTTCTCTTTCTGATGGGTACCCTTGTTCACAGCAAAGGCCCCATCATTAGTCTAGAGTATCCATACATGTCCATTGTACCAAAATATAAAGCAGAGAATGGTATTAACAAAGTCAGCAACGAATAAAAACCCACTACAGGCTTAAAAGAAATATAAACTTAGAACAGGGTTAGCATAGATGACAAACACTTAAGCTAGAAACTAAATCAAGGACTAAGAAAATGCGCACGGGATTCAATAAACATATAATTATATACAATCGGTAACATGAATAAGTTTACTTTTAAGGAAAAAGTCTCAGAATCCTTTACCTGGTTATGTTCGAACTCCTAAACAATGACCAAAATTTAAACCCGAGCGATGGTAAATAGATTACAGAGCTTCGTAAGTATACATTGGAGGAAGTTCGAAACAAAGAACTAAAACCCTAGTTAGGAACCCCAATCTTCTGCGGAAATATGTCCAAAACTGAAATGCAAATGACCGAAAAAAAAGCAGGATGGTCAGGACATCACCTCTCAGCTCTCATTCCAAGGTAGTAACACTTGGCACCCGATTTGACTACCACGAAGGGCTACAGACAAGCGTCTTAATGAGAGATGGGATACCATAAAAGTGGCATTAACAACCTCTATCCACCTTGTGTACAAGTGTTCAAGTTTCTTAAACTTCAGACTATGTCGAGCATAAATACGGTGTGACCATTAAACCTCACCTTTCGTCATTTTACATGTTCTATGTTTAAGGGATTAGGGTGACCCCTTACCACGTTAAGGTTAAGGGTTATAGTTAAACATTTATTAAACTTCATGGAATCCTTCCAAATTAATACACCATCAACCTTCATTACTATCATAACCAAAAGATAAGTCCACCATATTTAGACTATAGGTTGAGTAAAATTACACAAGGTTATAACAAGGGTCTAACCAACCCCTCCTTTATGAAATATGAATGATAGGTTGATCAATACGTAAATTATAAATTATGGGAATGGAAGGTTGTATATCATCTGCAAGATGAAATTAAGAAGTAGTACCTTATAATTTTAACTGAGGACCAACAAAAAAACAATGAGTTTGTACTTAAAACTGTTAAGAACAGTGAGAGTAAATTGCATAAAGATTGCATTCAAATTATTTATTATCATTATAAATTGTGTGACCAAAATATAGATTCTCACACCTTATTTAGTTGGAAATACCATATTAATGTATAAATAAATAAAATTTGGGTATGTGACAAGAGATGTTTGTTTTTATGTAACAAGCT
>ML788396.1:27373-37474 GCA_009831015.1 Picea engelmannii
CAAAAGAAAATTTTAGTCTAGGTAGGATTTCGGGGGTAGGCATCCAAATAACCCCCCGTTATCTGGTTCTCACAATTTCAAACATAGAAGTTGACAAATAGGGAACTTTCAAATCCTCCAAGTCCAGCGTTCCAATCACCATACGGCAGGGAGATACCCGTGAAGGGTCGAAGGCCGAGGTCCGGTTGTTCTGTGCATCCCCCCTTGAGGCGCCCACCTCTTGGACGGGATCCAGCCCGTGACCCATTTCTTAGGCTGAAAATCTAAATGTCGCGCTTGGACCGAGGTACCTAGTGACCAATTTTAGGACATCTACCCAGGTGGCAGTTGTGGGCTGCAATCGCACCTTGATTGGATTTTTGTGTGGCTATTGGGAGGTATCACCAGCTCTTTCGGGATATTGCACCCTCTACCCCTCATTATAACCAGTTATTTCATCCTTCACTAGTGTCTCTTCCGGTGACTTCAGACCCCACTGTTGAGAGCTATTGGAAGGACCAGTGCTATTTGAGAGGAAGGATGTTACGTCTTCTAGGACACGAGCATTTGCTTTCTTTTTTATTCCCCCCACGTGGAAAAAAACCCTCTTACCCACATATATGTTTCTTTCTCATTTATGTATGATGCACATCTGATTACAGTTTGACTTGGATATATATATTGTGTAAAACAATCACAGCAAAGACTCTTGGTTCTATATTTCTCTCACCATTTATTGCACACATTTTCACGCAATTAGTCTGACATCATAGGGGAACCACAGAACCCCCATCGTTCACGACGTCTGCTCAACCTTCCTCCTATTTTAGGGGGAGTATCCGGTCATACTCATTCATCGGTACCTCCTTCACACACTCTTGTGAGTGCCACTATCTTAGGATCAGTTTTGCTTGGTTCTACCTTACTTGGGTCCAATTCCCAAGGTCACACAGTCACTCGCTCTCCTGTGCATGGAAGCGGGGGACCCACTTCCTCTCAAGGAGGGAGCACCAACCCACCTAGTCCCCATCAAGGATCAGGTGCACAACACACTATGGCTAGAACTAACATTCCTACCCCATTACAGATGCCATACTTGGCCTCTCTCAACATACCGGATCTCACCAAGCTCACCAATGATCCTATATTGCACGACGCCACATGGCCTGCAATGCCAACCAAACTTCCCTCAGACATACCAAAGTTTGAAGGGAAGGCAGGGGATGACCCTGCCAATCTGTCATGACCTTTCATCTATGGTGCTCTTCCAATAGCATTATGGATGATTTCGTCAGATTGTGACTTTTTCAATGCACACTCACTAGCCCATCAGCCAAATGGTATGTCGAAGAAAAATCAGGGTCACATACGACCTTTGAATCCTTGGCCAAAGCCTTCTTAACTTTCTTCCAATTACCCATCCGCCATGACAATGGTCTAGAACTACTTTCTAACTTCAAACAGACCTCAGCCACCCACATCGCTGACCACATTCATGAGTGGCGTAGGCGACGTAGTTTATGTAAAGTAGAAACCACCAAACAGCAATGCCTTGACTGGTTTCTTAGATCACTTGTCGCTCTCCTTGGTAAGGATGTAGCTTCTACCTTCCCACAATCTGAAGAGGAAGCCATCAGCAAGGCTCAACAATATGACCTCATTTATGCACAGTCAGGATACTTGTACACAGTACTTCTTGATCTGCCAAAACCTGTGCCGTTTGGCCAGGACAAACCTGAGATGTCTCACTCAGCAGACGGACTAATAGGTGCCACCACACACCATAGTCCACAACCCCAACCACCACCAATGTATGGAACACCTCAGTACCCGCCATCATATGGGGGCACTTCTTACTACCCCCCACCCCCTTATCAACATCCATACCCTATTTCTATACCTCCACCCGTTAGTGGACCACCACTGGCACCTCCCATACATCCACCTCTTCCCACAAATAGTGGTACCCCCTCAACATCATCTTATAATACTAGTGAAAGAACGATCCCTTCCTATGTACCCTATGGATTGGTACCACCACAAAATCCATACTTTCCCTTTCCGGGTCCTCCACAACCCATGGCTCCCCCACATCCTCATGCGGGGGTAAACTTTGTTCAACCCTCGGCTGCTCAACAATACCAAAATTTTGAACAGTTGAACACAGCCAACCCAACTCACCCTTCGAACAATGCCAAGAAGAAAGGAAGGAACAGGAATAACAACAATCCTGGTCAAGGCGGGAATCAACCACCACAGCACCCACCCACTGGGGGCAACCCGAACCAAGGGAACCAAAAACACCAAGGGGGCAATAACAACAAACACCAAGGGAGGAATACTGTTAAAACCATCCACCCTTGTGCTCTTTGTGGCATGTACGGTCATTAAACTCACCATTGCCCCCAGATCGCTGATTTCAAGAGGTTGAAAGACTCCGGGAGCCTTCCCCCCTCCCCAGCGCAACCTGCGCCACAGCAGGCACAACAAAAATATGCACAACAACCCCCTCCCGTCGTGCTGCAAAATCCTATCCCTCATCAAGGTGTCATAAACACCCATTAGGACACACAGCATCCCCCACCTCAGGTGGGCCAATACCATAATCCCAACAACCCAGCAGAGCGAACAATTCTCCTCACCAGTGAGGAAGAAATTCTTTTGCAAACGCGCAATCATCAGTATCCTACAACAGCTGAGTCGACTCCCATCTCTTCAGAGACAAAACCGACACCGACAGGACCTCTGTTGGTGATCCCTCGACCTCCCACCGAACCACCATTACGCATCCCTCGCATCCCATTGCGCAGGAATGTTCACAATCCACAGGCTAGGGCAGCACATAACTACAGCTTGGTAGATGACTTAGCGCAATCTTCGGCTGCCATGTCAGTTCTGGAAGTCCTCCAGACTTGTCCAACATAGTGGAAATCACTACTTTCCTCCTTGGGGGCAGTCGACCCTGCCGATACTAGACTCATCACTTTTGACCTTGATAGCTGCGAACCTCATCTTCCCGCCGCAGTCGCTACTTAAATACCAGTCAAAATATGGAACATCACCATCCATCGGTGTATCATCGATGAAGGGGAATCTACCTGCATCATGTCCAAAACAGTATGGCAGAAACTTGGTTCCCCGGACCTCTTACCCTCCGCCATCACATTGCGAGCTTATGACGGGAGACCATCATCCCCTGAAGGGCTCTTCAAAAATGTCCCCATAGAACTCGGGGGCAAAACCATTCTCATTGACATTGAAGTTATCGACGCTCAACTTGATTACAATATCTTGTTTGGCCGTACCTACATGTATGCTATGAAGGCAGTGGCATCCTCAGTCTTTAGAACAATCATGTTCCCTCACAACGGGAAGATTGTGACCATTGACCAAGTCTCGCATTACGAGCCTAACCCATCTGCCAATCTCGATAACATTCTTCCTCTCATTCACACCAACAAAGACGTATAGCCACTCATCGAGATGGGTCCTGGGATTTTCAAAGATCCATCCTTGTTAGGGACATACCATGGAGCACCACCACTCCTTCACCCTAGCCAAGTATGCGTCATTTCCTCTAATGAAACTCAACAGGAGGATGCTCGTCCTCCTCAGGAGGTTTCAATCATTCCTGACGTCTCAACAGTCACAACACCACCCCCACAGGAGCCTCCTGCGCATTCGCCGAGACCTACGGTCCACGAATCAACACCCCCTCAAAGGTCTAATCCCATCTGGGAGACAGTTCCCCGACCTCTCACTCAAATTCCATTCTTTTACCCTCCACCCAGTATAGAAGCTTTCCAGGTAGCCGCAACACTCACCCTACCCAATATGGTGCTAGCCATCCCAGTGTGGTACTTACATCCACCTGAGATGGTCCCTCGCCCACAGGAAGGACTCCCCATGACGATTCCTGTCATCACTCCCACTACCCCCATACTCCCTACCCCCCCTGCTACAGCCGGGGGCAGGCGACAGGAAGAAGGAGCCCACAGCTCCACTTCCCCCGCATATCTCACCACCTTGCGCATTGTGTGACAAAGAGGGTCACCAAACCAACAACTGCCCATCATTACCGGAATTACGGAATTTGATTCCCCCCAATCCAACCCCTACACCACCCATTACTGTTGTTACCACTCAACCTTCCAGTAGTAAAGGGTTGAATACCAAGTTCGCGTGTGCCATTTGTTCTGAGTATGGCCATTACACCCATCATTGTCCAGCACTACCTCGTTTCCGATAGGCATTAGCTATCATAAGCCAAGATTCCAGAACAAGCCATGCCCTGCCGCGTCTTCCACAACACAAATCACTGACATTCGCTATGTCACCACTTCAGTCAATGAACGCATGAGATGCCCTTGCTCTCTTTGTGATTCATTGGCTCATTTTACATACCAGTGTCCTATGATCCTGGAACATCGGCGACGTCAGTTCGCTCTACATCACCAACCCGCAGAGGCGATCATTGACATTTCTTCAACATTCGAAGATCTTCATATCATTTCGCCCGAACCCGAGTCACTCCCAACACCTCCTTGGTTTTTGGATGATGCATCTGAGGATTTACCCCGTAACCCACCCAACTCTCCTTCTTATTCCTCTACGAAGACTCTCCATCCTACCACCACAGGTACCCCTCAGTACCTCAATATATGGTTTATGACGAGTGAACCCTTGCCCTCTCCTTGCAGTACCTCCTCTGTTTCTACAGCAGGGGGCAACCACACTGTCACTAAGATCACTCCTCACGATCCATTATATTCCCATCGTTTCCAATGTGACGAAGCAATACTGGAAGAGATACAACGCCCGAACTCTCCCTGGGACGCACTACATCATCATGCACTCTTCCTTCCACAGGAAGCCCTCATGCCTCCTGGCCTCAATCCCATTTACGCGGTCGAAACCAAATATTTTATCCCATCAGGGCCTATCTTTTTTCTCCCTCATCTAAACTATCCTTTGTGCTATGGACAGATGACTCCTCCACCAACTTACCACATGGGTTACGCCGACGGCGCCAGCCGTTGGACACAAAATCTCGCTTCGGCTGCTTAGGCTCTCTACACCCCTTCACATGAACTGCTACATTCCAGCAGCATATGTTTAGGACCAGCAACCAATAACCAAGCCGAATACACTGCTGTCATTGGCCTCCTGACCGACGCCCAGCATCATCATATTCGTCACCTTAGCATTTTCCTTGACTCCTAGCTAGTCGTTCTTCAGCTCAACAATGTATACCGTGCACGCGATCCGTGCCTCTTTCGCAAATACCTGCAGGTTAGATTATTATCTCGACATTTTGATTCCATTACATATACACATATTCTAAGAGAATTGAATCAAATAACAGATGAAATAGCTAACATGGTGTTAGATTGGTATATATCACATCAAGCTACACATACATAAACATATCATACATCCTGTCACAGCATATAGATAGAATCAACATCATCATCATCAAACATAAAACACATGTGAACACAACATTTGGATCTCAAAAAACATGTATACTCATATATATATATATATATATATATATATATATATATATATGTAGGCCTCTCAGGCCATCCAAGTGTTTACATACAACAAAAATACATTTGCCCACAGGCCTGTGCCACATATCGGTACAAAAAACGGCTCATCAGCCTATATAATAAAAAAAGGTCTACAAAAAAACATCAAGGTGCCTCTATCGCACCCCCAGCTGCCCCTCCCTCAAGAGGAGGTGGTGGCCCACCCCTACCTACTCCAGGCGGTGGTGGTGGCACACCTGCAGGACCCTCCTGCCCCGGCGGCAGGCGTCCACTAGTCATGGCGGTGAGCACAGCTGCTCGTCGCATGATGGACCACCACAGTGGCGGTAACCCTATACACTTCTCAAGGAAATCCTCGTCCTGGATACGAATCCACATGCCCTCAGGCACGTCCCGAAACACCGTCTCAAAATGACGGCGTATATCATCCAGATCTCCTTCGGCTGCCGCCGGAGGAGCATGTGACAGCCCCGTACCAGGGTCATCAAAATGGTGCCTCCTCGCTGGTCTCGCTGGCTCTGCAGGTCGCCCCGCAGCCTCATCCCGTCCACGTCTCTCTCCACGTGGAGGTCTCCCCTCTGGCTGCACCGGCGGTCTATACAACTCCACCTCGCGCCTGCGAGGTGCCAAATCTACACATACACAAAACAAGCAACAACCAATCGTATCAGTGTCTGTACATCATACATATGAACTGGTATATCAAAAATCACAGCATAAATCAAAACATACAAATACACAGCATACCTCGGTGGTTGAAAACCTCCCCAGGAGGAAACACCATGTCCAGGTCCCCCCGGAAGTCTACCCCAGCATAAAGGAACTGGAGTATAACCTGCAGCATCTGCCGCCATATCTGCGCTGTCTACGCCGAAAAGTAGTGCCCGCCTTCGCCACCACCTTGGTGAACCAAAATCTGATACCACCGCCTCAAGCGCAGCTCTCGTACCCCTGGTGCCTCTAGGAGCACCCTCGGGCGCAGCACCAGCACCCTCTCCAAGAAATAGGCCACCAGGATGGAGCCAAATGCAAACTCCCCGGTGCCTGTGGACCGACAACGGTCCAGCTGCGCGATCATCCGCGCATGCAGGGTCAACCCCCAGGCGAACCGCTCACGGCCCACCACTACCCTCTCCATCAAAATCAGCTCACCACCACTAATTCGGTGGGTCGCTCGGGACCCATACACCCGAACTATCATCGCTGCTATACAATGATGTAGCAGGGCATCTATCCCACTGATACTCACAGCCGTCCCAACCATGTAGCGCTCGCCGGAGCAATATCGCTCGGCGACAGTGCGCAGCTGCGTGTCCCTCGGCAGCACAGGCTCTGCCGGCAGCGGTGTTCCCCGGAAAGGGAGCCCCGTCAAGAAGTAAATATCCTCCACCGCAGTGAAGGGGATCTGCTCTCCTCGCACGAGGAAGCAGTGCTTCTCAGGGCTCCACATCTCGAGCAGGAACTGGAGAAAATGCTCCTGGGCCCGTATCAAAGGGCACTTAAAAAACTTTAGCAACCCACTGGCTGCTAAAGACGCCCGAATTGCAGGCCTCGCATCGGCCACATCATCTCGCAGCTACGACCAGTCCCGCTCGCGCCACCGCACATCCATGATCACTGCTTGCCACCTGCACACAACCCAGAGTCCTATATTAGCTTAGGTAATCATCCAATACATCAAATAAGCTAATTTTTTACCCTGAAATTTTTCCTCAAAGGCGCGGTTTTACCACCCACAGGCGCGCACACATGCGCACCTGTTCACTATACAGGCGCGCATGTGTGCGCACCTGTTTTTCCCACATACGCGCTCATACGCACACCTGTTCACAAAACAGGCGCATGCTAGGGCGCGCCTGTCATACCCACAGGCGCGCTCATGAGCGCGCCTGTTCACCCCACAGGTGCGCACTCTGACGCGCCTGTCTACCCCACAGGCGCGCCCCTAGGCCTTAAATTTCTACACCCGCGCATTAATGCGCGCATATTCAGTGTACATGCGCGCACGCATGCTCGCCTTCCACTGAGTCGCCCACGCATTGGGGCCCACACCCTATCAAAAAACCCCCCAAAACCCCCGTACGACCCCCCGTACCTACCCTACCCAAAAATTGGAAACCTATAGCTATGCAGGATGATTAGACCACTAACCTGAAACTCGCATGTCGTCGATCGGGTACCTCGTGCTCCTGGAATCACCCAATCTCCTCTGAATCTGCTCGAAAACTCATTGTAGCAGCAGGTAGAAATGAGGTGGCAATGTGGGCCCTACAGCTATATATAGGCCTTTTGCCAAACTTCCACTCACCATTCCGGGAGCCCACGGCGTCCATTTTTTGAACCGTCTTCAGCCACGCGATCAACGTCCCACCACCTACATCACGGCTGTCCTTGGGTCACTTTTCATCCTAGGCCCCCGGGGCGCCTTTTTTCCATATCATGGTTAGGTATGCATGTGCATAGTCACATTTGTCAAATATATGCTCATATCTTTGATTCTCTTCAGATATTGTTCACTTTGGGTATTTGGTTGTTCTATGTGCAGGTACTTGATCAGCATCTTTCCACATCACTCCTTCAGGTATATACTCAGCACTGGCATGTAGTCTCTCCCGTTGTATTGCATTTACATTTCTAGTCACACCCTCTGATATTGGCCTGTAGGATACCCATTCCCGGCTCTGCAGCACTCACACCTCCAGTTGCATCTTCAGTACTGTCACCCGGTAGCATTCTCACCTACATGAGTTGTCCCATTCATAGCACCTTTTGGCACTTTTGACACTCATGTTTTTCTTCATCGCCCTTTAGGGATGGGAGTCCCGGTAGTATTTCATCATGTTGAAGATCAACCACATACTTCTTCTTCTTCTCATTTTGCTAGCTTCCCATATGGACTCCCAGATCATCATGGTTATGTTCTTTTTTACCTGCACCTCTGCAGGGTCATGAACCCACCATCTCATCCACCATCAGTTTTCCCATCTGCGAACCTATTTCCACTTCACCTACCTCATACAGAAACTCACCAATGGGGCCCCCACCCTTCATCAGTTTCCCAAGAAATTTATGCCCTCCCTGGGGCACTCATTTCACACTGGGGCACCCGTTTCTGTATTTGTACATCTTCCCCAAATTTATTCATTCTTTATTGTACAAATGCCTTTATTTTCAGTTATTTACTTTTTTCGTCACTGTTGGCGACCGGCTTTCCTTTTGGCCACACGCAACCCATGTCGCCCTTGGTTGGAGCATTACTTTTCATTTACCCTCGCTGACATCGTCTATATCTTCAGAGTACTACCCAGGTCAGTTACCATTTATCCTCTGAATTTTTTCACCTTGTCCCGCCTCTGGCACAACTTATCCTCGGTCTTGGTGTCCCCTTGACACTCGACCTTGTCACACGGTTGTGGCCACTATTTGTCTCATACATTCTCCAGCCAAGGGTAGTCTTGAGTCTTCCCACTTCTTGACTTCGTCCATGTACCTATGCCACTCCCGCACCACAGTAGATTCCATGAAGCCCTTTGCTTCTAAGAGTCACGTCCCCCTTTTGTCGACATCAGCACAATTTTCCAGAAGGGCGACAGTATCTTGATTCTCATTTCCCATTTAATGAGAGATCTCGGATGGCACAGGGGGAAACACCATTGCTCCCTGCTTTCGTTGACCCCCATAACATTCGACGCCCACACTTTCTCATGTTGCGGTGGGTCTTACTTTGCGACTATTGCAGTTTTTATTATCACTTGCCGAAGACCTCTGAACTTGGTAGGGCCACCAATTCCCACATCACTGTCGTTGTTTATTTCTACGACCATTACCTATGGTTCAGAGTATGTTCCTTTGCAGAATTTTCTTCTGCCTCTATCATTCCACCCCCGAGGGCGCTGCAGTTGTCTACACCAACATTTCCGGCATCTTTTTTCAGAGTTACATCATACGAGCATGGGGCATGCCCGACTCGTTTGTACATAGTCGTATATTGTTACGCACCTTGTAGAATGTCAGGTTCTACAGGTTCCTTTCTTCTCCAACGGATTGCTCTACACAGTCCCATTATTGCTCTCCCTTCCAACACCATTCTCAGTAAAAGAAACATTGATGGATTTCAGCTATACGTATGCTCCTAACCTCATCCATCAGGGGGCATCTGTTATCATTGAAATTTCGTCCGCACAGGGCGACAAGAACTCTGCATTGTCAAAACAGAAAAAAGTCATTCATGGCACAAGATTAATTCCTCAGCATTGCAAAAGGGTCAAAAAACTATACAAATGACCAAAAATTTGAAAGGCGCTTTACATCATCTGGGTGCACGCGCGTATGCATGTAACAGAAACGTACAAAGTGCGCATATGTGCACAAGGAGCGGATGTTGGGCAAAAAACCCATGCGCCTGCTAAACGGTGCATTTATTGAAATTGGTCGACCTCCCAACCACTAATGGATTAGCTCCCAAGTCGATTTGACACCAAATCCGAGCTCAATCCTCATGGTGGGCTGGTCAAAGACCTAATGGAGCCCTAAATAGCCCCTTTTCACATTCAAAAGAGGTCACATA
>ML788396.1:46739-91749 GCA_009831015.1 Picea engelmannii
AAAATGGCATGACATGTAATATCCATCTAGAATAGTATTACCTACAAATATATCAAAACGCATACCATTATACATCAAACAAAATTGGGTCCATTACCGAAACCTTTGTGCTACCAGAATTCACTACTGGACTTTCTTCAAGGGTTGGCATCAATGACAACCAACCCAATTAATCAACATCTATTGTTGTTTTATGATGAATATTTTTTAGTATTTTCTTTTTAATTGTGTTTGTATGTGAATCACTATACTAGGGAAAATCACATGAATGTTGAGTTTTTACTTCAAATATATAAAAATATGGAAAATTTTGTTAATTTAAAAAAAAAAGTTGCTTTTTTTTTGTTCAATTATATCCATAAAAATGTTTTATTTGGCATGTTATTTCAAATGGATATGTACCCAAATGTATAGATTTTTTATTATATATAGTTTTAAAATGTATATTTGTTTCCTAAATATTTAAAATGGTGTTATTTAACTACAATTATTTTCTATGAATTGAAGTAAAGGTAAACAATGTGTTAAAAATGATATTTTCCACTATATTTAAAAAGTATGGAACCATAAATTAATTGACACAATTATATGAAAAATATTAATTTCAAAAAACTAAATGCTATACAACATTTTTAACATTGAAAGAAGCATTGAAAAATGATTAAAAACACCGTTGCAAAAAAAATAGAAAATAGATGAAAAAAACATCGTTGGAAAAAAAATCAGAACAATTTGAAAATAGATGAAAAAATAAGCATTTAAAAAACTAATGTGGATACATTATGGATAAGAAAATTTAAAATATCAAAAAACAACCTAAAAGGGGAGGGAGGTCCTATCGGTAGCACAAATTTTCAAAAACAGGTAAAAAATGTGACCCCAAAAAACGAGAACTTTGTAGAGTTCTTGTTAAGTTGGTAACTATGTTCCTATTGGCTGGAGGTCGAAATTATGCACTTTTACTTAATATTTTAACCATACTTGAGGATCATCGTCCCCTTTCCCATACAAAAGGAGTGATGAAATTTTGAATATCTCTCCCCTAGAGTGTCTTAGGGAGCGATAGTCACCCTATACTCAGTGTTAAGGGAGCAATAAAGAGGTTTCAACCATTCCACATTTTTAGAAGGGAAATATTTGGGAAGATATGAGTTTTTTTTGGACAAGGATTCAAGCCATATCTCTTTTCTCCATCCTAGGCACCAAATCTCAACCTTACGATATAAATCCTCCACCATTTTCCCAAGATATCTCAAATTTGTTATGCCTCAAACCACTATATAATGAGGGTCATGCTTGAGTGAAAGGAGTGGAGAATTGAAGAAAATCATACTTATGATTGTGTGAGATACAAGGGGCTGGAACGAAGAGCTTGGAGGAGTTTGTTGCAACATCAAGGTAAAGATTGTAAGTGCTTCCATTTTGTCATCTTTCCATTAATAGATAACTTGGCCTATTCCTTTCATGTTTGTGCATTTACGTGTTTAAATGTCTATTGTTGTGAAAATCATCATAGATAGTTCTATTTTTACTTAACATTATAGTTTGGAAGAAAGGGATCATATCATGTTCTTTTGCAGGTCTTTTCATGTTCCTAGAAGCTTGGATATTATGGCCAAAAGGTTGGGGCAGCGAGGAAAACCATCGTAAAAAGGTGTTCCATCCATTTCTCTCTTCTATCCTACTTGTCGAAATAGATCTAAAAGGAAATTAGTTATCTTTTGTTTTCCTTTTGTCTTGGATCAAATGAAGGGTCTTGATCCAAGGGGGTTTCACCTATCCACATGTGAAACTTTACCATAGCAGAAAATTGGTGACTCCACTGGGGAATGAACTTTCCTTAGTATTTCCTTGGTACTTATCAACCCTTCTTAGCTTTTCAGTCTTGATTTATCTCTTATTTTGGTACTTCTTCTTTGATCTCTCCCCTTCCCACATCATCATCGGGAAGTTATTTGAGAAAAACACCTGATCCCATTCAAATATGGGAAAACATTTGTTCTTTTCCTCCACTTTCACAACTTCACCCCTCCCTTATAAGGGCACATAGAGCGATAATTTCATGATCATCACTCCCCAATAGTGGTATAGGGAGTGATAGTTCCCTTTTTATCAACCTGTGGACATGGTAACATGGGTGATAGTCCATTTTTTGAGTGAATTTGGATCCATTTTTTCCTCTATTTTATCATTGTTCTGCCTAAGATATTTGCATTATTGAAAATACTAAGACAACTGAGAGAGGGGGGGGGTGAATCAGTTGTTACTATGCTTAAACAATTTTATTCCTATTGAAATATTATTAATGTTCTCCAAGTGATCATAAAGATTATTCAAGTCATGAACAGCAGGAATAATTAACATCAATCACACATATGATATACACAGAGACATATATTCATGAGGAAACCCATAAAGGGAGAAAACCTCTTCTTCTTAGAATGATAGGCATTCTTTTAAGTTCTGTACATCATAAATCTTTGAGCACCAACTCAAAACGAGGCTACAACCTCTTATTTAACAAATTGCAACTTGTAGAGAGCACCAACCCTCTGGTTTTTCTAGCACCCACTAAAAGGAAGCACCAACTCCCTGAGTGTTCCAGCACCAACTGGATGGAAGCACCAACTTCTAGTCACACAAGCACCAACCTATATAACAGAGAACAATGGTTCTACCTTGCACCACCCTGCCACCCTGGTTTTTCTAGCTGCAACCAGATGGAAGCTACAACTCCCAAAACTCTAAGAACAACACTCCTCCCTAGCACCACCCTACCACCCTAAGATATAAATCTTTGCTTTCAGAAATTTATTACAGTGATACAGTATTTATCAATGGCTTACTAGTCTCATCATTGTTTTGCTACACTTCTCTGCTCTACCTTCATCAGTGTGTTCATGCTCGCATCTTCTTGCGCTTAAGTTCTCATACAATCTGTTGTTTTTACCATTTCTGATCTGTCCATCTTATGTTCTTCATCTCTACATTTTCTCCCTCAGTTCATGCTGTAAAAATTCATTACTTACAATTCGACTATTTTTTACAAATAAACAACAACCTCTCTCTGTCACGACATTTTTCTTTTATTCACGCTCTCATCATTCGTTACACTCTGCATCTCCAACGCTCAAGTCAGGCATACAAAAAATGCTCAGGAATCATGATTCCAATGCTCAAGAAAAATGACTCAACTGCTCAGGAACAATGATTCAGTTAGTGTAACTGAATCATAACTGATCAACAAATCACGAGATGAAACAACAACCCTTCGATCAGATTCTTCTTGATCAGCGTCGTTGGATTATACATGTAGAGGCCTTTTTTGACTTTTCAATACGTAACCTCTGATGTGGAGCCTATCAACACTAGATCCTTCCCCTATCTTTCACTGATGTGACCTTAGGCAATGAGCTCATGTGACCATGCAATTGTGGGCATGGCCAAAGGTGGTTTGAGATCAAACTGCATTTCGCCACACAATTTACCTCGAGCCTCCACGTGTCCTTTCTCCAAAACCGTGGTTTCAATTGCGGCCTACCCTTAAATTTTTAAAGCTCACGCACCTTCAATCCCCGCAATGCGATGGGACCATCAATCTCAAAATATTGATGGTGCTCCTAAACGGATGCTTCAGATCTATCCTCTCAAGTCAGTATATCAAATCTAGCCTTCCTAAATCAACGACTGTGATTTACTTCGTGATCCTGGCTCCAGGAGTTTAAAATCTCAGATCATTCTTTTCTCTGTACGCCAATATTCTAGAGTCGATGATCTGTGGACACCTATCCTTCTCAATCGATGGCTCTACCTCTACTTTGGGAATTTGACCTTTCAACCTGATCAACGGTTCTACGGCCCCTTTCTCAATCAATGGTCAAGATCTCCTTCAAGTCTTTGGACTTCTGAAATATCAAGGCTCAAACTTTACTTCCCCTTGAAGTATGTGGATTACTGCCACGTGTCCTCTTAGATCGGATGGTTGAGGCTTAGTTCGTGTCTTTACCCGGAGTCCACAGGATTATGACACGTCTTTTCTGGATCAGATGGCCTAGATTTACTTCAGATGATATGACACTTGAGATATTCTTCGGACGATCTGACGACTGAGAAATCAAACTAATGCTCTGGATCAGACGGTCCATAATCACTTTGGACTATCTGACACTTGAGATCTTCTTTGGATGATATGACGACTAATATCTACTTCGAATGATCCGGTGGTTGAGAATATATTTCGACTCTCCGACTCTCCAGGCTTCAGGTATTTCAAATCTCAACTGGAAATTCTTGAAGTGATTTCTCTAGAGCGTAACCTCCTGATAACTTTAGACCTGAAACAAATGATGCATGTTTGGTCAATATCTTAGATCAAGGAATCAATCTATCTGTGATGCAGCTTTTCCTTGGATTAAATCCAATAGATCTCCATCTTTTCTTATCCTATCCTTCCACTTAATTCGATCCGACGACTGATGGAGATTCGGATAATCTAATTGTCAAACCTTGTTCCCCGTTTATCATATCCTTCACTTAACTTGATATGAAAACTAACGGATATTCAGGTGATGAAATTCTCAGTCATTTTTTCCCACTTATCATATCTTTCCATTAATCCAATCTGACGGTTAACGGACATTCAGATAATCAAATTCTCAATCATTTTGGTTTGTCCTCTGGAGATGTTGATCATGATCACGTTTTTGTATTTCACTTTTCCTTCTGAGATTTGATCTCTACATAATGCTCGCTTCTCCTCCTGAGCTTATTCTTTTCCTATTTTCCATCGTCGCTATTGTTCTTTCCATCAATGAAAATCACACTCTTCCTATAAAACATGCCAACAATCTCCCCCTTTGGCATTGATGGAAACCATGAAAGGATGCACTATTTTGCTTAGACCTCCAACTGTAGCATCCAGACCACACCTTTTCTCCCCCTTTGACATCAATGTCAAAGAAAACTGAGAGTGACTCTGTTCTCACCCTGAATAGAGATACAATTAGAACTCTCCCCCTGATCAGATAGACTATTTTAACTTGATAACAAGGTCACACCCAACTTCTGGCATAGATACTCAAACTGAGCTTTTGAAAATGGTTTAGTGAAGATATCAGCTATATTTTCTGTGGAAGGAATATAATTCAGTTTAACAACTCTGTTTGTAACCTACTCTTTGAGAAAATAATACTTTATTGGTATATTCTTAGTCTTTGAATGGAGAACAGGATTCTTCGAGACACTAATGGCACTGGTGTTATCATAGTGAAGTGGAATGGGATCAGTATAAGTTACCTTCAAATTTGCAAGAGTTTGTATCATCCATAAGATCTGAGTGCAGCAAGTAGAAGCAGTAATGTACTCTACCTCTGTAGTTGATAATGAAATAGATCACTGCTTCTTACTAATCCATGCTACTAACGAATCACCATAGAAGAATGCACCTCCGCATGTGCTCTTTCTCTCATCCAAACAATTTGCCCAATCAACATCTGAATATGCAGTTAATTGAAAATTCTTATTTCTAGGATACCATAGACCATAAGTCATTGTACCCTTCAAATATTTGAATACCCTTTTGACAGCTGCTAAATGACTTTGTTTAGGAGCAGACTGATAATGACCTATCATTCCAACAACTTGCATTATATTAGGACGGGATGTTGTGATGTACAGAAGACTACCTATCATTGATCGATATGTTCTTTGGTCAACACAAGGTGAAATATCATATTTACTGAGCTTGCAACTAACCACCATAGGTGTGCTCACAGGTATAGAATCTTCCATATGAAACCTCTTTAAAATATCTTTCAAATACGTTTCTTGAGAGATAAATATCCCTGTAGAACTCTGATTGATTCATAAACCAATAAAATATGATAGTTCTCCTATCATGGACATCTCAAACTCAATCTGCATTGAATTAGAAAACCACTGAATTGAAGGGTCATTAGTGCATCCAAAAATAATGTCATCTACATAAACCAAAACAACTAATAAATCATCACCTTCAGACTTAATGTATAGATTACTAT
Source organism: Picea engelmannii (assembly GCA_009831015.1). Classification (NCBI taxonomy): domain Eukaryota; kingdom Viridiplantae; phylum Streptophyta; class Pinopsida; order Pinales; family Pinaceae; genus Picea; species Picea engelmannii. The sequence continues at coordinate 52,778 of ML788396.1, forward strand.
CAACGGTACCTTTCTTGAACCCTTTGTCTTGTAGAAATTTGTCCATTCTATAATCTCGGGCTCATGGTGCCTGTTTCAGTCCATATAATGCCTTTTTCAACTTACAAACATAGTCAGGATTATCTATCAGTGAAAATACTTCAAGTTGCTCCACATATACATCCTCTTCTAAATATCCATTAAGAAAGTTTGACTTAACATCCATCTGATATACTTTAAAGTTCTTATGACATGCATAGGCAAGAAATATTCTAATGGCTTCCAATCTTTCCACTGGTGCAAAGGTTTCATCAAAATCATATCCTTCAACTTGTGCATACCCCTTATCGACCAATTTGGATTTATTCCTAACAATTTGTCTTTGTTCATTCATTTTATTCTTAAACACCCATTTGGTGCCAATTACATTCTTATCTACGGGTCTAGGAACAAGCTCCCAAGTATTGTTCTTCTCAATTTAATCAAGTTCCTCATTCATTGATTTTAACCAATTTACATCTTTACTAGCTTCATTAAAGTTCTTGGATTCCACCATGGATATGAAGGTTATATGTGATTTCTCAATGTCTTTGATTATCCTTCTCCTGGTTTGTACACCTTTGTCTTTCTCACCAATTATCTGACTTGCAGGATGATTCTTTTGAGTAATTATGGAGAGAGAATTTGATGATGTCTATTGAATTGAGTCTACCTGAGTATTTGTATCTTCATCTAACTCAGATTATTCTCTTTTTTATTATTGGACTTGTTCATCTTCAACTTCAACTATATCCTTTGTTGTTGATTCAACACTGCTTACATCCCGTACCGAGATTTCTTCATCAACTTTTATATCAATGCAATCAACCAATTTATGCATCCTCTTATTATAGCATCTATATCCTTTATTTTTTGTAGCATGCCCTAAGAAGATACCTTCATCATCCCTATCATCATATTTGCCAAGATTTTCATCATTATTCTTGATATAGCACTTACTCCCAAAGACTTTAAAATGATTGATTGAAGCAGGTCTTCCAAACCATAGTTCATAAGGAGTCTTGTCACTTTGTGGCCTAAGATGAGATTTGTTAAGAATATGTATGGTTGTATGAATTTCTTCTTCCCAATATGTCTGAGCAATATTCCTTTCATTCATCATTGATCTTGCCATCTTCTGGACTGATCTATTATGTCTCTCAACTATTCCATTTTTCTGTGGAGTCCTTGGAATAGTATACTCTCTTTTGACCTCATGTTTATCACAAAACTCTTTGAAGTCCCTTGAACTAAACTCTCCTCCTCTATGAGACCTTACTACATTCAATCGTTTTCCTGTTTGATTCTCAGTCAGAGCCTTAAACACTTTGAATTTTTCAAATGCTTCAAATTTTTCTTTTAGAAAGGCAACCCATGTAAGATAGAATAATCATCAATAATCAACATGAAATAATTAAATTTTCATGTACCTTCCTTCCTTGATGGACACATAAATCCATATGTACTAACTAAAGAGGTTTCTTTGTTGATGAAAATTTCTTAGATTTAAATTGTGTTCGAGTGAGCTTTCCTATTTGGCAAGGTTTGCATACAGAATCATATGGCTTTGATATTTTTGGAAAATATTTTACTGCCCCACTGTTTCTAAGTTTGATTAGATTATCAAAATTTAGGTGTCCAAGTATCCTATGCCATAACCAGCTTTCATCATACTTGCTTAAGTGACATTCTTCTTTTTCTTCTTTCAAAACATAGACATTGTTTTCTTTTCTTCTGCCTTTTGCAATCAACTGTCCTGRATTCATAGATTGTATTTTACAATCTTTAGAAGTGAAAACAACTTTACATCCTATGTCACAAACTTGACTGACACTGAGCATATTATGTTTCAGACCATCTACAAACAACACATCTTGAGMTTTCCCTTTTCCATTACTTAGACTTACCATTCCTTTACCTTTGATTTTTCCTAGTGCATCATTTACAAAGGTTACATTTCCTGATTTGATTTCACTTAGAGACATAAATTTAMTTTTGTCTCCAKTCATATGTTTGTAACATCCACTATCAATATACCAGGTGTTATCACTCCRAGAAACTCTTTGGGGTTGTAAGCCAAAGATGCTTGGTAACTTAAGAAAAGATAATTTAGGTATGCTTGGATCAATGGGATAACTCAATAACTAATGAAATGGACAACTCATCATACATTCGAATAAGACAGTACTTTTAGAGATCAATAATCAGACAAAATAGTTTAAACAGAGGATGAATAATACTAATCTTGATAACCAAATAAAATAAGGTGCAGGGTCATACAAGATAGCAAGGATGTTCTCCAATTCAATTTTATGAGCTTAATAAAGAGATGACAGTCTTTAGAAGCTAAAACAAACCAAATTCAAGTGCAGAGAGACGAAGTATATGATCAATTTGATATTGAAGACAAAAGAAAATTGTAATTTTATTATCAAATAAGAGTCTATTACAGTAGCAAAATGTATCCAAGATTGAACCCTCATATCTTAAAAAGATAGGCATTTATAGCCTTTACAGTAAGTCTAAGATCCTGGAAAATTGGATCTGGATCTCTAAATATAGAAAGTAAAACTAACTATATACAATTTGGATAATCAAAGAACTAGTTTCTAAGACTCAAATTGTCTTCTTAGTTGATCCTTGACATATAGTCTTCATCACTTCTATGACTATGATGTGTCGTGGAGGGAAAAGACACATGTCTTCTGTGGCTGGAAATCTTTCAACAACTATAACCAAAACTTTAGTTGACCAAATTAAACATCAGCCCCAAAATCTCCACGAATCTTTGATACAGAATGTTTCTTGATTCGGTGATTAATCTTTTGATACTCTCTTACCCTTTTAATCACTCCAAAATCACTTTGTTCCAGCTTAACTTTCCAAAATTCTCTTTCTGTAGTTTCACCAGCTATTTTTCCTTACGATTTGCTAATTAGATGGTGAAAGCTTTGCTTTTCATCAACTAAATGGTTATAATTTCTCCTTCTGTGCTAGTGAAAGCCCTATTTTGGTCAAAAAGGAAACCCTTCATGTTCAAAACTGTTGTTCCATCAAAAAATCAGTGTTCTTTTGATTTCTCTCCCTGCAAATTTATAGCAACCTGGGCCAGCACCTGTAAATCTGGATGTGTGTTAATATTTTCCTTCATTTTTTTTATTTTCCTCTTGAGGTGCTTAGCCAACCACCATAAGTTGTTATAATCCTTGGTGATTTTCTTCTTCTTCTTTTTGTCTTTAACACTTTCACGTGCTAGCTTCTCAAAAGATGCATTTTTCTTTGCAAAATTCTCTGATAAGGCTTTATATCTTACCTTTATCACTCTTTCCAAAACCTCTTATTGTTCTATTACCTCTTTCATCTCTTTAATCCTTTGTGATTTCTTTGATTTCTTATTTATTGAGGTTTCACCTTCATCTTTGGGAGTAAAAGCTTCATAATCCTGTGCAATTTCCATGGAGTGATCTAGAATTTTGATGGCTGGACTTTCATCTTCCTTTTCTAGCTCTGTATCTGAATTTGTGTATGGCAAATTTAGAACATTTGTCTTTTTCACTGTGGATTGCTCTGAGTTTGTTTCAAATTCTAGTTTATTTTTAACTCTCTTGGGATTTATGCTAGAATTTATGTCCTCTGGTGGTTTTGGGAGAGCTCTCCTCCTCCTTGAGCTGCTCTGAGGAGTTGACTGTTTTTTTCCTGTTTTCTTCTTTTCATTTATAGGTTGAGTTTGGGTCTCAAAACCTTCCCAGAAAATAAAGTGCTGCAAAGTTCTTTCTCTTCGTCCTAGTTCTTACAAAATGATCAATTTAATCAGGCCATAATGACAAAGGGTTTTTTTTATGCTTAAGGGTTCGGCTCTGATCTTCTTACACACTTTGGTTAGGCTCTTGTGAAGGAAGAAAAGAAAATTCAGAAGGATCTTCCCTTTGAAGTGATCTAGAAATCTGAAATGATATAACATTAACTTGTCATACCTGCCTTCTGAGGTTAAGTAAAGTTGAATGCCTTTGAAAAGATCTTTCCATTCATCTTCCAGGTAAGAAAAAGGGATTCTTTTCTTCTAGGTTATGTTTTTGAATTCTACCTTGAGGTATACCCTGAAATCCAAGTTCTTGGTCACTGTTGTTTTAAACCAAATTTGGTCTGTTTTGGGTAAGCCAGTTGCTGTAGCAATGGAAGCTTCGTCAATTATCATCTCCAGAGAGCCCACGATAGATTTATTTCCATCATATGACTTGGAAAAGACTTTTGTTGTTGCCTGGTGATAACCGTGCTGTAACTTTTCCACATAAGTCATGCAACCTGCGTCTGAGAAATGCTTCTGCACATCTGGATAAGACTACAAAAAGGATAGATTATCTAACTCTTTCCTCAGAAGAAAACCTATTTTCTTCCTCACCATCTGCGACTTGAATGTTGGTTGATTTTCACACGGTTTACACGGTAATTTTCTTGATACAGAAAAGGTTAGCATTGGTGAAAGCTCCCTGTGTTATCAATTAGAAAATGAAACCTCATCATAGAAGTATGTGAACATCGCGAGTTCAAAACAAGATATGTTGATTTGATGTCATCAGATGGATGGTACTTTATCCTCTATCTCCAATGATGATTGAGATTTCATCACCTCAAACCCTCCCCTTGTTGTCGCACGAAATTCGTGAGCGCGATCCGCCATAATGTCTTGTTAAAACGTGAACAAACGGTATCATCATCATCATTTGTTTCGACTAGATTGCCATAATGATTGTATAATGTGTGTCTGGCATGTCCCTTTTTGGTTTATGGAGTCATTGAAGAGAAATCCATGTTTAGTTCTTTCACCAGCTTGCTTGTTGCGGGGAGTACACCTTAACTGTTGAAACCCGAGGCTTTCACCAGCTAACTTCAACTTCACAACATACGTTATCTGTTGAAAATATTTTTCATGAAATTTTGAAAAGACCTTTTGAGGATCAATTTATTTATAGGATAAAATCTTAAATCCTATGTTTTGACACTTCTAAAATCTAAAAAATTATATAGAATCCTATTAATGACCATGATGTCACCTACAAAATGGAACAGATTGACTGATTCATTTTGGGAGATAACATTTGGCTCCAACTGGGATGGATACCTCCCTGTGAGGTCACCAAGAACCTAGTAGTTCCAGTTGCCTTTAGCATTGGGTATGGAGTCATCTGGCCACCTTTAGCATTAAGCATGGGTTCATCTGGATTTTATAACCGATCCTCTACAAATATACAGCCTGCATGTAGCCTACTCTTCTTATTCAACAACCAAAAAAATTGAAAGAGTCTACTTGCTCAGATGAAGAACTTATTCTCTTATCTATTCCTACTTCTAACCAGAAAACTGGCTCATCATGTGACATCATGATTCCAATGAAGCCATGATAACATCAGACTAATTACAAGAATCCTTTGCATGCATATAAATTTTAGATAACACTTCATGTCATGCAACAAAATTTCAACTTGCAGAGCATACTTACAATCACCATTTTCTTTGATTCTAGAGATTGCAAAACTGAAGACTTCTGAAAAACATAACTCCATATAAACGGCTAGCGGATCATAGAAATAAGTCAACTCTGCTTGCTTCTCAAGCCTTTATTCAACCTCTGATATATAGCTGCCATAAACTGGTTTCTGCAAATCTGAAAATAGTTGTGAGCTGATTGGACTGCTAATCCTTTTTTTTCGATATCTTCTTCGTAGGTGATTTCAATTTTTTGCTCATGAGGCGTTATAAACAGAAAAGAATACCCGAAATATTCAACTAGATTAAACTCATCATATTCAATGTCTTCTACAAACATGGAATGGATGATTACAACATGAAGTTGTTCCTTAGTGGGCAAAGAAAAAGGCTCGTTGAAATCAGATTCATAAATGTCATATATTGGCCGACTACTGTTGAAGTCAACATTATTTGATGTAGAAATATGCTCTTCTCCATATGCATACTTACCAGAAATAGGTGAATAGAAAACCTCTGTATATTGCAAAGAAAGACAAGCAAACTCTAGATCCTTCTTCCCAATCATAGGTGAAAACATAACGTAGGCAGCCTCTTGAAAAAGTTCAGAAAAATCTTCTTCTCTAATTGTTTCTTCATGCAAATCAAAAGAAGCAGGTGCAAAAAAGATAGGGTCTGATGCATCTATAGATATTCAATTCTTATTTGTATCATGAATATCTTCCTTAACAATATAATGTTCACCTGGACAAACAAAAGAAAATTCTACTTCCTGGTGAACTTGCTTCTTGAATTCATCACAACAATCTTCAAAGAGACTTTCAACTGGAAATTCATCTTTACAAAACAAATGGAAAGCATAATGAAAACTTGCCAATGAGTGAATTCTTGAAGATGGAAGGGATCTGCACCAATCCAGGGCAATCCCCTCTAATGAATACCTGAAAAGCTTAATTTGAACGTCCTCGTGTACAATTCCAAGCCGATGAATAAAATCATGAAAATTCAGAAAGTGTTCAGCTATCACTTCCCACTCTTCTCCTCGAAATCTGGGAATACTACGTTCCCATTCATCTCTACTAGGTACTGGATGGGGGTAACCAGAAATACTTGAGAAATTACAAAATGCATACCTCTTGTTCATTTCATACCAGTGGAGTCACCAACAGATTTCAGAACGATGGAATCGCGACTGAATCTGTCCTTCATGGAGTCGCCAGATAGATGATTACAACCGAATATATGTCCAGACTTTGTCTATCATCAAAGTTGGATCTTGTTGTCTCCCAAGGAAGCTGAGCTTCGATCTCCTCTCCCCGGCAACGACGCCAATTTGTTATCACTCCAATAGATTCTTTGGGGTTGTAAGCCAAAGATGCTTGGTAACTTAAGAAAAGATAATTTAGGTATGCTTGGATCAATGGGATAACTCAATAACTAATGAAATGGACAGCTCATCATACATTCGAATAAGACAGTGCTTTTAGAGATCAATAATCAGACAAAATAGTTTAAACAAGGGATGAAGAGTACTAATATTGATAACCAAATGCAATAAGGTGCAGGGTCATACAAGATAGCAAGGATGTTCTCCAATTCAAGTTTATGAGCTTAATAAAGAGATGACAGTCTTTAGAAGCTAAAACAAACTAAATTCAAGTGCAGAGAGACGAAGTATATGACCAATCGGATATTGAAGACAAAAGAAAACTGTAATTCTATTATCAAATAAGAGTCTATTACAAAAGAAAAATGTATCCAAGATTGAACCCTCATATATTAAAAAGATAGGCATGTATAGCCTTTACAGTAAGTCTAAGATCCTGGAAAATTGGATCTGGATCTCTAAATATAGAAAGTAAAACTAACTATATACAATTTGGATAATCAAAGAACTAGTTTCTAGGACTCGAACTGTCTTCTTAGTTGATCCTTGACATCTGGTCTTCATCACTTCTATGACTCTAATGTGTCGTGGAGGGAAAAGAAAGATGTCTTATGTGGCTAGAAATCTTTCAACAATTGTAACCAAAACTTTAGTTGACCAAATTAAACATCAGACCCAAAATCTCCACGAATATTTGATACTGAATGTTTCTTGATTCGGTGATTAATCTTTTGATACTCTCTTACCCTTTTAATCACTCCAAAATCACTTTGTTCCAGCTTAACTTTCCAAAATTCTCTTTCTGTAGTTTCACCATCTATTTTGCCTTACGATTTGCTAATTAGTTGGTGAAAGCTCTACTTTTCATCAACTAAATGGTTATAATTTCGCCTTTTGTGCTGGTGAAAGCTCTATTTTGGTCAAAAAGGAAACCCTTCATGTTCAAAACTATTGTTCCATCAAAAACTCAGTGTTCTTTTGATTTCTCTCCCTGCAAATTTATAGCAACCTGGGCTAGCACCTGTAAATCTGGATGTGTATTAATCTTTTCCTTCAATTTTTTTATTTTCCTCTTGAGGCGCTTAGCCAACAACCATAAGTTGTTATAATCCTTGGTGATTTTCTTCTTCTTCTTTTTGTCTTTAACACTTTCACATGCTAGCTTCTCAAAATTTTCATTTGTCTTTGAAAAATTCTTTGATAAGGCTTTATATCTTGCCTTTATCACTCTTTCCAAAACCTCTTGTTGTGCTATTACCTCTTTCAACTCTTTAATATTTTTTGATTTATTTGATTTCTTATTTCTTGAGGTTTCACCTTCATCTTTGGGAATAAAAGCTTCATAATCCTGTGCAATTTCCATGGACTGCTCTGGACTTTTGATGGTTGGACTTTCATCTTCCTTTTTTGGCTCTGTATCTAAATCTGTGTATGGCAAATTTAGAACATTTGTCTTTTTCACTATGGATTGCTCTGAGTTTGTTTCAAAATCTAGTTTATTTTTAGCTCTCTTGGGATTTATGCTAGAATTTCTGTCCTCTGGTGGTTTTGGGAGAGCTCTCCTCCTCCTTGAGCTACTCTGAGGAGTTGACTGTTTTTTTCCTGTTTTCTTCTTTTCATTTATAGGTTGAGTTTGGGTCTCAAAACCTTCCCATAAAAGAAAGTGTTGCCAAGTTCTTTCTCTTCGTCTCAATTCTTCCAAAATGATCAATTTAATCAGGGCATAATGAAAAAGGTTGTTTTTTATGCTTAAGGGTTCAGCTATGATCTTCTTACACACTTTGGTTAGGCTCTTGTAAAGGAATAAAATAAAATTCAGAAGGATCTTCCCTATGAAGTGATCTAGAAGTCTGAAATGATATAACATTAACTTGTCATACCTGCCTTCTGAGGTTAAGTAAATTTGAATGCCTTTGAACAGATCTTTCCATTCATCTTCCAGGTAAGAAACATGGATGCTTTTCTTCCAGGTTATGTTTCTGAATTTTTCCTTGAGGTATACCTTGAAATCCAAGTTCTTGGTCACTGTTGTTTTAAACCAACTTTGGCCTGTTCTAGGTAAGCCAGTTGTTGTAGCGATGGCAGCTTCGTCAATTATCATCTCCAGAGAGCCCATGATAGCTTTATTTCCATCATATGACTTGGAAAAGACTTCTTTTGTTGCCTGGTGATAACCGTGCTTTAACATTTCCACATAAGTCATGTAACCTGCGTCTGGGAAACGCTTCTGCACATCTGAAAAAGACTGCAAAAAGGATAGATTATCTAACTCTTTCCTCAGTAGAAAACCTCTTTGCTTCCTCGCCATCTACGAATTGAACGTTGGTTGATTTTCACATGGTTGACACGGTAATTTTATTGATACAAAAAATGATGGTGTTGGTGAAAGCTTCTTGTGTTATAAATTAGAAAATGAAACCTCATCATAGAAGTATGTGAACACCGCGGGTTCAAAACAAGATATGTTGATTTGATGTCACCAGATGGCTGGTACTTTATCCTCTGTCTCCAATGATGATTGAGATTTCATCACCTCAAACCCTCCCCTTGTTGTCGCACGAAATTCATGAGCACGATCCGCCATAATGTCTTGTTAAAACGTGAACAAACGGTATCATCATCATCATTTATTTCGACTAGCTTGCCATAATGATTGTATAATGTGTGTCTGGTGTGTCCCTTTCATGTTTATGGAGTCATTGAAGAGAAATATGTGTTTAGCGCTTTCACCAGCTTGCTTGTTGTGGGGATTACACCTTAACTGTTGAAACCTGAGGCTTTCACCATCTAACTTCAACTTCACAACATACGTTAGCTATTGAAAATCTTTTTCACAAAATTTTGAAAAGACCTTTTGAGGATCAATTTATTTCTAGGATAAAATCTTAAATCCTATGTTTCTACACTTATAAAATCTAAAAAATTATATAGAATCCTATTAATGACCACGTTGTCACCTACAAAATGGAACAAATTGACTGATTCATTTTGGGAGATAACACCAGGGGTTCTTTTGTCTTTGAGTTGAAAGTACTAGACCACATTTTTCACTATCTTTCTTTTTCCATGTGTTGGCATTTCTAGATAAGTGTTTTATCCTTGGATCTGCTTTGTAATTCTTTAGATGGTAGTTTGCAGCTTTGTGGTTGAAGTTATGACAGTTATACCATTCAAGCTCATTGTTCAATAGGTAAAATTGATTGGTGCAACTTTGTCTACTCATTGGTTGTTTAGTTCTATGTTGCAAAGATTTTTTATTTCTTGATCTCCTCTGTTGCATGTCTCTAAACTTAATTTTACAACTTGCAATCCTTATGACCAAAATTAGAGCAGTAAAAATAGTAACCATGGAATAAATTTTAGTACCTGAAGGATGGCCTTCTTCTTGGAATTTGTTTCTCCATCTTCTGATATCTTTATTTTTTGTCAGGGATCATCTTGTCTTTATTAGCTTTTGGTGGCAGAGTACTCACATGGTCTGATTGTCTGCTGACTTGGAACGTGATCATATTTACTGGCTCTTTTATTTCTGTTGGTTTCCTTCTTGAACCACTTACATAGCCTAAACCAGTCTTAAACAAAGGAGATCTTTGTTTTCTCAGAATGTCGTTTAGTTCTGTTGAGGCTTTAATGCTTGGAATATTTTGGAGATACAATGCTTTAAACTTCTTCATCTCTTTTCTGGTTTTTACTACCTCTTCTTCCAAGGCTTCACATCTTGCCTTATTCTCTAATAACTATTGTTTCAGAATGTCCTCTATTTTATTTGCCTCTTCTAATTTCACTTGTAGCAGGGAAATGTCTTCATCGGGTTTTCTACTAGCTTTCTCGAACTGTATCAGCGATTGTTTTTGCTTTTTCCTCTTAAATCTGAGTCTATCAAATTCTTCTAGGTCACTGATCAGTTCTCCTTCCAAGTCAACCACAACTTATTCATCATTAAAATCACTTCCTGTGATTTTATTATCATAATCCTCTTTGTCCATAAGCATAAATTCATTAGCCTTATCTTCACAAGAAGAATCACTATCTGTGTCTCCTGAAGAGTCATCATTGTTTACACATAAACTTTTCTTTTTACCAAATATCTTGGATTTGTACTTCTCTTCACCTTCATATTTCTAGTCCTTCTCCTATGTGGACACTTAGATGAAAAGTGACCTATCTTTCCACAGTTAAAACATTTGAATGGAAAATTTCATTGGTACTTGCCTGGTCCTTTCTTTAGTCTTCTCACAAATTTTGCTTCAACTTCATCAGGATCATAATCCTCATTCTTATATTCTTTAAATGATGCTTCTCTAGAGGTGGGTTTATCTTTACTAATCCTCATTTCATAAGCAGTTAGAGTTCCTAGAAGTTGATCAATAAACAAAATCTTAAGATCATTTAGTTCTTCTATTGCATAAACTTTTGGATTAAATCTACTTGGTAGAGATCTTAAAATCTTTTGAACTAAAAATGCATCTTCAATATTCTCACCAAGACCCTTCATGGCATCCACAAGCTCCTCAACTCTTAAGAACTATTTATTAACTGTTTCATCCTCATTCATTTTTAGTTGTTCAAATTTAAATCTATATCTCTGAAGTTTGGCATATTTTACTTTCTCGTTTCCTTCATAACTGCTAATGATTTTATCCCACAACTCTTTGGTAGAATCAAGCTGCATTACTTTTACAAATTCAGCTTCAGCAAGCCCACTCAAGATAGCATTCATTGCCTTTTCATTGAAGGTAAATTCTAACTTATCATATTTGGAAGCTAGCACAACAAGTTTTGTATATCTAGTCTCTACAACATCCCAAACATCAGCACCTAAGGCCATAATGTATGTTCTCATTCTAACCTTCTAGAAAGAAAAATGTGTTCCATCAAACAGAGGAGGCTTATTGGTCGAAGTTCCTTCGTGACTTGTCATGTTTAAGCTCATCGATCTACCTTTAGCTAAGAGGAACCCACTCTGATACCAATTGTTGAAAATACTAACACAACTTAGAGGGGGGTTGAATCAGTTGTTACTGTGATTAAACAATTTTATGCCTATTGAAATATTATTAATGTTCTCCAAGTGATCATCAAGATTATGCAAGTCATGAATGGTAGGAATAATTAACATCAATAACACATATGATATACACAGAAGCAAGTATTCATGAGGAAACCCGTAAAGGGAGAAAACCTCTTCTTCTTAGAATGATAGGTAGTCTTTTAAGTTTTGTACATCATCAATATTTGAGCACCAACTCAAAATGAGGCTACAACCTCTTCTTTAACAAACTTCAACTTGTAGAGAGCACCAACCATCTAGTTTCTCTACCACCTACCAGAAGGAAGCACCAACTCCCTAAGTGTTCCAACACCAACTGGATGGAAGCACCAACTTCCAGTCACACATGCACCAACCTGTATAACAGAGAACAATGGTTCTACCTTGCACCACCCTACCACTCTAGTTTTTATGATTGCAACCAGATGGAAGATACAACTCCCTGTGTTCAAGCACCCACTTGAAACTATGAGGACAACAGTCCTCCCTAACACCACCCTACCATCCTGAGAAATAAATGTTTTCTTTTGGAAATTTATTACACTGATATAGTATTTATCAATGGCTTACCAGTCTCGTCATTGTTTTGCTACACTGATTTGTTTTTCCTACATCAGTGTGTTCCTACTCGCATCTTCTTGCGCTTAAGTTCTCGTACAGTCTATTGTTTTTACCATTTCTGCTCTGTCTAGCTTATGTTCTTCATCTCTGCATTTTCTCCCTCAGTTCATGCTGTAAAACTTCATTTCTTACAGTTCAACTACTTTTTACAAAGAAACAACAACCTCTCTCTATCACAACATTTTTCTTTTATTCCTTCTCTCATCATCCATTACACTCTGCATCTCCAACACTCAAGTCGGGAATCTAAAAAACGTTGAGGAATCATGATTCCAACGCTCGGGAACAATGATTCAACCGCTCAGGAGCAATGATTTAGTTAGTGTAACTGAATCGTAACTGATCAAGAAATCATGAGATGAAACAACAACCCTTCAATCATATTCTATTTAATTAGCATCGTTGGATTATACACGTAGAGGACTTTTTTACTTTTCAATGTGTAACCTTCGATATGGAGCCTAGAAATGCTATCTCCTTCCCCTATCTTCTGCCGATGTGACCTTGGGCGATGATCTCATGTGACCATGCGATTGTGGGCACGGCCAAAGGTGGTTTGAGATCAAACTTTGTTTCACCCAGCAATTTACGTCGAGCCTCCATGTGTCCTTTCTCGAAAAGCGTGGTTTCAATTGCAGCCTGGCCTTAAATTTTTAAAGTTCTCGCACCTTCAATCCTTGCAATCCGACGGGACCGTCAATATCATGATATTGATGATGCTCCTAAATGGAAAGTTCAGATCTATCCTCTCAAGTCTGCAGATTAGTTCTAGCCTTCCTAAATCAATGGGTGTGATTTACTTCGTGATCCGGGATCCGGGAATTTCAAATCTCAAACCCTGTTTTTCTCCGTACGCCAATCTTTCGGAGTCAGTGATCTATGGACACTTGTCCTTCTCAATCGATGGCTTTGCCTCTACTTCGGGAATTTGACCTTTCAACCTGATAAGTGGTTTTGCAACCCCTTTCTCGATCAACAATCAAGATCTCCTTCGGGTCTCCGGACTTCTGAAATATCAAGTCTCAAAATTTACTTCCCCTCGAAGTATGCAGATTATTGCCATGTGTCCTCTTGGATCAGACAGTTGAGGCTTACTTCAAGTCTTTACCTGGAGTCCACAAGATTATGCCACATCTTTTCTAGATCAGACAGTCCATATTTACTTCAAACGATCTGGCGCTTGAGATCTTCTTCAGATGATCTAACGACTGAGATCTACTTTGGATGATCCGATAGTCGAGAATTTATTTCAAATTTTCGAGTCTCTGGGCTTTGGGAATTTCAAAACTCAAACTGACACTCTGGATCAGATGGCCCAGATTCACTTCGAACGATATGATTCTTGAGATATTCTTCATATGATATGACGACTAAGATCTACTTCAGATGATCCAATGATCGAGAATGTATTTTGGCTCTCTGGCTCTCCGAGCTTCGAGTATTTCAAATCTCAACTGGAAATTCTTGAAGTTATTTCTCCGGAGCATAACCTCATCATAACTTTAGACCCAAAATGAATGATGTACATTTGATCAATATCTTAGATCAATGGATCGATCTATCTACGATGCATCTTTGACTTGGATTAAATCCAACGAATCTCCATCTTTTCTTATCATATCCTTCCACGTAATTCGATCTGACAGCTAACGAAGATTCGAATAATCGAATTATCAAACCTTGTGCCTTTTTTATCCTATCCTTCACTTAACTTGATCCGATGATTGACGGATATTCAGGTGATCGAATTCTCAATCATTTTTCCCCACTTATCCTATCCTTCCATTAATTCAATCCGATGGTTGGTGGAGATTTGGATAATCAAATTCTCAATCGTTTTGGTTTGTCCTGTGGAGATGTTGATCCTGCTCACATTTCTGTACTGCGCTTTTCCTTCTGAGCTTTGATCTATGCATACTATTCGCTTCTCCTCCGGAGCTTATTCTTTTCCTATTTTCCATCGTCATTGTTGTTCTTTCCATCAATGACAATCACACTCTTCCAATAAAACATGCCAACATGCATTAGAGTCCTCTAAACTTGATTTTGGCTTTTCTTGATTGAAGTCGATAAATTATCACCTTGTCTTACCTCTTTTGAGTTTTCAAATCTATCAAATTATGAAATGTGCATAATTGCCTTGGGACAACCTGATCCTTTGGTCAAATTCTATCTTACCCGTAGTTTTATCCTCATCACGAAGGTTTTCAAACTTTTTTTATTTTTATTTCAAGACTTTCTAACTATTTCACTTGATTGATTTTGAAGTCTTCGTCATTGATTTGGGATTGTAAGTGTTGCTTTAAACATTGTTTTTGAAATTCTTATGGTCTTATTTGGAAAGATTTTGATACTTTGAGTGTTTGAAGCTCAATGGTCTTATTGAAACTTGGCATTAATCCTTGATTCTTGCCACTCAATTTCTGAGGTTATAAGAAGTGTTATTCTCTATGTTCCATCTATGTGTTCTTGTTTGAACTTGTGTTAGAAGCAATTTGACATTTGGATTCTTTCAGTTCTTTCTTCAGTGCATGTTCTGTTTGGATTTTTTCTTCATAATCCTTTTCCTCGACACTAAAATCTTTCATTGAAAGTAAGGAAGTAGAAAAAAATTTATTTGAAATCATTTCATTGCATTTTAAAAAAACCAATAATTCTTATATTCTAGTTAGTGTGTGGAGCATTTTTTAGCTTGCATTTTAAAGAAAAGTAAATTGCATCCTATAGTTTCTTTGACTCATATACCAAACATATTTTTAATTCAAAGAGTAGTTCATGTTTCTTGCATTGAATGTTACACTTGTTTCTTTGCTTGAAACCTCTTGCTCCTTTCTGTAGATAGGCTTCATCGAAACTAAAGATTACATTTCATTCATTTTTTTCTTTTGAAGTATTCTTGGAGTCAGAGTTATCACATCATAATTTTGACTTCCATTTACCCTTTTGAGTAACAACAACCATAAAAGGAACAAGTGCATAATCTAAAATCATTTAAACTTTTTTCTTTTCTAGAAAACCAACAAGTCTAGGATTTTAGGGCCTTGGTTGTAGGGTGGAGAGTAAATTCTCCAAGGCCACTGAAATAAGATTGTAGAACACTAAAGAGTGAAGAAATCCAATTTTCATATAGGCATATCCGAGAACCCCCTCTAAAACATGGGCTAAAAATGAGTTCGCGTGTGGAAGAGAAGCGAAGATTACCCCTCAAAATATTTACCAATCGTAGTGGAAAGAGCGTATATTGGGGGTTTTTCTTGAGTGTTATTGGTTCATTTGGTCTCGGTGTTTCGTGAATCTCTAATCTGTTTGAGGTCCTCAATATTATTACCATTCCACTTGTCTTCAATCCTCTTGAAGATCTTCGTACTTTGTTATCCTTCCCATAAGTTCGATCCCGATTGTCAATTGTACCCCCTCCGGAGGTTGAATGTGATTCGGTAACCTTAGTAACCTTTCCTAGGTATCTACAGAGGTGACTATGGGGGGTTTCCCACAGTACCTAGGGAAGATGTCATATCACACTTTCAATACCCTTGGAGGGTGACCCCACGAATCGAGGGTTTCTTGCAACGAGAAGGGTTGTTACATGGAGGTCGGGGTAATTGTTTCTCGTATATTTCTTGACGACCTTATCTCCCATCTCCGGAAGATCCTTACTTCATTTTTTCCCTATTACAAGGGAGTTGTTTTATTTCTCTTTTATTATAGGGACTTTGGTAGTGTGTGCTCTTTAATTTAGAAAACTTAGGTTGATTTTCTGTCTATGGAAACATTTCCTAAGACTACCAACCAAGGAACCCCTTTTCATGGTGAACCTTTTGTTTTTCCTTGTTTTGGAAACATTAGTCCTCCCTATATTGCTACACCGAGTCTTCTTGGATTCACCATAGGGTTACCAGTATGGTTTTTTTCCACTCCGGTGATCCCAAATTCTCTTAGTTCTTTGAATGCAATCCCTCCACCCCAAGAACATCAACCTCATGTTGACACTTTTCCTTCTTTACCCATTGCGTCTTCTTCCCTTTCTTCTTATTCACATGGTGAAAGTATTAATGCTAGTAACTAGGAGGCTTAGAAGAAGAATAAAAGGAAGAACAAGAAGAAGAAAAATAAGCAAGGGGGAAATCAAACAACCATTGATAATCATGTTGGGAGTATTGATGATATTGACAAGTCTACCAACACACGTCGCAAGCCCAAATTCCCTTGTAGAATTTGTAATGGTGACCACCTTCTTAAGTATTTCCCTAGTATTCCAAAGGTTTTAGAAGTGTGGTCTCAGGGTTCTCAACAACCCATGTCACCATCCATTGCAGGTCATGCTGGTGAAAACCCATTGACCGGTAATCATCAGGTTGGGGGAAAAAAGGGTCAAGTCAATATTCCTTGTTGGTTATGCAAATAAATACACCACACTTACCTTTTCCATCGTATGGATGAAGATTTTCAATCATTGGAAGACATTGTTATTTCCCAACAACAACCTCCATTTGCTTCCCATGAACCTTCTCCCAACCAACCATTGGTTGATGAAGTGGTCGGTCCAATTCCATCCTCAATCAATCTCACTATCCCATTGGAGAGTGAAGTTAATAAATTGGTCGGTCCAATACATTCCTTGATCAATCCCACTCTTCCCTTAGAGAGTGAAGTGGACATCGCTCAAGTTTTTCTTGTCACTTCATATTCCTCTGAACAAGGGGGCATTTCACCCATTTCAATGTAACCCCCTCCAAATATTGAGGTCATTTCCTTTGATTGGAATATTCTAAAGGAGCCTTTCCTTCCTTCCTACTGTTAGGCAAAAATATTTTCGTTTAATTTCGTTGTAGTATTTGCCCAACTATTTAATTTGTCAATCTGAGGTTTGTAGGCTTACGAAGCACACGCACTATATATGAAGGACTGAAGTAGAAGTAATCTAATCTAAATTTCTGAAATGAAACTAATCTAGGAAAGCATCGAAAGACTAACTAGGAAATCAGGAAATTGCATAAGGGAAAAACAATACAACATGTGAAGAGTTGAACGACAAAAGACATATGTGATCTCACACAATATATCAATCTCAAATTATATTACAAGAGTCAAATGACAAAGCATGAAAGAATAACAAAGCTAAGAATCCCCTTCTCCTAATTACAAGACTAAATTATGAATTACATTCCTCCCAGTTATGAATAACATGATGTCTCCCTCCCCTTCATAAAGAGAGAACACTCTCTTATATACATGAAATTCTTGAAGAGTGGCATAATTATAGATCCACTATTATCTCAACTTATTCCTACAAATCCTCCACAAATATCTTAGATAAGATATCCTATCAAAATCTCCATGATCTTCTCCTTTGAATATGCTTGAATGATTGTCCCAAATATTCTTCAAATCTTCAAAGCTTGAACATGAAATTCGAATTTGAGGCTAGGTCGTAATATTTGACTTTGTTGAAATCTTCACATATGCCTGCACACATCATCAAACTCATCCAACCTGGATATATAATGAAAATATGTTATTTTTCTAATATTTAATCACAAATTCCCTTATAATACTAAAATGAATACAATGGAAAATAATAAGGAGAAACCCACATATATTAATGAAAATGGTATGATGGAAGGTTAATGGGACGATGAAATGTAAGGAATAATGAAGGGAAAGGTGGATGAAAATAGGACATTTCTTAGGCCCAACATACCCCCCAACTCAACTTGTTGCTTGTCCTCATGCAACCATGCATGGATCTTCTTAAGAACTTTTGGCATTTAAACTATGGATTTGATTGATGATGTCTTTTTAATAAGGAATATTTCCAAGATTTGACATACATGAGTAGCAGCATGTAAAATACATGTGTAACAACATGTGAAATTTTCTTATGGTTGGTTCTTGTGTGACAACCATGAATACAAAAGATGTTGGTTCTTGTGTTAACAACATTCATTTCACTTATTGACTTTCTTGCTGCAATAATTTAGCCATGTACTCACTGGAAATAATAAGCTATCAATGTGCATAAGAGAGCATCACTGAGTATAAGAAATCCTTTTCTTTATCTTTATGAATCATGCCAATATGTGTATCAATTGAAATGCAACAAGGTGTCGTTGGAAAAGAAAATTTGGTAAACAGTAAATGAGATGAAAAAATGGAGTGATAATAGTGGAAAACTGGAATACTGGTAGTGAATAGGTAGTGAATATATTCCCCCTCCCCCAACTGAATTGGTTGCATGCCCTCATGCAACATAGTGTAGGTCATGGAAGGAAAGAGAGCACGGTGGGGAAATTTTCCAAAATATTCAAGTCATCATATAAGGAATTGTGTGATTAAAGCTTAGAAAAGAACATACCTCCACTTACCGAAAAAGTAGATGTAGCTATTGCAGCTACCGGATTGGGAAAATGTGACTGGTGTTGTAGTTGCAACTACTATAAATGCTAGAGCAAAGAATATCTGATTGTGACTGATGGAAGGTGTCACTATTGCGAGATCAAGAAAAGGGAACTACTAATGTTGTTGTTGCTGTAACTGGATCATGGGAAGTGAAGGAATCTGAACTGCTACTGTTGAATCATGAGAAATGTGGAAGGCAGAGAATATGGAATTGTGGTACTCTCATAGATCAAAATTTGGAAATCAAACTACTGCAATTGCTGAGGGGATCATGAAAAAGTGTATAGTCTTCACCTGCTACAAATCGATGGTACAATTCTAGTCATGTGAATAAATGTGTCGATGTCGAGCATGAAGAGAAATCATTGGATTACCGGCCATTGATGAATGTCGTTAACCAATGCGAGACAAACTCACCAGTGATATCAATGAGTGTCAAGGTACCCGAGTACATCTTGCGAAGTGAGAATAGATGGGTTGATGTCGAGCCACTTTCAAGATCTAACGATCAAGGGACATTGATGTATTCCCATGATTTCTAGCGAGAGAGCTTGCCATTAAGGCATGCAAGCCTCAAGGTACTCAAAAAGGAACTCTAGTCTATATCCCAAATAAGGTGTCGAGGTCGATGGGGAAAGACTGTTGAAAGGTGGGCCTTAAGGAATCCCACATCAGTCAACACGAGTTTATAAAAAGAGTGGTAGGACTATAGATGTAAAGATCTCAGTCGCAACAGGGTTTATGGAAAGGAAATGTAATCATGGAAAAAGGGAGTTTGTTTTATTCAGAAGGAAAACTGGAAAGGCAAAAATGAACTGAAAAAGATAAGGGAAATGATGTATGCAACTCAGAAAAATAGGCGTGTTAAAGCATGAAGGTTAAGGCAATGGAAGATGGCTTCAACACCAGGATGATTAATCAGCTTTGAAGGAGAAATGGGACAGTGTTACAGTATGAAATTTGGAAAAATGTTTCTGTGTAACAGAAAACATCAGGATGCACAAAATGTTTATGTGTATCAGCAAAATGTTGTTGTGTATCAGCAAAATGTACCTGTGTAACAACAAATATCAAGATGTGCATAAAGTTTTAGTGTATCAACAAACATCAAGATGCGCAAAAATTTATTGTGTAACAGCAAAATGTTGTTGAGTATCAGCAAAATGTTGATGTACATCAGCAAAATGTTGTTGTGTATCAGCAAACGTCATGATGTTTCGAATGAATAACATCTCCTTCAAGCTATCTAGCAAACACGTTTTTCTGAAACATATCACTTCATCATAAAATTTGATTGTCTTTGAACCTGAAAAATATTTAGTACTAATCCTGCATAAAAACCGTGAGATTTACAAAAAACATATTATGTAGAAATAAGTGCAAATGCAACAAATCAAAGAAATATACTGTGTTTTTATACCTGTTGTTGTTGCACGCTTATCTCATTGTTCATTGCTACGTGAAGTGACTTAATAAAAACACATCGACGTACCATGTTTGGATCATGATTTTCAAGAATAAATAAAGCATCCATTTGCAATTTTGAAGTGTTTTTATATTTATATTTTTTTATTATTATTATTAAAAAAAAATTCCTACCTTTCTAAATTATCATGCAGTTTTTTGATAAGTCCATGGTACATAGCACTATTATTGACAAAGGCCCTTGTATTAGCATTTTATCCTCAACTACTTGGAAATCTATGGGTTCCCCTCAGCTTTTGTCGTTGACCCATCATCTATAGGATTTTAAGAGAATATCTAGAAAATCTTTAGGGATCCTTCCTCAGCTTCCCATCACCTTCGGAGGGAAAAATGTATGTATTGATATTATGATAGGCCAAAACTCCTTGGACTTTAATTTTCTCCTTGGGAGGGACTATTTTTACGCTAACAAAGTTGTCGTGTTCACACTCTTTCGAGTGATGCATTTCCCTCATAATGGAAAGATTGTGACCATTGACTAGCTTTCATTCGTTGGTCTTGATATGAATGTCAAACATCTAAATTCTATGAATGTTCCTTATATGAAAGTGGTATCCCACCCACCACAAGTTAATTATGTGGCATCATTTCCCATGCATTCAACTCTGAATGAGAAGGAGACTCTCACTGAATGTTAACCTTCTTTAGAATTAGATCTGACAGTTGACATGGTGAACCACTAAATTGGGAATTTGAAGCCTGATATTCCCCTCATTACCCCAATTAAGTTCCTTGACATGTATTCCTTCCATATCATTGTGCCTTTTTCTGATGAAGACCTCTTGGAAGCCATGGTCAACGATTTCGAGAAAAGTTCTTGTTTCTATGTCAAGCTCATTAAAAAATGAAATAGAGGATTACGAGCATAGTTCTCGTTTCTATGTCAAGCTCGTTAAAAAATGAGACATAAGACTTTGAGAATAGTTAGTTTCCTATGTCAAGCTCATTAAAAAATGAAACAAAAGACTATGAACATAGTTCCCTTTCGGTGTCAAGATCGTTAAAAAATGAAATAAATACCCATGAGCATGGTTCATTATTCATGTCAAGCTCGTTAAAAAATGAAACGAACCTCCATCCAATTGATTTGAATATAGATATTGTACCTAAACCTTCATTTCATCCTCCTATGTCAGTTCATCCTCTTTCTTCCTCCCTCTCTAGTGAACCTATTCCTATTAGTAGCCAGTATTTTTTTTAGGTGCAGAAGAAGAATCGACGGATGAAACAAAGCTTGAGGGGAATGTCTCCAGCCTCTTGACATCATGTTGGAGTTATGTTGTTGGCTTATTTTAATCATTTTAGGGGAAAAGTACCAACCTCTGGACATTATTTTGGGAAGAAAACCTGCTAATGGTGCTAGCAGGAAAAAAACCCCTTTAACTACACCAGGGTTCAGAATGTAGGAAAATCGATTAAATGTCTAAAAGCTAATTAATTATCTATACTACCCCAAACATACCAAAACTATTATAAAKAAAGMAAAGAKAAAGGAKATTGGGTAACTATACCTCTAATCCCATGAYTGGTGATGATCTCCCCACGCTTGGAAGTTCCACTGACTACATGTCTCCTCCTAGGGTTGACCTRCATCCAAAGATTGACAAAAAAAGAAATACAAGAATGCTATTCCATATACAAGTTAGGGTTAGATGTTAGAATGTCMAGTATAAATCAATAAAAGTATTCAAKACACCATCATTTGGGACAGGAAAATGTAATTCTTTTATTCGTAACACGAAGATTATACCTTTACAATCTAAGYCRTCCATCGTTCCGTGAACCTRGTCYGGGATCCTCTTCACCAAGCTCCAAGTGCACCTTGTATGAACTTCTTCTCTCAACCTTTTGATCTTTTCTAGCGAAGTGACTGGGTTAAATGGAGGAAGGAGGGGCTAATGAAGGAATGTTGAGGCAATTTTTCACAAAAGGCARYAATATCTTGGGCAAGGAAGGGAAGTGAAATCAAGAAGAGTTTCATTGTTCTTATGCTTATATGTGAAATGAGACCCCAAAACCTCCTTTTATATGAAAAAAGGATKGTTATTCGGTTGGGTGATGGGATATAGTAGGTGTATTAGTTGGGAAACTACCAATAGACCGTCAATTTCAACGAACTCCTTGCAACTTTTTATTCTTTGCAACTTTTGCAAGTATACGTGGGTTGTAATGGTGCAGCATGCATATGTACATGAGCTATAGTGGTGCAGCAAGCATATGTATGTAGGAAGTAATGGTCCAGGGCGCATACATATTCTAAAAATTGGTTTTTTAAGAAGAGCTACTCAGCAGTGCTTTGGAAAAAAATGCAAGTAAGAGGGCCAAGGCCATGTATGCATGTGTAGAGAAATTTAGGGTTATAATAGATGCCCCCTAATATGTGAGGTCAGAAGAGCAATTGATGGATGAAATACATTACAATATCCTCACCAATATACAAAATCGAGTGAGCCCAAGACCAGAGTTTGGGAGGTGCCATCTGCAAAATAACAATTGTCTCTCTAAGGTGGGCATACCCATGCTCGGGATGAAATAAATCATGGCTTCCAATCAAATACACTACAGATCCATGTCATATAACTATATAAAGTGTATCCGTGAGAAATACACAGCGAATCTACATCTCAAAATCAGTCAAAGATATACAAGTCGAGTATCCATATTCAAGAAGCTAGTGACGCTCGATTGCTAGAGATTATTCCTTCAAAGCTCGAGCAACAACTTCAAGATCTTAAAAACTTAGGTAGGAGTATGATAGGAGTGTATAACTCACTACCCTGAAGTCTTCGACGGATCGTCGGGAAAAGACATGAGGATCTCGATGATCAGGAAGAGAACTTCTTTGATTTTGAATTAGGACTTGAGTGGACTCTCGGGATGGCTGAATCATGAGGTCAAGAGACAAACTATAGAAAGGCTTACTCAGGTTGGGTGAAACTTCTCTTGGAAAAAAGAACAAAAGATGATCAGACTCAGGCAACATGATATTGACATAAGTTCACAATGCAAGAGGAAACACAAACTCTCCATGTATTTGGAAGAGTAACCAAATGGAGGAGGGCATAGGTATATGTAGCAAGAACAACTTCCTAAGGTCATACTAGATACAAATTCTTGATGAACAAACGAAAGGATGTGCTTTGTCCAAGGGTGAATCTTTGTGCTGTTGAAAAAAGAATGCATATTTCCCGCCCCCTCTTTTTGGGATATTTGATTTTTTTGTCTTTTTCAATTTTTTAAAGATCTTGAAAAAGAATAAAAGAATGTTATGTTACAAAGGAGGAATGAGTGCCTCAAGAAAGAAAACTAGATACAAGCACGAGGAACACACTAATGCTCATAGCAAGGAGACATGTGCAAGAAAAGGTCACTCGGGGAAAATTCCTCCATGGGTCAAGGTGTCAGGTCCCAGAAGAAAAGCACTACAAGTCTTGGGTATAAGGCATGCTTCAAAGGTTCATTTGAGAGCAACATGGAGCCTACATTAGGACAAATACACGGATATGCAAATGCAATTATGAAAGACACAATGAAACCCCCTTTGATGTAATTTTAACAATCAAAAAGAAGGTAATCTCGGTAGTTTTTCACATTTAGAGAGTCTAAAAAAACGTAAAAGAAGACTCCAAGGAGTAACTTTTTCGGAGATAGTATAATTGGTTATAAAAATGGTTAAACTTGCACCGAAAATATGTCTATTCAAGACCATTTTAACGAGTGTGACAAAGACAAGATCACTCAGCAATATTTTCAATTTTAAGGAGTCTAAAAAGACCTTAACTATGGACTCACTTCCTTTTCCTGAGTTTACTCTCCTTAGCCCGAAAAAGTTTAAAATTTATTGAGGAGAACTCTCCCAGGGAGACGAATCTCTCGAGGTGTACCTTTTTCCACTATAATCTACACGTTGAAAAAAGCGTTAAACTCATGCCAGTAGATGTTCTTCTGGACCAATTTAACGAGTGTGAAGAAACAAGGTCACTTGGTGATCTTTTCAATTTTAGGGAGTCTAAAAAGAGCTTAACTATGGAATCTATCAGGGTTCCTTTTTTGTAAGTAACCTCCAAAGCTCAAAAAAGGTGATAAACCAAAACCAAGGAGAATGTTCCTTTTTAAAATATTTAGTCCCACGGGCCTGAAAAAGGGTTAAACTTACACCTGAGAATACTCTTCTAGAGAACCGAAGTTCCTAGAGCATACCTTTATTCCTGAAATTGATCGTCCGAACCGAAAAAGGGGTAAAATACCGTTGGACAGACATGCCTTCAAATTTGAGTTTGGTGAGCGTGAAGGACAAAAAGATCACTCGAAAATATTTTTATGTTTAGAGAGTCTAAAAAGGGTTTAAAGAAGACTCCAGGAGGCTACTTTTCTATGTTAATCTAGACAGGATCGAAAATCATAAATACAGTCTTGTCGGATGTTTCTTTTGAGTTTTAAAGAAAGCTTGAAAGACAACAAAGCATGCTCATTTGGGAGTATCGAGGGTGAGGCTAAGGATGATGGTGCATCAAATGTATGAGGCTCAATATCATAATCATGACAGGACTAACAAGGAATCCCGAGCTGATAGTGATTACTGACATCGTAGACACCAAAATGCAACCAAGATCTACCTAGGGGCTAGGAAATCCATGTAAAGGTAGGCTCTAACACCTAATTACGACACTTCTAGAGTAGAAATGAAGGTTTTGTACCGCACTTTGGTGGGTTCGATCCTATGGCAAAGCAGAAAAGACAACGAGATGCAAAAACTGGAGGTGAAATCCTAACTTATATGCAAAAAGTTGGAAAAAATGACTTTTACCAAAGGATACCAAAAGTGACCCATCTCCAAAAGGTTACCAAATAAAAAATAAAAAGTGTACCATAACATCCAATAAGGAACTCAGAATCGGAACCAAATGATTTCCAAGGCAAGAAAAATGACAAAGGGGGTAAAAAAGTGGGAAAAGGTGCCAAACAAGTCTATAAATAGAAGCCAACAACTCATTTTCACCATTGCATTTTGAAAATTGAACAAAATGAGAAAAACCCCCCTTGCTAAAGAAGTTGATTCTAGGAGCTTCAATGGATGAAACGAACTTCTGCTCAGACCAAGTAAGTACAAACGCATCCTTCTTACAATTAAATTCTTATTTTATGCATTTATTTTTGTTTTTGAGGGGGCGCACTCTCCTAAAAAGAGCATACATATGTGTACATGGGTTGTCCAAGGACATCCCTCATATGTACTCGGGAAGAAAACACTCTACCCGCATACATATGCGACTGAGGACAAAACAGCCCGCGTACACCCTCAAAAGCTTCAGAAAAAAAAACAAGAGCTAACTCCCTTTCATTTTCCATGGTACAAGATGTATGTCCACTAGAGAGAGAGGGAGCACGAGGATATTGACATACTGGTCTAAGAGAAACCTGCTACCATTGTTGCACTGAAACAGTGAGGGCTATGGAAGTTCTTCCAGTGTCCTTTCATGAGGGAACAACCCAGGCTACTGAACACCCTAGTTGATTCCTGGCATCCGTATGAAAAGGAATTCATGATAGAGGGACAATTGTTGACTCCAACGACTGAGGATATCTACTTCCTTACGGGCCTCTCAAGGAGAGGAGAGCCAATCAATATATGGAAATTTCCCCTTAGGCCTTTTAAAATTGAGGACTACATCTGGATGTACTGTGAGGCCGACACTGAGAAGGTAGGTTCTCAAGTGTCGATTCACAAGATCATGAGCTTGACTCTTCGAGTGATCTTACTATTGATTGGGTGGATTGCTAGATCTGTGGCCCTTCGCCGGGCTTCTAGGGCACATATGCATTTTGTTATCCAGTTCCAGGAGGA
This sequence comes from Picea engelmannii, assembly GCA_009831015.1. Taxonomy (NCBI): domain Eukaryota; kingdom Viridiplantae; phylum Streptophyta; class Pinopsida; order Pinales; family Pinaceae; genus Picea; species Picea engelmannii. The sequence continues at coordinate 79,067 of ML788396.1, forward strand.
ACATATCTTTGAATGGATTATGATCATTCTCACATCCATGAAGAGACAGTTGACAGAGAGTCAGCAATGCAGCAACAAAAACTTTGAGTTTGGCATTATTCTATGTTCATTCTTATTCTTCAAGAGTACCTAGTCTCAGTCCTAGAGAGACTTTGTAGGGGCATGTGGCCTCCTTCCCAGCAGCATGCAGATGGGCAACATTGTTTCCACGACAGGGGGGGGAGCAGGACCATAGAGGCCTTCAATGACACATTTTTTGACTGGTGGGAATGAAAGATTCTGGCAATAGAGGACTACCCCTACGTCGGAATCATATTTTCCAAGGATCTGGACATGTCCATGCCTCCGAAAGAGGAGAGAAGAGAGATAGGTAACTATTGGCATGTTCATAAGAAGAGTGATCTTGTCATTGATGGCAAGAACAAAAAAGATGATGGAATATTGGTAGCAATGATGGAAAATAGGAAAGCAACAATGATATCATCGAGAATGACGAGACCATGAGAAATTGTTGTCTACAAGATCAGGAGAATGAGCATAGGGAAAAGAGTTGGAGTTTCCAGATAGCTAGAGGTTATCATGAAGGCAGCAAGGAGCATTCATAGGATTCCTTAGAATCCATGAGTTTGCAGAAGGATTCAAGCTCAGGAGGAATAGCGCAGAGTTTCATGTAGAGCACAAGTGTGCGCCAGGGTCAAGGTTAACTTCATTGCAAAAGATCAGGAGAGATATCATTTTTCAAAAATGCGAACGAGACCCAAAGTCATCAAGACTCACAAAAGGAGCAAAGGTAGAGACCCTTGAACACTTAGAAAACCTTCTAAGTCAGAGAGATCAAAATCTCAAGAGAGAGAGTGACAGTGGCCATTGGATCAATGATCCAGATGACCAACAACCATCCTATCAAATCAAGTGAAGGATAGGATAGGCGGGACAAAAAGGTTTGAGAATTCGAATACCCGAAAACCTGACAACCATTGGATCATTCTAAGTGGAAGGACAGGATAATCTAGAAAAGAAGCATCATGGATAGATCAAGCCATCAATCTAAGAACATGATCGACGAACAACATTTAGTTTGGGTCTAAAGTTGCAAGGAGGTTACGCTTCAGAAAAATCTCGCCTCAAGCTTTTTCAATTTGAGATTTGAAAGACCTGAAGCCCGGAGAGACAGAAATCGAAAATGAATAAGAACCATTGGATATGGAGAAAATACAATGACCGTTAGATCAGGGAGATCTATGTCAATAGACCACATCAGCATGGACATGTGGCAGACCTCGTCAATAAACCACGTCAGCAAGGACGTGAGGGATATCTACATCAACAGACCACGTCAACAAGGACATGTGGCAGACCATGTTAGCAAACCACGTCAGCAAGTACACATGGCATAATCAGGTGATGACAAGTGTCAAGAGGAAATTGGCTCATGTCATGTCAACAAGTGACGTAACCAAGTTATGTCACTCTAGGAGATTTACTTCGAGAGTTTTATCACTTTCCCAAAGTCCCGAAGTCTCAAATGTCGAAGTCCTGAAGTGGACAAGAGAAGTCTGATATGAAGATCACTTCGATAGAATTCTTGACCATCGATCTAATACAATGGAAGGATAGCATAAGTAAAATATCCAAAGTACCGAAGTGAACGAGAATCGCTCATCATGAAAATAAAATCCGATCGTCCAATCTACTTCAGTGAAAGATACCTCAAAAGGTTGAAAGACTACAGAGGTTGAAAGTTCTGAACACTGAACTTCTGAAGTGAACAAGAATTTTTCATTATGCAAATAATAGATCAATTGTCCAATCTACTTTGGAGAAATCTACTTCGAGAAATTTGAAAGGTTGCGAAGACCCGAAGGGTGAAGTCCTGAAGACCTGAAGGGCGAAGTCCTGAAGACCCAAAGGGTGAAGTCCTGAATACATGAAGGGCGAAGTCTCCAAGACCCAAAGTGGACATAAGTCATTTGATCTGAAGATCACTTCAGGAGTATTCTCAACCCTTGATCATACTACAGTGAAATTTGAGACTGGATAATTTTGAAGTCCAGAGACGCAAAAGGCTCGCATTCGTTGATCTGAAAGGGACATGCGTCAGTGGATTGTCAGCTCTGGGAAAAAGGTGATAGAGATAAAGTTGAGATTTCAAATCTCCGAAGTCCAGAGACCCAAAGGAGATCTTGACCGTTGATCAAGAAATGGGACACAGGATCGTTGATCTAGTTGTCAATTAAAAAGGACAGGTGTCAATGGATCATTGACTCCAGAAGATTAACATACGGAGGAGAGCAAGGTTTGAGAGTTGAAACTCCCGGAGCCTAGATCATGAAGTAAATCACAGTTGTTGATTTAACAAGGTTAGATCCGATCCATCAGTTCAGGAACACCGTCAAGATTGTGAGATCCACAGTCTCATCGCATTGCAGGGATTGAAGGTGCGCGAACTTTAAAATGTTGAAGGCGGGTCGCAATTGAAACCATGATTTTGGAGAAAGGACACGTGGATCTCTGTGGTGAATTGTGGGATGAAAAGAGGGTTGGCCTCAAATTGCCTTTGGACATGCCTACAATTGCGTGGTCACATGAGATCATCGCCCAAGTTCATGTCAAGAAACGGAGCTAGTGCTCACTAGACCAAGATCGAGAAGCACCCTTTGAATAGGTGTTTGGTCACAGCCATGGTTACATCACCGAAGGTTAAGGGAGGAGCTAGCACATCGCTAGGCTTCACCTCGGGATTTAGGGAGTTGGGAGAATCAAGGTGACTCGCAGCCGAAAATCCAAAACACGAAGTGACGAAGCACCTTTTGGATAGGCGTCTGATCACAGCTCGTGGTTACGTGAAAGGAAGGGTCTTAGCTAGAAAATCTAGCGCCCACTGTGAAATTTTCTCAGGAAGGGAAAAGGTGCCAAAGGGATGAGCGCGAAAAGGTTCTCTATGTAACTGCCAAAATGGAGTGATTGTATCTACCAGAGAATTTGAAGAGATTCAGGGTGATTGCTAGAGGAGTTGAAGAGTCTCGAGGTAACTTCCAGTGGAATGAATACTCATCATAGAGACAATTAACAGATGGAAAAGTGTCGAAGATTGTAACTACCAGAGAAGCCAAAGAATCTAAGGATAACGGCCACTGATGAAGAATGAACTCAATATAATCACCAGAGAGGACGAAGAGTTGTGTGTATGATCTGGCAAAGGACTTGGAATGATAAATATATGTATAACATAGAAGATATGTTTGATTCTTTTAATAGTTATTCATGCGGGAAGAAGTAGGCTATGTGCAGGAGCTGAAGCATACAGAAGAGGCGTAGCACAGAGAATGGCAATGGTGCACAGAGCATAAAACACAGAAGAAATAAATAGAAAATGCATAGCTAAGAGATGAAGAGAAATATGAGGTGTGCATGCATAGACAGAGCAGAAGAATAGAAATCGCAATAAGATGCGAGTAGGAAGACACTAATGCAGGCAGAGCAGAGCAGTGTAGTAGAACAGTGATGAGACTGGTAAGTCATTGATAAATATTGTATCATTGTAATAAATTTCAGTAACAAAGATTTATATCTTAGGGTGGTAGGGTGGTGCTAGGGAGGACTGTTGTCCTCAGAGTTTCAAGTGGGTGCTTGAAAACAGGGAGTTGTATCTTCGATCTGGTTGCAGCCAGAAAAACTGGGGTGGTAGGGTGGTGCAAGGGATAACTATTGTTCTCTGTTATACAGGTTGGTGCCTATGTAACTGGAAGTTGATGCTTCCATCTAGTTGGTGTTGGAACACTCAGGGAGTTGGTGCTTCCTTCTAGTGGGTGATAGAGAATCAAGAGTTGGTCCTCTCAGCAAGTTGCAGCTTGTATAGGTTGGTGCTTGTGTGACTGGAAGTTGGTGATTCCATCCAGTTGGTGTTGGAACACAAAGGGAGTTGGTGCTTCCTTCTAGTGGGTGCTAGAGAAACCAAAGCGTTGGTGCTCTCAGCAATTTTTTTCTTGTAAAAAAAAGGTGGTAGCCTCGAAAGAAGTTGGTGCTCATAAGAATGATAATGTACAAAAAAAAAAGACTACTTATCATATCAAGAAGAAGAGGTTTTATCCCTTTATGGGTTTCCTCAAGAATATCTATCTATGTATATTTCATGTGTGTGATTGATGTTGAATATTCTATTGCTTACCTCCCTGCATTATTGTGATCATCATTGAGTGTTATGTAAAGAGTTTAAAATGGGAATAATTGTTTAAGCTCAGTAACAATTGATTCACCCCCCTCTCATTCGTCGAATTCGTCGACGCTCATCATGGGAAGCAGAAGCCGGGCACTTCAAAGTATGGATATAGACTAGTATATCTCCATACCAGGGGTCCAAATATGTGATTAAAAAAATATCTCCTCTGATAGGCGATTCTTTGGGCGTGATATCACTAGACTCTATCGGAAGTTCCGAAATAAGTTCGGCAAAGACCAAAGATTTTTTGGATTTCGCGGAAACACAATCCAAGTCAAATTCTTGGAGGATTACAATCCATCTACTGATTTTTCCACCAATGACCCGTCGTCTCAACACATATTGGAAATGGTTCGCAATGACAATGACAGTGGTCTTGTGAAGCAAAATGTAATGACGGAACTGCTAGATAGCATGCACTGCTGCCAAAGAAAAATTCTCAATGTGAGAATAGTTGAGTTCCAGCCCAACCAGGCCTCGTCCAAGGTAATGAATAACATGCTCTTCGAGTAGATCATCCTCTTGAACTAGGACCATTCTGATGGTCAACTCTGCAGCAACTAAGTACAACGATAAATCTTTGTTATAATCAAGAGGCTAGAGCAGAGGGCTAGACATAAGGGCACGTTTCAACGCTTCAAAAGAGAACTGAGAGGCTTCATACCAATAGAATGGGACTCCCTTTTTCAAGAGACGCATAAATCCTTTAGTGATATCGGCGTAATTCTCGACAAAACGTCGAAGAAAGTTTGCTTTCCCCTATAATCTATGAAGTTGAGGTATTGTGAACGGGGGAGGCAATTGAACTATCGCCTCAACTTTTAGAGGATCGACCATGATCCCTGTTGTCAAAATAATAAAACCTAAGAGATGAACTGATGTCATGCAGAAACTACACTTGTTAGGATTCAAGTGAATATGATAGTAGAGACATCGTTTGAAGATTATTTGAAGGTTTCTTATTAACCGGAATGGGGTTTGACACCCATTATGTCAACTGCATAGGCTAGATAAAATCGTCTTTAAGAAGTTTCTCCACTTCATCCTTAATTGATGTCGATTTTCGAGGATTCATCGGATGAAGCTTCAGTTGGACCATCTTGGCATCAGGATAAGTCGTTATTTCATGTTCGACAATTCTTGGGTCTATGCATGGCATTTCCTCGTAAGACCAGGAAAAAGCATCGTGGAATTCCTTAAATAACTTTGTATAAATTCGAATCTCTTCAAGGGAGCAATCCACTCTGACGAAAACATTCTCCACAATGCTAGGGGTTTTGTAGATATATATGGGAATTGTTTCAGTGATACTCATCATATTACCCTCGGCATAAACTGTGTGCATAGCCAGAGGATTAATAAGACAATATCTATCTCCATTCACAATTGAAACAAATTATCATGCCTCTATTCTCCTTAACTCTGGAAGAAAGTAATATCTATGATGAAGATCATCCTAGGGTCTATATGGACCAGTCAATGCCTTAATAATCGCCTCATCAAAGGGCAATACCAGTTCTAAAGGATCTGTAGTGGCAAGAGAACCTTGAGCCCAAGTAGGCTTGAGAATTGGATCGAACTCCTATACGGGATTCAGATCAAGGTCAACCAAATATTGTTGGACAATGTTGTACACAACTTCATTTGCGGACAAGGGCATGGCCATGCTAGGATGCCCTGTCCCTTCCATCAAATATGATGGGGAAGGAAGATTCCACAGATCGTGAAAGTAAGTCGTTTGAAATGATGACACTTGAAAACTTTCAGCCCTAGGTTGGTCAGGGGCAACCAATATAATCTTGCCATAGCTAGAAGGTGGCGGGTAATCAAAAGTGCCCATCAATGATAGACACAAACCAACCCCTAAGTTTACGGTGTCGGGTTGAGGATTATCAATCATCAGGACCGTGAATGCCCCTGATGAAGGGTCGGGACAGGAAAAGGACAACTGGTCAATAGTCACAATCCGACCCTCAAGTGGAAACAACAAGAGCTGGAAAACTGTAGCAACCACTACATGCATTTCATAAGTCCAAATCCTCCCTAACAAAAGGTTGTAGTCGAAAGGTGCATCGACCACTTCAACTTCGACACACACGGTCTTTCCTCCTAACTGCACGGGGAAAGAAGGAATGATTCCATGTGCTCTGAATGACTGGTCATCGAATGTTGTAAGAAATGTAGGCGACATAGACAAACTGGTCTGGCAAATGGCCTTCCAACATGCCAACGATGTCACGCAAGTTGAAGAACCCTCGTCAACCACCGTACAGAAAATGTTCCAATTAAATTATTTCGTGGCGTAAGCCACTACTATCTGAAATGAAATTTGGTAAGGAAGATGAGGTTTCCATTCGGTTGGATCAAGAATGATCGCTCCCATGTTACAAGTCTCTGTTGATCCCAAGGCGGGTAACAGAGCCTTTCTCTTCAAAGGGAAACTTTGGAGGACTTCCAAAGAAGACATCGCGTAAGAGGTTTGTGCCAAATCTTCTATAACGGAGTAGTTCTAGGAATCCCTCACGTTCAGTTTATGGGAAGATTTATTTAATGCACATTTCGGGATGCATGTCATTGTTTCACCCACCATATTCTCAATGTAGAGAGGAATCGGTGGGTTTGTGGCTTATTTTCCCCTTTCAGCAGATTCTAGCATTCCGTAATCTTGAGCCCTGGTCACTATATGAGCCTTGTATTTCATCATGTAAACATTCACGGCTAGGTTATTATTGGTAGACGCGGGGGTCCCTGATTGCCCCCTTTTTCACTCAAGGACGTTGAAGCTTGAGCCATGTTTTTTCCATGTGGAAATGGGTTCATCAGCACAACAAGTTTTTGTTGCACCAATAGCTTTTGAGCTTCTACAAGTCGAGGGAATAGATGAATCAGGTGGTCTTTCGTGCAAAGGTTACACGGATACTTGGACTTTCTCTTATCCATTTTTCCCCCACCAACATTGTTAATATCCTTTCATACCCCTTTACCCTTCTTGTTTCATTTTTTCTTCTTTCCTTCAAGGTGTTGGTTGGCCTTCGAGTTCCTCAATTGTACACTATGTACGTCTGACATTTGGGTAGGGGGAACAGTCAAACCTAAGGTCTTCCTGGCCGTCGTTTGTTGTATCAAATCAATTGTTGCAATTGATTTGACACTGGATCAATGGACTTTCCTTGTGTTGAGCCCACAATACCATCGGCATGGGGTCTAGAATTTTTCTTGGCCTTGTTGAAGATGGATCGTGGTGCATCTTGAAAATACTCATAAAGCATGCCGGACTAAGAGTATATCAATTCAAGTTGGTGCACTCTCATTATTGCCTCCTCCTCTGAAAACACTCCAGAAGTTGCTACGTCCTTGGAGATGCAAGGCACCAAAGACTTCAGGAACCACTCCAGCAATAAATTTGGTGTGACTTGGACCTTAATCAATCTCTTCCGATGTCGCCATTCTCAGATGTGATCGAAGATATTGTCGGCCTTAGTTTTCTCAAAGTTGGCCAGCAATTCAATGTCGACATCGTATCTCATGGGTAACTGGAAATGGTTCAGGAAGACCATCGCCAAGTAGTTAAAGTAAGAATACCTCGAGCGATCGAGCTCAATATACCATTTCGCGGCACCCCCGATAAGAGTGCATTGAAAAAGACGCAACTGGACGGAGTCGTCTCATAGTGAGTTTGACGAGCACCATAAGTGAAATTTTATCACGTGATCACCTGGATCTTCGCCAAGATTGCCTTTAAATTTTGGAATATCTGAGGGAAACTTTGTTGGCATGGGGGACCAACGTTGATCATGACAAATTGGGTCATTGAGTAACCTCATTATGTCTGGAAGATGTAGAGTTGCTAGAAACAGTGGTTTAGGTTGAATACTATGTATAGGAAAAAGGGGTCTTAGAGTTTGATTGGCACCAGGTTGCCAGGAAAAGTTGGACTGTTGGCTAGAATTCTAGTAGAAATTGTGGCCTTGACTAACGTACAAAAACTATGTTTGTTGGGATATCATTAGTTGACTCTCGTAATTGGACGACATGGCTTGGGTAGGTATTTATCCCTGTGTTGTGTTCCAAGGATTTTGGAAGGGGATGCCCCCAGTCGATCCGATGGACATAGGTATTGAACCTTGCCTAGGGTTCCATTGAGCATGGAAGGGGTTTCCCCCAACCGAAATCCCTTGCGAGGGAATTGATCCCTGCCAAGGATTCCAAATCCTTTGAGAGGAGAAAACTCTTGTACTCACTCCCTATGTAGGAATAGTACCCTACACAGGGTTCTATTGCCCAAAACCAGGGTTTCCCCCAGCCAAGATGGCAGCCGAAGAAAAAACATTGTTCCAAAAAACATCGAACAAAGAGAATGGTATAGATCCCATCGGCGTAGTGTAAAACAAAGGTCCTAAACTACCTTCTCCAAACAATTTGTAGTTATCATTCAGCCCAATGGGTTGTTGGAACGCACCACCGATCGAGGGGGATGGAGGAGGTATATAACCCAAACCATAAGGGATAGAATTAAAGGGGATTGAAGTGACCCCAGTAGACCCTTGCATGATAGCGTTTGATCTCCCTGCCCCCAGACCCATGGTCTATAAGGTGGAGTAGGTCAGGAATGAGTTTGAATCGAAGTCGAGCATCCCATATGAGAATGGAGGGCTCGTCGCACTCTATGTAAACGGAGCAGTGGTCGTTGCTAATGACGGTATCGGACCACTTCCCGAGGTAGAGGGAGTCAAGACCATTGTGGTCCAGACTGGATAAGGTGGGATAGGAGGCAATATACCCCTTAAGGTAGTAGATAAAACGAAAGTATGAGGACTCTCGGATGAAGTAACAACATTTTCTTCCATGGTTTCTTGTAAGATTAACTAGAGCTCAAAAGGTGTCACCTCAGGAGGGAGAAATTATACTAAGATTAGTGCCGACAAGTCAGTAATCAGAGGGTTGGCTGGCCCGAGAGATTCCACCCCAAGTTCAGAAATAGTAGGTTCCTCCAGAGTCGAATAGTCTCCTCGCGAAGAAGGCTCAGACAAGGTTTTCTGTGGCCTAGACACTTCGAACGACACTTGTCGGTCAAGTCTTCGTCGTAACAGTGGCGGAGGTGGATCCAATGCAAATGACGGTAGGCCCTAAATCTCTCGCGACTAGTATATCTCTCGATCTACCACTTTATGAAAATATCAATCGACACAGTAAGGCTTAGCTAGCGTTTAAACACCAAGAACACACAAAAAAAAAAAAAATCACTATAAGACAAATCAAGTAGTCAACTATCTAATAGGAAGAATAGTTACGCCAGTCAACACTAGAGAAAATAATCAGTGCAAGTGAAACTCGAAAATGGAAGCACCCTCCAGGTATACTCTACGAAGCATGACCCAACGTCTGCCCTAGGTATCGTGGTATACCCCCGCAGTCACCCGTGTAAGTCCCTAGAATATGGGAAACTAATTTGCCAGCTCACATTCAGTCACCAGGCAGGTACAGTCAACAGTCGAGAGTATCGCAATGAGAAGGATAAGAAGTTTGAAACCTATCAAGGGTATAGAAAGTAAGTGGTCTGGAAAAAAATAGAGGATATCGAATGGATTTGATGTCCACAAAGCTCCGTAGGAAAATGTAGTCAGTAGTACTCCCAAGACAGATCATCAATATGTGTTCCCCACTACATTCAGTCTGGCTTTGGAGGGGTTATCTCTGTTACCTTTCCTCACGTGACCTCGTTTTTAGCCCCTGTGTTAGAGGGGGGTCCCAAATAAATTTTACGACACTAGACATAAACACTCCCTAACTCAGACTCCCATGTTTTTTTAACGGCCTTGAAGAGTTTCCTCTCTAACCTAATTCAAGTCCTTAACCCTAAACTAGTTGGTTGACCCTACAAACATAGAAAGTCTAGTTTATTTTAGATTTAGCGTTCTTTTTAATGGCTTGATTTACTCATGGTATATGGTGGTGAAACTAGTGATGTTATAAGAGACGAAAAAGAGGAGAAAAATACGAAACTTGAAAGAAAAAATACTTCTAACCCAAAAGAAAAGTTTTATAACTAACTGTTTGTAACCAACTTTTATTTAACTAAATTTTTCAAGATCTTGTAAAGAAAACCTAAAACATATTTTCTCTTGACTACAAGCTACCTATGTTTCAAGAAATCAATAAAGAACTTAAAAAACAAACTCTTTTTCCTTTTTAGAAAATAACCAACTCTAACTACTTTACCAAACTGAAAAGAAATTTTTTTTTTTTTAAATTGTCTTAAAGAGAAAAACAGAAATAAATATTGTTTATTTTTTCAAAGCAATTAAAATGGGTAAAAAGAAGACTAAAGAAAGACTGAAACGGATCTTTAGCCCATTGTGGATCGCAGGGAATCACTCAAGAAACCAAGAAGGAAGATCTATAATTCAAAATCTTCCTTAAAACCCTTCTAAAAGTAAACACAAGAAAATCAAGAAGACAAGTAAAATGGACTCCAAACCCGGTCTATGGTTGTAAACAAAGACTTTGGACTGATCCAATAAAACCCTGAGAAGTGTAAACTTCAATCAGGAAAGAGGCAAACTCCCTCTTTTTCAAAAAAATTCTTGAAACAGAGACATGGGTTGTTCCATCAGCAGCATGTGTATGTACATGGGTTGTTTACTGAGCAGAGCGCTTATGTATGCGGGATGACTCAAGACAGGGTCCGTACACCTCTGTATCTTTCAAAAAAAGAAAAGACCAGATAGTCTTACAGGGTAGGGACGACTAGTATTGCACCTAAAGGTGACCAGAATCCCTTGATAGACTCAGAAAACTCGACAGAAACTTGAAAGGCAAACAAACCAATCAAACGACCCAAAATCCCCTAAAAAAACTTAGAGGCTTCCCCAGTATGGTCACCATTTCTGCTAGCAAGAAAAACCCCACTTTAACTAAACCAGGGTTCAGAATGTAGGAAGATCGATTAATCGTCTAAAATCCAATTAATTCTCTATACTACCCCAAACATACCAAAACTAATATAAAGAAAGCAAAGAGAAAGGAGATATGGTAACTATACCTCTAATCCCACGTCTGGTGATGATCTCCCTGTGCTTGGAAGTTCCACTGACTGCATGTCTCCTCCCAGGGCTGACCTACATCCAAAGATTAACAAACAAATAAATACAAGAATTTTATTCCATATACAAGTTAGGATTAGATGTTAGAATGTCAATTATAAATCAATAAAAGTATTCAAGACACCATCATTTGGGGCAGGAAAATGTAATCATTTTATTCATAACACGAAGATTATACCTTTACAATCTAAGTCGGCCATCGTTTCACGAATCTGGTTTGGGATCCTCTTAATCAAGCTCCAAGTGCACCTTGTATGAACTTATTCTCTCAAACTTCTAATCTCTTCTAGGGAAGTGAATGGGTTAAATGGAGGAAGAAGCGGCTAATGAGGGAATGTTGAGGCAATTTCTCACAAAAGGCAGCAATATCTTGGGCAAGGAGGGGAAGTGAAATCGGGAAGAGTTACAATGTTCTTATGCTTAGATGTGAAATGATACCCCAACACCTCCTTTTATATGACAAAAGGATGGTTATTCAGTTGGGTGACGGGCTATAGAAGGTGGATTAGTTGGGAAACTACCAATAGCCTGTCAATTTCAACGAATTCCTTGCAACGTTTTTTTTTTAACTTTTGCAAGTATACGCGGGTTGTAATGGTGCAGCATGTGTATGTACATGAGTTGTAGTGGTGAAGCAAGCATATGTACGTGGGAAGTAATGGTGTAGGGCATGTACATCTTCTAAAAAATGGTTTTTTAAGAAGAGTTACTCAGCAGTGATTTGGAAACAAATGCAAGTAAGAGGGCCAAGGCCCCGTGTAGAGAAATTTAGATTTATAACAAATGGGTATCACTCAAGCATAGTTTATTTTCTATTTAAAGCTCATGTAAAAATGAAATAGACACCCTAAGCACAGTTTTATTCTCTGTTTCAAGCTCGTGTAAAAATGAAACCGACCCCAAGCAAATTTTTATTCTCTATTTCAAGCTCGTGTAAAAATGAAACCGACCCCAAGCACAATTTGCTTTCTGTGTCAATCTCGTTAAAAAATGAAGCAGAAAACCGAGCTTATTTTTATCTCTTTTTTAGGCTCATAAAAACTATATGAAAAAGGAACTCTTTGGAGTATAACCAAGCATATTTTTATCACATTTTTGGGCTTGTAAAAACTATATCAAAAATGAACTCTTTGGAGTCTCCTTTAAGCTCTTTTCAGACTCCCTAAACATGAAAATATTGTCGAATGAGCTTGTTTCCTTTCACACTTGTTAAAAGGATTTGAAAGGGTGTCTATTCGGTGTAAGTTTAACCCTTTTTTGGACTAGATGCACTAATTATGAAAAGGAAATACTCTAGTCAACCTTTTCTAGAAGATTTCTCCCTTGTATTCTTTCTACTTTTTCGGGCTCAGGGGACTAAT